>BROG01000557.1:50000-497852 GCA_030159075.1 Atrina japonica
CAAAAGACATTTCTATAATAAAAATTAATTTATTTTATAGTTAAACAATATAAATAAAAATATTAATTATTTTATAATAATAAAAATATAAAGGATTAGGATAGAAACACAAATAAAAAAAAACAAAATAAAAAAAATAATATATATAAAAATATAAGAATACTTAATAAACAATCCAAAAAAAAAAAATATAATAGAAAAAGAACAAATTAATAAAAAAAAGATGATATAATTACAATAATCATTAACTAAAAATTAAATTTAATAAAAAAAAAGTAAATAACTCGTATTGATATCAATATTTTAATATCAATTTTAGAATAAAAACATATAAAATTATAATTATAATTATTTTAAATTTATTATTTATAAATAAAATATAATGATATTCTATATTAAAAATAATCTTACTAGTAATAATAATAAATACAATTATATTAATAATAAAATAATTTAAATCTAATATATTATATTTAATTAAATACAAATTACAAAAAAAAAAATAAAGCATAAAGAAAAATAAAACATCTATATATATTCTAATTTTCACTTTGGTTATGACATATGTACTATAAATCTCCATTTAAAGACATTTTATCCCAAGGCGATAAATGTTGATATGACATGTGGACTTCCTGCTGAGCAGTTCAATGGATGTTTAATGTAATCGCCATGACACTGCAATGACATACTAATCTCTTGTGTCATGGCAGAATAATATTATGCAATCGTTGACACTATATGTAGTGATAGAAACCCGAGAATTTGATATGCCATGACACAAGTAAATCTTGCCATGACCACGATATATAGTCGCAAATGACGAAAACACGATATGTGTACTGTACCTATTTTCAATAAAACCACTTTATAATGTCACTGGTTTGCCACCTCACTTATTGCCAAATTTTTCTAATGTCCACTTTTCAAATTTTCCCTATAACTTCATTTAAGGTTTCCCTCAACCTATTACCATACCCTTTTATAATACCAAATTTTGGCTGAACAAATGGTGGTATTATCAGTGGGTAATATAAGAAGGTTTTACTGTATGTTGTATATGAAGTTGTGAATAAAAACTAAACAACAATTCTTTAAGAGTAATACTGCACGACTTGACATTTAGCAAGTACCTGTATACCTACTCTCCAAATATAAGAACAGCTGTTACAGAGACACATATGGCAATAACTGGACTTGAAATTCTATCCAGGAAAATTGGCATTGCTTCCACAGCTCCTGCATTGGCAAGTAGTAAAGTAACTAAAAGAAGATGATGTTTCTCAACAATTGGTAAAATTTTTCTTGCTTGTTTCTTCTCACTATCTGTTCCTCCATCTTTCATTATTTTCAGTGTCATCAAATCAAGTGAGAGAAGTCCCATGGTTAGTCCTGACATGAGTCCTACACATGAAAAACATGAGAGAAAGAAAAAATAATAATAAGAGTTATTATTACATTTTTGTTTTTGCTCTGCATATTCATTGTAAACTGAATAATTCACTATATTGCACTGCTCTGACATCACAAAACTGTTTACCGGTAAGCTGAATTTTATTTAGCGTCGACTTCTCTTACTATATACAATATGGAGGCAGACAAACCAGAGGGATCAACAAAACTTGTTATATCTCTTACAATGGCCGATGGTTTGTTAAATTGAAATGTAATAAAATGATTATTGCACTATTTTTGGTTCGATATGAGAATTTATGGAGTACAAAAACAATATCAACCTCGGCCTTTGGTCTATATTGTTTTTTTACTCCATAAATTGTCATATCAAACCAAAAATAATGCAATAATTGTATATTTCGTGTCATAAATAAAAGCCTTTTATTTTTAACCAAATCATGCAATTTTAAAAGCATTCATTTCATTTCATTTCTCTCATGATCACCATTAGATATCTTATAAACACACCTGGGATACATGTATGTTCTTGTTTGTTGATAATGTTTTATCTCCAAGAAGAGTTGTGAGTGATAAAAGCATCAGACTTTAAACCAATTTATCTTTCACATATTTTCACTGGACATATTGTAGGTCTACCAAGCCACCAGCACTCAGAGTAGCTCAGTTAGCAGAGCACCAGAGCCCGGCACCATAAAACTTTAGAAATACTTAATTCCAACAATTTTACTCAACTTTGGCTAATCCTGAAATCTGATTGACTGTGCAGGCCAAGTTGAGAATAATCTCAGACTTCAGTTAATTCCCGAAGTTTTAAGTTGATGGGCCAAGATCTTCAACATGGAGGTTCCTGGTTTGATTCCAGTTCTTGCTAAATTTTCAAATATGATATTTCATCTCCTGTCAGCACAGCTCATTGCCTAGATAGAGGGTAAATGCTCTAGGATGTGCAGTTTGATTACCTTCATCAGATTGTACACGTATAGTGGCACTTAAAAAGCTATTGGAAATATGGACCACTCAAGGAGGACATAATGTAATATAATGTTTACAAACTTTATGTAGTATGGCTTATCTCATAGCAGTACATGTACCAGTACAGTGAAACATGCCATAACAGACACCTTAATTCAGTGGACCCTCTCTGATAATGATCAGTTTGTCTAGGTACCAATTTACACTTTTATATAAGACTACTAGCGTGTGTTTTAAATAAATGGACACCTCCTTTACCCGGACAACGGACAAAGTTGTTGTCCCCAATATGTATAATTTCTGTATTTTTAACATTGAATTAGAGGACAGTCTTCCAATGATCGACTTCCATTGCCACAGGCAATTTGTAACTAAGCTGAATGTCCAGACTTCTATCTCAAGAAACACTCCTACAATCTTTTATTTTGTGTTTTTGCTTGATATTTATTTCCTTGCATTGCATCATAACAGTTCATTACTAGAATGACTGTGTTGATTATATGAATGAATATTTAGTGAATGGTCATCCTTCATTCATTGACAACGGACACCTTTCTGTAATGAACAATTTCATTGGTCAAGCAACTGTCTGCTAAACACAGGTTTTACTGTATTCTTTATCAGTACATCTGATGTAAGTCAGATGTGCATGTTTAATTACTACACTGTGTGATAGGTTGGAAACTAATATCATAAGTATCTCATTCTGTATTATCATAATTAGAGTGTTACATGTACATCTGAAACAGCATTGGGCATTGTACACTCAAGATGATAAGACTGTTTGCACTTCAAGACATAAATCTGTTAACTGGAAATGCTGGAGTTGTTCCTGCTTTAATCAATGGTCAAACTGGTGAAGTACTAGATATACCACGCATATAGTCATGATAAATACATGCACAAAATATATCTCTCTCTGCCTTATGGAAACAAGTGGCAAGGGCTCATAGTAGTCACACTAGTACTGCTCATTATATCTAGCCAAAGCAACTAAAGCCACCACTGTAACTAGTAAGATGGAGTGTTATACAATGTGCCATAGCTGGTTCCAGGAAAGTGGGGGGCACAACCGTTAAAAATATTGTGAATGGATTACAGGGGTGGATTCAAAAATTTTCAAAGAGGGGGCATAACTTGGAGGGGGAAATTTTGGTTTGGTTTGAGGTGACATGAAAATAACTTGTTTATCCTTTAAAGATTAAAATTTAAACTTAAATTAAAATTGTTTATGTAATGGATACGTCATCAATAGTAGAGTGATAATTTCAAGTTTGAGTGTTGTAGATATTAAATCATGTCGCCCAGGGGAGCTGGGCAAAACATTTTTGGAAATTTGTCTTTTAAATTACACCTATTTTATCAGCTTTAGGCGGCACTTTCTCCCTCATCACTACACATATTTTTAAGTGTTGGGTTAGTTGCGAGGCAATATTTCATTAAGAGAAGGGTTGCTATTTTTTAAATTTTGGAAAAATGCAAATTTACTACAGTAAGGTTATATCTAGATAAAAATAAATGCATATGCATGTATCTTCATTGTTGCATTTATGATCAACCAATCAGCAAATGTCTTAGATTTTCATATGTTCAAAATGGAGACGGACAACGTGAATACACAAAAAGAGAGGTAGCTAGAATAAATGCTCATAGATATAGAATTATATCATGTCATATCTAAATGATGATGGATTTATAAATCTAAAAGATCATGTAAGCATATCAACAAATATCAGACGTCAGCAATAAAAAATATAAAGATCGTTAAAGCGATCGTTAAACTACTGTGAAAATGTCACAGCATCTTGCCACGAAGAAGAAAGTATATGGGAAGACTTCTGCCCCTGATTTTACACAAAAAAAAAATCGCTAAAAATCATGGTAGAAAGTTCAGCCTATAGATTCACCTGCTACATACTACACATATATAGGGCTACTGTCTGTGAACCCTAATATACAATGTAGTACCCCTAAAAATGGCAAATTAAAGAAAATTTAGTAGTGAAATATGTACTTCACACAGACACTTGTTTCTATCAATGGGGTAAGAATTTACAGAAGCGTATTATGCTCATGAGCCAAAATATTTTTCTTGAGAGTGAAAACATTTTATCTGGCAGCCACCACATAATTATCTGCCAAAATATTTTTCTTGAGAGAAAAAATATTTTATCTGGTAGCCGCCACATATGTATCTGGTGGCTGCCACTTAATTGAAGTCTGACTTGAGGGTGAGATCGCTTCATGATCTCGGGCCCTGAGCTGACTTTTAAAAGTTCATTTTAGTCTTAACTTGAAACATTAATAATGAAATAATCATCGTATAAGCAACTACATTATATACCAAACCTTACACATGTTTAGAGATTTGATAGGCCTAGCTTATCACACTCTATGATGGGCAGCAGGTGATAAGGCTAGGAATTATCACACACTTTGACACGCAGTAGGTGATAATAAATAGAGAATAATACATGGTAAAATCTGTATCAACCCGAGACTCCAATATCAGCCCGAGGGCTGTAATGGTCTCAGTTTGATATGGCATGCTATACAGATTTAGACATGTTTTGTTGTTTTTATCATATATTTAAAATCCTACTGGTAAATAGACAAATATAAAATATCAACAATAAAAATATAGTAGAATATGATTATTAATTTTCGTTATTTCGCTTAAAATGTATTTGATATGATATTGTTATGAATTACATGTACATTTTCTTTCATGTAATATAATATATAAATAGTTCATAGGCATAAGAACTGGGGGTGGGGGGCAGTTTTTCACACACATTTTATATTAACATCACGTCTTGAATCCAGAAAAAGGCTTCATAGCTATTAAATTAGGCCTAAAAAACAATTATATGCGCCTAATTCCTGTAACTCGAAATCCTGGATGGAACCAGGCTTTGTCAGCATGTCTTGGATTTTATGGACTTGCACTACTACTGACTATGTATTATGTGTTGTGTTTGCCCTAAATATCAGTAAAGATATTTTCATTTGACGGTTTTCTCAGTATGTATAGGGGCTCAGTGGTCAGAGCATCGTGCTTTAAATCATGAAGTCTCTCACTTCCTGTCAGCGCAAGTTAGAGCACACTGGAACCTCAGCTTATTTTTGTGAGAAACTTTCCCAGTTTACTTGCGGAAGGCTGGTGATATCTTCCTGGGTACATTGTAACCGGGTTCTCTCACCTGTACAGACTTCCAAATGAGAAAAAAAATATTGTTTTTATTAAATGCATAAAACACGACCTCCCCTAATGAATATATCATGACAATTAATCCAACAATTAAAATTATGTGAAGTAACCAGGGAGAACGTGTCCCTAAAAATTATAAAAAAAGTTATGAAACCCTTAAATTTTCACCCACTCCAACTTTGAATTCTCAGTCTGCTTTTGATGATATATGCATTACTTCACAAATAAGTATAATTTTATGTCACAAAATTAAAAACAAATCTCCCCCTAAATTTTGTGACTCGCTTTACTCAGCGAATGAATTTACGTTGCTCCAACTTTAAATCCTCAATCTGCTTTTGATGATGTTGGCATTGCGTCACAAACAGATATAATTTTATGTTACCAATAGACACTTAGACTATGTGACATCATTTGAAAGTTGGGCAAGGTCGATTCAGGTTACGAAGAATTAATTTTAGTTAAATTACCCCTCTTGTAAATATGGAAAGTGCCATCACTTTCCTGTAATCTATTTTTCAAATCTAGCACCTGTTATTTCATATTAATATTCCTGGTCATAGACGTGATAAACTGCTTATCCGGATTATAATGATGCCCTACTTAAGCTCTTTGAAACCGCACTCTATTATGACCAATCATGACTACTCCAACTTTGAATCATAAGTCTGCTATTCATGATGTATGCATTGCATCACAATTAGGTATAATTTTATGTCACCATCCACTTTTTAATTTTTTTCTACATCCACCACTGTTGTATGTATTAATTGCATAATCAAAAGTCACATTACCTTTTTTCAGGGAAAAAATGCCCCCCCCCCTTTTGATTTGCTTCCTACACCACTGTAGTTCAATATTTTGTACAATCAGTTTCAATAGAAAATATAAAGTTTCAGCTGAACAAAACGACATCTCTCTCTCTCTCGCTCTCTCTCTCCCTCGCTCTCTCTCTCTCTCTCCCCTTAATTATCTGGCGGCCGCCTTATTTATTTTTTATATAGTACCTGCTATAAGAACCAAACCGATATATATTCCGAGATAAACCCAAAATTCCTTATCCGTATAATCCAATATTTCCTCTGGTATTTTGTATATTGTTCCATTGCAAATAATCTCATTTTCCTTAAAGTGTGTGCAATTTATAGCTGTCATGTTGTTGTTGTTAGGCCTGCAAAGACGGAAGCATTTTTCGTACAATGGCTTGTTCGTATTGGGCTTGTTCGTACCAGGCTTTTTCGTCCCGTGGCTTGTTCGTCCCAGGTATGATTTGTTTGTTTGTTTTGATTGAAACCTGTTTTAAGGGATTTTACACAGGTTATCTCAACGTCATCTCCCAAAAATATACGCATAACAATATGACAAGTAAACAATATGATTTAAACAGAGACATTTCATATGCATTAATAATTAAATATATTTTGAGTGACAGTGTTACAGAAAGGGGTTGTACTTGTAGTGGGTGCATGTGAGATATGTGAGATTCGTTTGTTTATTGTTTGTTATTATTTTATTGTTTATTATTTGTTTCGCGTCCCACTCATGAATTACGTCACCAAATACCACTGAAAGGCTTCAGATTTTGGCCTGTGCTCGACACCTACTTTGACACGGGTGACGGGACCTCGCTTTTTACTGTCTCATCAGAAAGACAGGAAACCAACCTTCCGCCGGCTGGGCTCGAACTCACGACCTCACGTCGAGTCGAGCGCGCTACCGACTGAGCCAGGCGGGCTTGTCCCAGGTATAAATGTAAACGAGAAGTGTGCACTTCACAGTGGTATCAATATCGTATGAACTTATTGATCGATTACAAACGTTGCATTATTTCATTTCGAAAAATCGTTGTTTGTAACTTGAAATAATTCTATTGGCTTTCACATATTTAGTAAATGTACAAGGCCGATATTCCAACATATTTGAAATAAAACATAGGTTATAGGTATTTCGGTACCAGCTTATACAAAAGTAATATTTGACACTGATAACACCATTTAAATTCCAAATTTTTCTAAAGCTAGGATAATCATCATTTAACAGTGGTTACTCTTCGACGGATTTTGATTTTAAGGATTGTTTTCCATTTATTTTAGCATTATCGGGGTATAAAAGCATTTTCGAGTTCTTACGTAGTCCGTTTTTGGATGCAGCGATTCAGCTTTGTTATGCTTAGGGATTTCCGGTATGTGTCTTTGCGTCGATCAAGAAATAAAACGCAGTTATATCTGAAGGCCAGATTATTATCACAAGCCCATTTATGTCAAAAACAATTTGAGGTAAACGTCTGGACGCTACACCAGAATATGTATTGACATTTTGATATATTGTATGAAATCAAGCATTTAAATTTTTGATATACGCAAAGACACATACCGGAAATCGCTAAGCATAACACAGTTGAAGCGGCTCAAAAAGACACTAGAACATTTATTACAAAATAAATAAGGACTAAATACGAAGACAGCACAAAATTTAAGTGGTGAACAGAAACAAAAACAGGCCTAAGCCTAGGGACACTCGAATACGGCGTGAAAAACGGTGTCACACACCGGAATACGTTTTATATGGCACACACTGCCAAATAAAACCATGATATTATGATAAATATAATTTCAACAAAATTACTTAGTTTAGTAAATGACACTAGCTCTATGAATGATTTGAAAAATGTGGTTATATATTCCTCACTTTTGTCAAACTGTTGTATTTACAAACTTGCACATTTAAAATAAACAGAGTTATCGTTCTTTCCAATAAGCGGGAAATGCGCTGACAGAATAAGACATAAAATGGGATGAATGTTATTTCAGGTTAATATACAGCTCATGTGATAAATAAAACGAATAAAGTTTGTGTAAAAATTGACTCAAATGTAAACTGCGACGAAACTATTTACAGTAGATCAAGTGCTCGTCCTGTTTACCGGAAGTGATGTCACAGCAAAAATTGTGCAGAATGGTGAGAATCAAGAGGTCCGTCATGTTCCAGTCGAGTTCCAATCCAACAATGACATGTTTCTGTCGATAAAGCCATGTCTTTGTTGTCTGGTAAATGATTTTAAAACCATGCAAATCATTATATGTTCATACCCTGTGTACTGTAAGTTAAATCTAACTCCTATCCTGTCCCCGACTTTATTATGAGGATAACTCGGCTGTTTTCTGGACAAACGTTTTATCAAATTAATTTTGATTTGCAGATATCTTTATTTCGTGACTAGATGATGTGAAACAGTTAATGTTATTAACAATTTTCACGTTATGATATAGATCTAGATTATCATTATATTTACGATACTTTATATGGCTGATTCAAAGACTTGTGATAAATAACTTCCCTTCGGTTTCGGGGTCGTCCCATTATTCTGACGCCCCACTAGTCCGACACCCCATTAGTCCGACGCCTCTCGGTCATAGATTAGGATAGGTTTGTGTCTGAGGCTTTTCAATACCTATGTTAGGATCCTCGGAAATATAAATCTACAATAAATATCGGTGCTACTGATATACTCTTGATATCAATAAGGTGCACAGCGGTATTTCTCCGCACTAGATGGTGCAGCTGTACTATCAGTTACCAATTGCACTGGAAGTTGAGATTGCTTAATAAATACTTTGTTTACAACACGCATCACAAAAAGTTATTTTGACCAAAACCTTTTTAATAGTACAATATACAGTGGTATTGGTTACTTGTTTATATTAATAACCATGAATTTTAGGTGAAAAATGTCAATGTTCGAAAAAAAAAATGCATTCAAAGTATTAAATAAACTGCGCATAATCATAGGTGATCAAGAAATGGAGAAATTCAATGTTGAAGTAAAACCAAATTAGATATTATTAGATCATAGATGTAAAATGTTCGGCAATGGTTTAAAATTAACAAAGATTTTGCGTGAATAAACGTGATTTGTGTCCTGATGATATAATTTTAGCAGGAGAGTCACCATGACGTTTTATTATTGGCCAGAAAATTTATCAAACTTCAGGTGACACTGACATTAAAGTGGCTGTCTGTGGTGTGCGAGTGACCTGTCAGAGTTCAGTGTTAAGCAGTACCCATGAGAATATCAGGTTCGAATAACAACAAGTGTGGCTGGCAAATTTTCCCATTTTTTTCCCTTTGTAATGGATTGTAGATTTTATGGCGATGACAATCTAACTCCTAGCTAAAATCTTGCTGTTTGGCATTTTAATTATGTTCATGATCGGACATTTTTGGCTTAAAGTTGGGAACAAATGATGCAATTGGAAATATAGCCGAATATTGATTATAAATTTGGAGGAAAAAAAATCTCTTGGTGGTGGGCAAGATTGCCCACTTGCCCAAATGAAATTAATTGGGTGATTGCCAAGTGCTTTTCTCTTCAATTTGTGACACCCAGGTCCAATTTCTGTTGAAATTGGTGACCTGGCGAACATCTGTTTCATGCCATGATGTCACAACTGGAGTATGCTGTCATTAGTCAGTATTTGGTCATTTCACTTTTGATACTTATTACTTACTTTCCTCTTGCAGTCATACTAGTTAAAGCCTAGAGATACTCAGATAGATTTTTAAACCTAGACACGCCAAGAGTTGCCCAGGGATTCTCTGATGTCACAATACATGTATTTATTTTTATGCTTTATATGGGTCAATGGATATTTACACTGGTTTGTTGTAATTGTGCACACTGAAGACGAATTTGGTCAAGCAGTATATTTAAATCAACAAAACATTAGGTAAAACAATAGCAAAACATTTTATTTAGTAATCAATAAACTGTAGCGAGATCAAAAATAGACTCGCTCGTGTTCACCATCTTGTTGTTTATTGTAATTGACATTGGGCGGAGTTCATACTCCTGTCATGTGCCTCTGTTGATATCGACTGATAATATATAATGTGGGAATTCTGGGGTCCTAACTTACTAATTTTAGCATAAACAATATGCCTACTTAGATCTACTTTCATCTGATTTCAGAAAAGATTTATTTTTTCTGACAATGAATACACAAAATTTGGACTTTATAAGATGCTTTGTTTACAGAAATTATATCATTTGTAGAGTGCGCACAATTACAGCAAACAGCTGTATATATTTTTATATAGTAAAATCAATAAACCCTTTCTTGACCTAAACAAGTTTAAATTTTAGGTAATAAAGCATAACATTAAAATTACACTGACTAGAGTAATTGTTCCTACTTGTCACCATAAATAAGAGAGTACCCAGTGCAAAATAAAACTTTATTCCTGTACAGCTTGTCATAACCGAAAAGTCGGTAGAATCATCCGTATGATAATCAAAAGGTTTTTCCGCCATCTTAGGTGAATCAGACAATAACAGTATCAAATTTCAAATAAAAAGAACCAGAGTTTGATCGTGCTTTCATATATCCACGAGGCTTAATATTTCGACAGTCAAAAATACCCATTGCTTCGAAATGTTCAATGTTTTTTCAAAAATTTATCAGTTTAGTCAAAACCTCATAGTTGAGACGTCTATCCATGTTCTCGGTAAATTTTTATAGATATCCCTATATTTTTCATTTATGAAACAAATAGTTGTGTGCCACCATTATTGGGTCCTAATTTCGACATTTTCATCATTCAGTATAGTCCAAACAATACACATGACTTTTATTGCTTACTATCTAATGCTGGGCAGTCAGTAAAGCTTCAAGTTCCCAGTGATTGATTCATTTATCGTGTTATTGAATTTACACCAAACGGAGAGTACATGTACAGTACAAACTTGGCGTTTATTCTGTCATACAGTCTACTTGGTGTTAAGTAAAACAGTACGGCATGGTACAGTGTCACAGTACTCACACAGTGATTTTTGATGTAGAGTAAAACACAGTACGGTATGGTACAGTGTCACAGTACTCACAGTGATTTTTTATGTTGAGTAAAACACAGTAAGGTATGGTACAGTGTCACAGTACTCACACAGTGATTTTTGATGTAGAGTAAAACACAGTACGGCATGGTACAGTGTCACAGTGATTTTTGACGTTGAGTAAAACACAGTACGGCATGGTACAGTGTCACACAGTGATTTTTGATGTAGAGTAAAACACAGTACGGTATGGTACAGTGTCACAGTACTCACACAGTGATTTTTGATGTAGAGTAAAACACAGTACAGTATTGTACAGTGTCACAGTACTCACAGTGATTTTTTATGTAGAGTAAAACACAGTACAGTATTGTACAGTGTCACAGTACTTTGATTTATGTTGAGTAAAACACAGTATGGTATGGTACAGTGTCACACTGATTTTTAGTGTGTAACACTAAAAAACACAATGACTGTGAAAAATAGTGTAATGGATTATCTTCAAAATGAATGAAATGACACTTCAATATGCAATAAAATTGTCACAGTACTCACACAGTGATTTTTGATGTAGAGTAAAACACAGTACGGCATGGTACAGTGTCACAGTGATTTTTGACGTTGAGTAAAACACAGTACGGTATGGTACAGTGTCACAGTGATTTTTGACGTTGAGTAAAACACAGTACGGTATGGTACAGTGTCACAGTACTCACAGTGATTTTTTATGTAGAGTAAAACACAGTACAGTATTGTACAGTGTCACAGTACTCACACAGTGATTTATGTTGAGTAAAACACAGTATGGTATGGTACAGTGTCACACTGATTTTTAGTGTGTAACACTAAAAAACACAATGACTCTGTGAAAAATAGTGTAATGGATTATCTTCAAAATGAATGAAATGACACTTCAATATGCAATAAAATTGTTCATGCATAACAAGCTTATTTGGGCAGTTAATCTCCAAGTGTTAACTTTTTGGACATCCTGTTTTTATAGGGCAATGCTGGTATTTAAGTACAAATTGCACACAGAATTTATTTAATAAAGATGAAAATAGTAATCAATTTATTGAGCAATTTGATCAGACCAAATGAGACTTTAAAGGGATGGTTCACCCTAAACACAAGTTGAATTTATTTGAAAGACATTATCTTCCTGATCCCAAAACCGAAAATATTTTCAATGGAACACACATTTACATGTAGAACTAGAAGCGGGAGTGGGGAAATCTTGCTTCTTGATAGAGGGCGCTACATGTATGTATGCAAGTAGAAAAAGTACAATATTTCCAGTTTGGATTGTGATACAGTAACCAAACTTAGATTGTAAGTTCATCTAATAGTTGCTCACTTCACTGACATCACATGCCCCTGGGGTGGGGCCAGAATGTAGGACATTGCAGTACATCTAACATGTATTTTGCCAGGATAGAAATTTGTTGGAACCAGTGGCATTTGTGTTTCACAAACACATCTTGTTTAAAAGAGGGGTAGGAGATAGCTTTTTCACACTGTCAGCTTGTTCTTCAAAACTGCTTTGTAGAATTTAAAGAAATTTTACAGGAAATGTGTACATGTATGGATGTTCAATGTATTGGATTAACACCTGCATATTTTTTCTTGAAAGTTGAAAGAAATATTATAGTATTAGTAATGGGAAACTTTTCCCCTTGAATTTATGCAATTAAAATTCATTTTAAGTTATGTGTAACCTTTAAAATAACAATGATGAGCATTTAAAATATATGAATTATGTAGTTTTTGCCAAAAATTACTAAACCCCCTCTCAATGAAGAGCAAATGGACCATACCTCTATTTGCATTACACAAAGCCCCACCTCTTTTTAGCTTACTCAAGAACACCATAAAGGTTAGTTTTGTAATACGTGTAATACATGCAATTCAAATTAAGGAAATTTTGATTGGGTTTTCAATGTTGTTTTTAGGACATTACTACTCATGCACTGAATTTTTCATTTTTTACCCAGGCCGTAGTTCTTATAATACGCATGTATGCCTTCACATTATCTGTTCATTATTTCATAGTTTGGTTTTTGTTTTTCACATTTCAAAACAACAATGAATGTATCAGCATAAAAACATAAAGCAGAGGCATATACATGTATACGTGTACATACACATATTCTTGGACTTACTCAAGGTGCTCTTTTAATAATACTAAATTTAGAAGTCCATGTACATGTATGTTTGTATGAATAGTCTTTCAAGCTTCCTGTTATATTTTAATTACAAATTTTTTCTACATTTACAATTATTTATCCGAGAGGCAAACAAATGAACATTTTGTCATTACATTGTACATGTATTACTGCTAATATGATAATGTACTGTCACTTATTGTCTGATTTTTTATCTCTTCTACAAATGCAGCATTAAATGAGCAAGAGTTAAAACCTGATCATGGATGGAGTAATGCTAATATGTTTTCTCAAGATATGGCTAGTTCTCAATCTGGGCCTACAACTGAAATTACAAATATCCCAGAAGTCATTGTAAATACCTCAGATGCAGCTGCTACAACTCCAATCCAAACCAGCAAATTTAGAAGTTCACATGTACAGTCAGAGAAGGTGGAGAATATTTCACGAAAGTGAGTACTGCAAACCAAAAATATTGTCTTGGAGACTTGTTGAGATATGGGCAGGTGTTAACATATTTACTTATTAATGACTAAGGAGGGTACATTGTACTATGCTGTCATAGTGCTGCTTTCCGTTTGAATTTTGAATAGTGCAAAAATGTTCGGCTTGCAAAGATCCACAAAAAAGTCAAAGGAGCGGAAGTTGTCAGGTTGATGCTTATGGGAGGGCTCAAGTGAATAATAGTCATCACTCATTGTCCAGCGTCTGTTGTCCATTGTTGACTTTTCAACATATTCTGCTCTAAAACCCTTAAAGGGAAATTGACAAAATTTTACAGAAGCAATTTCTCAAGGTCCTCTACAAAGTTTGTGTTTTTCGACTTGATGGGCTGATGAGTGGGGCCAGGGCAGGGAAAAATGGATAAAAAAAGGGTACCCCTCTTTGAAAATCTTCTCACGTTCCACTGTATCAGTATGTATTAAGTGATCTATGTTTAAAGTTTGTGTTTTTTATTGAAATTGGATAATAAATTTTCTTTCAGATTTTGTCATTTTCATTCATTTTTGTATGATATCTTTAATTATCTCCCTTTATATCCACTTCATTAATGTGTTTTACCTGTAAATAAGTAAAAAATATATTTGTGCAAGACTTTTGCAGGGTGAAAATGGCATAGAGGTGAGTAGTGATGGTGGGTACTCATCCGTTGTGATGAGTAATTTTTCTTCAAGACTTCTAATATCTTACATTGCAGCCTCTGAAATGTTGCATTAACATGACACATTCAAAATCCTAATACTGCCATTTTTTTATTAATTTAAAGTCCCATATCAGAAAAATCAAAGAATGATTTTTCTTTATGGTTCCATTAAAGTTGATAAAAATTGGGACAAGCTGAAGGTGTCTCAGTATGAGTGGTTTTCAAAATCAATCATCCCATTGGACGAGTGATTTTTCAAATATTTTTTTCAACCTTCCTTTGCCAAAAATTTGATTAATTTAAGTTATAACAGGTCTTATAAAGACTGTGAAATGGAGTTGGGCTTGGCACTTTTTAGCCCACCATCTGTTGATTCAAATAGCCCTGCGTCCTTGGTCCATCCAGAACAATTCTTGTTACTGCTATTTCTCAGAAAGTATATGCATATTACCTTTTTTTAAAGAGATCAGAATCGAACATGGCCGACAGGTGGCTTTCTTGGAGTTTAATCAAAGGAAGTTTGTTACCTCTTCTTCTTAGAAAGAACTGAAGGGATCTCCTTGAAATTTGACATGAAGGTTCCCCTTGAGGTCTAGTTGTGCATATTACATTTCCAGCCAGATCTTGGAGTTTAGTCAAAGTTATCGCTTCTTCTCAGAAAGGATTGAAGGGATCTTCTTGAAATTTGACATGAAGGTTCCCCTTGAGGTCTAGTTGTGCATATTACAGGCTGCCATCTTGGAGTTTAGTCAAAGGAAGTTTGTTACCCCTTCTTCTTAGAAAGAACTGAAGGGATCTCCTTGAAATTTGACATGAAGGTTCCCCTTGAGGTCTAGTTGTACAATATAATGTAAGTAACATTAGAACAAACAAAATACCCCACCCCCCCCAAAAAAAAAAAAAAACAAGAGGTTTTTATACAACTTTCTGAAGAATTATATATTTCTATTTTCAGTGATTTAACTTTTACAAGTGTCAACTCTGCTACTACTTCAGGGACCATCATACAGCAAGAGACAACGCCAAATGTTGTGTCATCTGGTGGACAACAAACTTTACTTATAATTAAAAATGTACCAGTAAGACAGACAACACCATCTGTTGTTTCATATCATACAAAACCAGAAAATAATTCATCTCAAAGTCGAGGACATATATATGATCTGCTGAAAAAATCTCAAACAAATGTGGTAACGTACAATTCTCAACAAGCACCTGTTGTGTTTGGAATTCAGCAAACAGCCCCTGTTTCTAATCCTACTTCTCAAGCAATACAACTACCTTTAGTACCTCCACCAGGAGGCAACACACAGGTAAAGGGTGTTCTTGTTTCTTCTGCAACAAATAATACCATTACAGTCGATTCCAATTTGTTTGCTGCAAATTGTATTCAAAGTTCATCACAAACATTACCCAAGTCAAATAGAGTAAAGCTTCCTGTCACCAAACCTAAGAGAGGAGTAGGAACACCAACTAAGACATCTAATCCACTTTACGCTGTGGTTTATAAATCTTCATCTTTACCAGGGGCTTTAAATGTAAAACAGAACAGTACAAGTCAGCTGCGTGAAATTCGACCCAATGTATGTCCAGATAACACAGGGGTATCACACCAATCTCCCAATAATTGCCATAGTCTCAAGACCTCGGTGTATGCAATAAAATGTGGTGTGCAACAGCCAGTGACAGATTCTTCACAGACTTCAGAAAAAGTATTTGCCAAGTATAATAGTTGTCAGCAAGCTTCACCAGTAGCTAAGGCTAACATTATCAGTAGTTCAATATCACTACCACAGCAAGCTAAGACTTTACAAACTAGTGAGGCATCACCACAGATGTTAGATCATGGATATGCTTCTCTTAATTCAGGTGTCATGAGAGAGAATTTAGAATCATCTGTGCTCATTGAGGGTTCAAATTCAAATGTCTGTGAAAAGAGTTTAAAGCCAGAAAGTAGTCAGAAAACTGGTTCCGTAACATTGATCAGCCAGGAGGTCATTAGCAGTCAACCTTCACAACATCAAATTGTCTTGTCTACTAGTTCCATCAACAATACAGCATTGTGTCAGAACAATGTTGGAAGCTCAATTCCAGTAAATGGCACATCAACTCTGATGCCAGTGAAGGCAAATATAGTGCAGGAGGAAACTAATATACCATCATCAATAAATGTTGAAGATGTTCGTGTTTTGGGAAATCAAAATCTTCAAAAGAACACTGTGTATATGATTCATAAGTCAAAAAACCATCCACTTACTACAATGATGTATGATGGAAAGTCTTTGAAACCATGTCAAAGTAAGTGTTTGCTTAATGTTCTTTTGATCAGTTTGTGTATATACTTTGTACTGTAATCGGTTGTGTATAATCTGCATTTATGTATTATCCGCATCAGATCTCGGAGAAAAAAAGTCGGTTGTGTATAAATCTTAATTAGATAAAAGAACATTTATGTATTATCCGCATCAGATCTCAGAGAAAAAAAGGTTTTCGTGCTTTTAGGCCTAACCTGCATCTGGGTTTTATACATGGCCATTACTGGGGTATTAGTATGACGAAAATCAGACAAATTTTAAATATCAATCCTAAGATCTGTATTTGACAGAAATAGATAAATATTAATTAGATAAAAGAAAATATGATACTATGAGATTTGAAATAAATGTAAAACTTCAAAATGGGAATGTGAAGTACGAAACTACAAGATACTACATATTCTTGTTCTGTGTAACTCTCTTATTTACAGTTACAGTATGGCGGTTCGCTTGTCATCTACAAGCGCAAAATAATCACTAGAATTCGAGTTGAGATTGTTCATATTTACAATAATAGCATAAAACTCTAAGCGGAAGGGTGCTGTACTATTCTGTTTCCCATGGATATTCTATATGATTAAAGCCATGCCTGGTAACCAATTGGAGAGTGTGACAGTCTGAGAGTCACTCGCTGACCAACTTTGCAATGAGCTATTTATAGGCGATTTGTAAACTGAAATACACATGCATACGCACTGAAGACAAGATTCATTTATCAAACATTTATTCACCATCACCGTAGACAATAAACACATACAGAAAGCAATGGCAGGGCTCTACAACACTAAAAAAATCCACTCTTCATTTGGCCAGTGAACCAGAAATTTTACTAGCCAGCCACAAACGTTTACTCGCCAAGATATATATATATATATATATATATAAATATATATATGTGTGTGTGTGTGTGCTTAATAATTTTGTTCTTGTTAATTTAAAAAAGAATCCGCTGGATGAAATGAAATCAAAAACACATTAAATTTTTTAAGTAGACATTACTTTTTATTATTTCACTGAATATTCGAATGATATAAAGTATTGAGTAAATTTTAAAACAAGGTTAATAACTGCTGACCGTCTTTTTTTTGTGCATTTTTAAAATCAATCCAGAAGTGGTTTTTATGGCTATATTAAAAATAATTCGTATCTGTTGCTCCAATATTGAGAAAAACTCAAACTTCGTTTTTGAATCGTGTTTTTATTTTGGGTTTTTTAACGCCGGTTTCTCTTCAACAGAATTTACAAAACGGTGTCTGCCCACTAATCCCTTTGGGGATTCTGTCGCGGCCGTTTTATTGTGTTGTCCCACCACGATAAAATCTCGGCCGCGACAGAATCCCCTTAGTGATTATCTGCCCACAAGAATTGGAAATTTTATCTGTAAGTTAAAATTGAGAGTCAAACACCCGTTACCTGATCGTCAGACAAAGTTGAAACACCTATAAAGTTCTTTATAGGTGTTTGTCCACGACAATCGGGGTATTTGACTCCCGAGTTTAATTTACAGATAAAATTTTCAATTCCGGCTGTGGTCTGCCTGTCCTCCTCGTCGAACACTAGCCATAGAAGTTAACTCGGTTCCAGTATTTCTTTCACCAAGATCGTTTAAACTTGCTAGTGTCCAATGAAGAGGTGGATGCGTCTGTTGAAATCGACACTGAAAAGTAAAAGTCATCGTCTTCTGTTTGGAAAGTTTCAAGTAGAAAACGCGAAAGCATACATCGTGTTTTTATACAGTAATCAACGTGAGTTAGATGCTCTAGTCTATCAAAACTGAATAGCCAAATTGGTTGTTGTAAAGCGCATAAAAAAGACCATGATTTCGATAATGTAATTTCATAGTGAAAACGGACAAACTTTTGATTTCCAGCTCGGGGGAAAAAATGGTCGCAATATGGCGACTGAATGAGAATAAACACTCGCCAAAACCTAAAAAATGGTCGCATTTGCGAGTGATTTGGTCGCATTGTAGAGCGCTGAATGGAGAAATAAATTGACTCGAACATCATGATTACGATACGAAAAAACTTGGCCAAATGAAGGCAAGTTTTCCATCCAACGTCAAATCTTCGGGGGGGGGGGGGGGGGGGGGGGGGGGGGGGGGGGGGGGGGGGGGGGGGGGGGGGAGGGGGGGGGGGGGGGGGGGGGGTCTGCAACGATTTTTTTTACTATAGTCCAATAAAAAAAAAAAGGCCCCGAAGAACCTGTTGTACTATATTATCTGCACCCCGATCCCTGAGACAAATTTTAAAGTGAAAAGAGTGTGTATTATACACGGCCGATTACGGTAAGAAAGAATCCTGCAATTAAACTTTCCATTTTGTTATTGTCCCTTGATACTATTTAAAGTAAATGTTTATGTATCTCTTAACCATGGAGGTTAGCTCAAAATTGTTACCCAGAAATTTGGTTCATTTTATTTGTGGTTTCTTGGAGTATTCCTTATATGGAATGTCGTATCTTTTATTAAAGGAAAGTTTCAGCTTTCCTATGGAATTTCTGTAATAACTATCAATATGACAGTTTTTTTATCTCATCTGATCCAAAGGTGCAAGTGAACTTTCTGATCGCCTTTTGTCCGTCTGTCCGTTAACTTTTCAGATTTTCGACTTCTTCTCCAAAACCTTCTTCAAAACGGCTGAAGGGATTTAAAAAAAAACTATTTTGGAAACAAGTACTCAAGGTCCTCTCCATAGTTTGTGCATTTCGACTGGATCGGCCCAGTGTTGGATCCAGGGTGGGAAAAATAGGCCCCAGGGAGGTATCCCTCTTTAAAAATCTTCTCCAGAACTGCTGCATGTATTGAAAAACTGATTGCATCTGAGTGATCTACATAAATGTGTTAAGTTTCATAACCAAAAATTTTCGCCATGTATTTACGTAAGGCCCCTTGAATATTTGCGGAAACAGTTTCCACTCAAGAACATGAGCAAATTTCAATGGATTAATATACACTGATGATTTTCTTCTGATATTTAGCGGAAATCCGCTATTTTGGAAGCAGGGAGCCAATATTTTTTATGGGTCTCTGATATTTCGGTAATATACATTTCTATTCTGATCAGTTTCTGTATTTAATCCCGTTAAAAGTTTGAAGTGGTTCAGTCCGTAATCTTGATCTTCTTCAATGGACTTTATTCATGTCCTGTACATACTGTCAATTGTATAAAAGTACAAATTACTGAAAAACTATAAATGGACCGAAAAACACCCGAAGCCAATGAAAAGGTCATATAACTTCTGTGACATAGACCGAACTCGACTTGTTATTCACGTATCGCTGTACTATAAATATCGGACTAAAACAACTATAGTATTATATTTTATAAGTTTTGAACACCAAAGATTTGAGATGTCGGGATTAGTATTCTGTATGAACTGAAAAAAGTTTTAAAAATGGTGATGGCATAAAAACCATATTTTACCCAAAGAAATTTTCTTTTGACTAAGGTAATAAATGAAAATTTTCAATTTTGTTTTCAAAGTGAATATTTGTTTCTTTGATATAGTCATGTATCCATTTTCGGTCCATAAACGTATGTTTTTCACTACTTGTTCTGGGCTTGTTTTCGGTAATTCGTAGAACCCGATGACTGTCACAAGGTAAAAAAAATGACACTGGCCTTGGCGCTTCGTTCAAAACTATTCAATTTGGCCATCTTGTGAAAGATATCAGAATGTCTTTAATGGAAATTCTCACAATAATTTTGAGCTCAGAGATGTTGACAATGGAGTGAAAAATGGATAGCAAATGGGAAGTCACGTTATTTCAGCATCATGTATTATCGGCATCACATAATATCGACACCAAGTAATTTTTGCACTTGTACAAATAATGCATAACTTGGTGCCTAATTTACCTGTTTATGATATAGGCACAACCCATATAATGCAGAATTTCGGCCTACCTGACACCAACTCAGGGCTTACAATAACACTTGTCCACTTGTCCAGACTAGTGATTTTTCGGAAGTGCAGAGTTTTAAATTTGAGCCTTCACTTGTCCGCATGCTGAGTATTTTTTCATGGGGCTCAAATTTATTTTTGATTACAGTTTTTTTGTACAAGTCTTTTATTTAATAAAACAGTGAGTCACTCGGTTATCAAAAATATTTATGATGCATAAATCACTGATGTGAATAAATAACCGTTAATTTCAAGGAAATCGTTCAATACCATGCTTGTCAGGCTTGCGATAGACATAACATGGGACAACACACAGAGCATGCACGATATCCTGACTGAAAATGAACGTCAAGTCCGATTCATTGTCGCCGTAGTCCCAAACATGTAATCTTACTACTTTACTGCCAAATGCATATTGTTTACAGGGCTCAACATTAACTTTAAAAAGAACTAGACCAGTCGGACCTGTACCAGAAAATTTTACTAGGCCTGACCTCAATATCACTAGACCTGACCTCGGTCACATCATATCTATTGATATCTCTCTTCCAGAGTTTCATATCCTACTTAATTAGGGTACTCTACATCTAGAAATTTTAAGGGTATAATGAAAACACTATATTTTAATTTTTAATAAGTGGTAAAATATAGCTCACATATAAATCTCATAAATTGCCTGACGACCTTGAGGATGGACATAGGACTTGTGCATATCTACAAGTATGTCTCATTTTTAGCTATTGCTGTACCATTAAATGCTATTTACTGCTTTAACTGATTTTTTAAATAACATAAAAAAAACAAATAAGTACAGAAAGAAATTAATGAATTATTTCATGATTTAAATAATTCCATATAATCTCTAGAGTACTCAAGCCTACTAATTCTGATAAGTACATGTAGGACTGGAATAATAATATATTTTGTTACAGTATAAAACATATATGTCATTTCTGAGTGGTGCAAGTAAATTATCCTTTGTACACTGTATTCATGCTGATTGTTCCACTGATTTATAATTTTATCAAGAACAAAATAAAACCTGAATAGACAGTTAGCTTGAATGCTTTGACAATTTCAGGGGCTGAACATTTTCTTTCATCTGCTTGGGTCAAGGACTTTTTTGTTAAAGTTTGCCTGGGTCTGGTCCTCTATCATATGGGTCCAATTACAATAAATCTAAGTCAGACTTAATTAATAATATATAATATAATTTAATATAATTAATCAATTCATATCACTATTATCAAAGGTATTCCAAAAAACTGCCACAAAATCATATGACAATTTAAGTTTACAAAAGGAGTAATGTTTGGAAAGAAACTGACATAAAATATTCACTGATTCAGACTTAGGTCCTCGGACCCACAAAGCAAGAAAATGATAGGTCCGAAAGTAAAATATGTAGGACTTTTCAGCCCCTGCAATTTTTTTATAGAAGTCAAGAAACAAGTATGTATACAAGTTTGAAATTTTCTTTTAGGCCTAATTATCATAAAATAAATTCTGATTTCTGTTCTGCCTTTTGATTTCTTTGATACACCCTCATCTCTAGTTATGCCTCCACTACTATAAAGAAGCCATCTTCGGTCACTCAGTGTAAACAGATATCGATAGTTATCGTAAGTAGATCTGCTTTATTAGAGATATTGTGACTCAATTCAAACAAAACTATCAAAAAAGAAACGTACCATTCTATATGCCCGGTTAAATTAAAATATGCCTAGGCTAGTGAAGCTGCACGCACTTGTGATTTTATGACTGATGCTTTCAGTTTCACTTTCAATCTGGTCCATACAAGTACCGAAATGATGCCATTTACAGGGTTTTCCCTGACGCAGAAATTCTGCGTATTTACGCGTAAAAATCCTAAATGACGCCTAAAATAAGATCAAATGCGTCCTAGTGGACGCGTTAAATACTTGATGTTTGCGACCTATTTCTACCAGTTTGCTTCCGTTTAATGTCCATTCTTAATTCTCATGTTCTAGTGCAATTTCACAGAAAAAAAACCAAGAAACTGAATCTATCATTTTATGTATAATAAAACAGGAAAAACTTTACCTCTAAATTCTAATGTAGATCTAATGTAGATCTAGAATCAACAAGACAACATCGTTCCTCACTTTATGGGTACTTCAGGAAATATAAATTATAGAAGCGATACCAAATCCGACTTTCATTTGAATTATGGAAATTAAAAAATAATAATTAAAGTACTAATGATAGTTATATAAAATGATATATTTACAGAAATGTTTATGTAAATCTTACATATGATAAAGTACTTTAGTTTAATACTTGAAATGGATAAAATAGATATGATTTGAAAATAAATAAATTTGAGGCATCATGTAGGCTACATGTATTTAGTAACTTTTCAGTTTTACATCTATATTTCTAAAAACATGTAATTGTATTACAATTTATAGATTTTTAATATAAATTTTCCATATGATTTCAAATGTAGTTAAAACAACTATATTTAATCTAAAGTACACGTATATACATGTATGTATACAATAATTATATATTGAATTAAGGGAAATCTTGAGTGTTCAAGAACAAACCAGGAAATTACGATGTGTTACAGTAACGTATAAAAATGGCGCTGATGTTTTGTTTCACATATGAGTGCGGGGGAAAAACTACTCACTCTCCCGACATGATTAAGCTATGATCAGAAAATAAATGCTCCACATGTACTGTTGATATTTTCCCTAGAGGGATGTCTGTAATTAACAACACAAGTGCACATTTGGCATTCAGTTTAATTCTGGTCGAATTGAAGTGCACTGCAAATGGACTCCTAATTTACCAAATGGACTCCTAATTTTGTAGTTGTGGGAGTCCATGGACTCCTAATTTGAAAATCCCAGGGAAAACCATGCATTTACATGTTACACGACGGGAGATTTAACTGGATTGAAGCTCCTTTCCTCGTAATTACAATTTTGTGGAATAATTTACTTTTAAATGTCAATAATATAGGTATTACATTAATTGAAAAGATATTTTGTCAATATTGTCCTTGTATTTACCGATCTAGCTTTTCATATTTAAGCCATATCAGTACTAGCGTGATATTGAACCCGACATAACTACTCGTACAATTTGTATCAAAGTTTCCCTTCTCACATTGATTGAAATAGTTTATTCTTCATAGCTTTATATAAATGATATAAAAATGACGAAAACATAATCTGATGTGTCATTCCGGTGGCTTTATGCATCATCCTGGTAATATTGACTGATGACAAACACAGGTTCAATTTAGTTGAAGTATGCAGCATTTAAAAACTGGTAATCCTTATATAGTAGAGGTGGCCACTATAGCAGGTTTTACTGTACTTTTAATGTATTCCTGGATGTTAACCCTTTCAGTACTGCAGCATCACATAGTGATGTTATACACTGTAGCAGTTTACATTTTCTTCAGTCTTCTCCCTGTAGCACATTTTCCATGTCATCATGGTGTTGTTTTGCTTTGCAGTCTGATTTCTAATTTAATTATGGGTGTGAAATGAATTAATTTATGAGAAAAAATTTAAGGGTATGATCTTATTTTAATTAATTTTTTTACAAATAGAACTTTTGAATGAAAAACTTGAATAAATTATTCTAAATTGTTGTATAGTTTTTATTGTGCACACAATTTTTCCTCCGCATTCCATATGAAAATTGCATGTATACCCATCACGAAAAAGGAGATAAGAATATGCTAACTCACTTTTGACTTGATAAAACATCGATATTGTATGTTGGACCAACAATTTCATTTGTAAACGTGTTAAATTTAATGCTTTGATTTAAATTATTTGTCGATGTAGTTTTCCTGAAGGAGGTTTCTGCATTGAAATTGTCCATAAAATCATCGTCTCTGCTAACATCTTAATCGGAATCGATATCTATCTCAGATTCTGTTTCCGTAGAAATGGGGTTTACAGGTTGTTCACGTGTGGATCATCATCCAAATCAGATATTAAATTAGAATCAGAATCAAAATTGAAAATATCTAAAACATCTCTGGGGAATCTCGGATGCATAAGCATAAGCCATTTTTCAACGACTTTCAGTCACCAATTTCAAAATAATGACACTTTATATTCGTCGTAACTTGCTTATTTTTGCTGGCATCTATTACATGTACATGTGATAATATAGACTAAAATCTCATCTAACTCGTTATTTTCGTCATTTCTGGTCATAAAGTGAAAGTGGAAAAAGTTGCTTCACACAACTGTCATGGTTACAGATTTGCATATTGGAATCTAGAAAAAAAAATCAAAATCTCTGCCTGTTCGTCACTCATCTCCATTCCGACAATAGCACTTCTGGACTCGTGCATTTATCTACATGAACGTTTACATGCATTGTGTAGACTCAATATGTCAGAGGAACGTGTATAAAGCATAATGTCGTTGATGTAACTTCTCTGTTCTTTTCCAAATGTTTGTCCAAGGGTGATAAATGTCGGAATATAATGGGATCCACCTCTGGCAGTAAATTATTTCTCTCTAAATTACATGAATCATATGAACAAAATCTTGATTATCAATGCTAAATAATGTGTTATGAAATTTTTATCAGTAGGCATAATCAGTAAATTTAATTTGACCAGGGCTTGAAGTGATGGAACCTTGTACTAGTGGTACCCAAATACAGGTCACCCGGATTTTTGAGGAATCTTTTATTATATGACTTTATTATTTGGGGAAAAAAATAATGCAAAGAAGTGGTACAATTCAAGGAAGAAAAATATGTAAAATAGATTCTTAGATATTTTCGTAAGATCTTATTTAGCTGAACTTTCTTTTTAAAATCTAGATTCAATCACTTTCTAATTTGATAAACTTGTATAATTTGAAAATACTTCCGTTACTTACACTTTCATATTCTTCACTCTATTTCCACTATAAAGTGAAAGATGGAGAAGTTACAAAATTACCTTAATCTTTACCTTTTAACTTGATAATGAAATATTTTATGCTAAGAACAGAGATCTACATATCAAAGATTACTTTCAATAGGGTATTGAATTAAATCCTTTCATTGAAAATTTTCTGGTAGTAGAAATTCAAATACATGTATATAAACTATAACTTATCCGAATACAGGGAGGATGAGTGATGGGTTTTTTAGGTCAGGGTTACCTATTGCGATCATCTTTTGTCTGTCGTCGTCCGTTATTAACATTTACACATTTTCGACTTCTTCTCAAGAACCAGTCAGCCAATTTTAACTGAACTTGGTATATAGCATCCCCATGTGAATTGGCATAAAGTTTGTGAATGAAAAGGGGCTAGCGCAAATAAGGGCCCTAAAAAGGACCAAACAGGACCAAAACTTTGTACATCTTTTAAAATCTTCTCATGAACCAATGATGAGTTTCAAATTTTGTATGCATGATTGTGAAGTCAATATCTACAGAGTTTGCGAACTAAAATGAAATCTGTCCATAAATGAGCCATTAGGGGTGCTTCAGTAATGCAAGGTTCAATTGTATTACAAATTGTTTAACAACTCAAAACTGTTCAACTTTGTGTATACAAAGATATATGAGAAAGTGTTTGGAATTATTTAAGGATCAGTTTTACAAAATTTCAAGGTCATGGGGTCAAAGGTCAAGGTCACAGACACCTACATGTAAGTAAATGGAAAACATGGGTTTTTTTTTTTTAATTTTAAACATTTTTGACTATTTCTCCAGAACCATTGAGTCAATTTGAATTAAACTTGACAGAAAGTTTAATTATGGACCAATTTTAAAGCTGCATTAAGTTTACGCATGGAAAGGGGCTAGGACCAAACATGGCTGTGATGGCTAAAAATGGAATAAATAAGTCAGCAGCTATTTTTTATTTACATGTAATACATGTATCTCCAAAATAATTAAAGTTAAGGGAAAAACTGTTACCTTAAAATTAGTGGCTTGCAAAAATCTACCCTTATGTGAGTTATTTCCCCTTTTAAGTGGATTTTTCATGTTTTTGAATGTTTTTTGACATTATCTTGAAAATTATAATAGCTAGAGTAAAAGTGAAAGAAGCAAAAATGTTGGGCACGCAAAGGTCTACCAAAAAATCAATGTGCCAAAAATTGTCAGATCACCCCTTATTTGAGTTATTTCTCCTTTTTTGTGGTTGTTTTTTGACATTATCTTGAAAATTATAATAGCTACAGTAAAACTGAAAAAGTGTTCATCACACAAAGATCTACAAAAATGTCAATAGACCCGAAATTGTCAGGTCAACCCTTATGGGAGTTATTTCCCCATTTTAGTAGATTTCTCATGTTTTGGACAGTTTTGTCCTATTCTTTTGAAAAGTACATTGTATAATAGATAGAGAGAAAGTGAAAGAAGCAAAAATGTTCAGCATGCAAAGATCTACAAAAAATCCAACGGGATGATATTGCCGGGTCGATTCTTATGGGAGTTATTTTCTTTTTTTTTTTTGGTTTTGGACCGTTCTGTCTTATTATCTTGTAACGTATAATAAAAATGTTAAGCACTCAAAGATCAACAAAAAAGTCAAAGGGTCAAAATTTTCAGGCTGCCCCCTTATGGGAGTTATTTCCCCTTTAAGTGAATTATTCATGTTTTGGGCTGTTTTTTGACATTATCTTGAGATGTATCAGACATACAATAAAAGTGAAAGAAGCAGAAATACCCACAGGGGCAGTTATTGTCATGTCCGTGCTTATGGGAGCTAATTATGTTGTTCCCAGGTGACCGTCAAGGCCCATCAGGCCTCTTGTTATCTTTTGAATTTCTACTTTGAAAAAAATAATAATAATAATACATAAAAATTGTATAATCTAACAAAGAAAACAAGTAAAATCGATTCTTACATATGTTTAGACATTATTTAGCTGAACTTATCCAAATTCGATCACTTATATAATTAGAAATGACCTCCGTGATTAGTTGGAAAAAATTAACATTATGCCAAAAACTGTCAAGTTAAGAATTTAGTTTTACATAAGTTGCCTATTTTGGGGGTTTTTTTTTAGTCTACCATCAACAGATAGTGGGCTATTCATATGGACCTGCATCCATGGTCCATCCATCGTCCATCCATCCTAAACAATTCTTTTACTGCTATTTCTCAGAAAGGACTGAAGGGATCTCCTTGAAATTTGACATGAAGGTTCCCCTTGAGGTCTAGTTGTGCATATTACATTTTCAGAGATATCAGAATCCAAACAGGCCTGCAGGGGACCATCTTAGATTTTTACCAAAGGAAGTTTGTTACCAATATTTCTTAGAAAGTACTGAAGGAATCTATTTGAAATTTGACATGAAGGTTCCCCTTGAGGTCTTGTTGTGCGTATTACATTTTCAAGTCTGAATCCAACTTGGTCGACAGGTGGCCATCTTGGATTTTGACCAAATGAAGTTTTTTACCACTACTTCTCAGAAAGGACTGAAGGAGCTCAGAGAGATCGGAATCCAACATTGCCAACAGGTGGCCATTTTGGATTTTGACCATAGGAAGTTTGTTATTGCTATTTCTCAGAAAGGACTGAATGGATTTCCTTGAAATAGGACATGAAGGTTCCCCGTGAGGTCTAGTTGTGCATATGACATTTTCAGAGAAATGTGATTCCAACATGGCTAACAGGTGGTAATCTTGGATTTTAACAATAGAAGTATGTATTTCTCAGAATGTACTGAAGGAATCTTTTCAAAATTGATTATGGAGGTTACCCCTGAGGTCTAAATGTGTGTATTGCATTTTCAGGGAGATCAAAATCCCAGATGGACACCTGTTGGCCATGTTGAATTCCATTCTCTCTTAAAATGTAAAATGTTCAGTTCAAGTTCAGTTTTACTATAATCTTGTGAAAAAAGTACTTCACAGAAATATGGATTTAAGTTCAAATTCAATGTTGAGACACAAAATAAGCGAAAAGAAGAGAAAAGAACAGTCTGTCATAGATCAGACATAGAACATTCCATAGTGGGTGCCAAGAACCCTCTGGGATCTCTTGTTTTATTCTATTTCCATTTTAACGTGAAGCATGATGAAATTAGAATTTTTAATTTTAACATACATATAACATTTACCTTTTATTAGATAATAAAATATTTTATGCTGGGAATGAACATTTTTTAAAGTTCTTATATCTAGCATTCAATCCAGGAGCTGAAGTGTAAATTTAGAGAGGGTATGAAATCAAATTCTTTTGTTGAAAACTTTCTGGTAGTAGAAATTTGGATGTAAAAAGTTTAACTTCGTTATTATTTTGTAATCTTTTTTTCATTGCTTAATAATGTATTTTGAACACACCCATGGTATTCAGTATCATTCGCAACAGAGGAAGAGTGCAACATGTCAATCAAGGTGTGGGCGGGACCATGCTAATGACAGACACAATGATTACTACACTGTTGAACCATTGGTTGGTATTTTGAGATACATGTGCATAATTTATGTATCTTGATCGGTCAAATCATAGTAACCCTTTCAATACTGCAACATCACAGCTGGAAAGAGACACACTATTAGTTTACATTTTCTGCAGTCTGTTCACTGTAGCATATTTCCATCATAATGTTGTTTTGTTGTGCAATCTGATTGTAATTTATGGGTGTGGAATGAATAAATTTGTGAGAGAAATTTTAAGAATATGATCTTATTTTAATAATATACAAATAAAACTTTTGATTGAAAAACTTGAATAAATCAATACATTCTAAATACATGTATAGATTTTATTGTATACACAATTTTCCTTTGTGTTTCATATAAAAAATTGCATTTATACTTACGAAAAAGGAGATGAAAATATGCTAACTCACTTGTGACTTGATAAAATATCCAAATTATAAGTAAATGTGTTAAATTTAATGCTTTGTTTTAAATAATTTGTTGACACATGTTCCACGAAGGAGGTTTCTGCATTGAAATTGTCTGTAAAATCATTGTCACCACTAGCATTTTATTCGGAATCGATATCTATATCTCGGATTCTGTTTCCATAGAAATAGGGTTTACATGTTGTTCATTAAAATCAGATACTAAAAAGTCATTTTAGAGTCGCAATCAAAGTTGAAAATATCTAAACATCTTGGGTGAATCTCGGATGCAAGCGGCAGCCATTTTCAACGACTTTCAGTCATCTATGTCAAAATAATAGCACTCAGCGGTTGTACTTCTACTGGGCAGCCGTGGACGTAATAGTAAGTAGTGAACAATAAATTTAGCGGGCGTTTTAGGATACTATCGTAATGAATGGGTTAAATAATTCATATTAAATACACATTTTGTCAATGTTTCTCTATATTATCCTCCTGTTATTCAAAATATTCGTGGGAATAAACATATTTATTACATTTCTTATTAGTTAAATATGAGCTTTATTTATCAATTCATTGTTTTATTATAAACTTATCACATTTGCTAACAAATACCAGTAAATGGTGATGCTGTGGTAAAATTTTTGAACATGTACTTTAGATATGAGCTATTTATAACACTATCGAAACCGAACAAAATGACTCTGCACAGACTTGTTCTGTCTTGACTAAAAAGTAAGCGATATTATGTTTTGATGGAGTGGGTTTAAGTGGTTGAAAAGCAGTGGAAATGTTTAATGTATCCCCTATCTAGGTCAACAGTTCAAAAGTTTTTAAAAAGATTCAGTGACACTGGAGATTCAATTCAGAAAATGAACATCGAATTGGGCAAACTTTGAAGCATGTTTGCTATCCAGGTCTATTGATAACTTTGGCATGATCTTTGAGGCATCAAGTGATGTATTTCAATCAAAACCACAGGGCTGCAGAAATCATTTTTAGAATGTTATATTTTCCTCCAGGCTTTTTACGCTCTAAAAAGATTTCCGAGCCCTTGTGTCAAAACGTGGTTTGTTTACAATGTACATTTCACAAGCTGTAGACTAGCCTACATGTACAGAACATCGGATAAATCTAGGGTCTAACGAAACTTAACTGGAAAATCTAATAAGCAGAATATTTGACAGTTGTTTTTGCAGAAATTTAATTTCTAGAATTTTTTAAGACTGCCAAAAAAAGAAGGGTGGTGCATTTTTCACATTTTCAGTTTTTGTTTCAAAAACTACTGAAGGAATTTTGAAGAAACTTGAAAGGAAGCAAGTGCTCAAGGTCATTACTAAGTTTGTAGTTTTCAGCCAGATTGTCCCAGGGGTGGATTCAGGGCGTGGCAGAATATGCCCCAAAAGGTGCGCTCTTTTAAAATCATCCTCTCCAGAACCACTACATGAATTGAAAAATAGATTATTTCTGAGTGATCTACATGGATGTATAATTCTAGTTTGTATTTTTCATTGAAATTGGAGTATTAATTTTTGACACGTTTTTGAGGTCTTTTCAGACTTTGTCATTTTCTGTAATTTTTGCATGATTTCCTCAATTATCTCCCCTTGCTTTCACAATGATGCATTAAAGTGTTTTACTTGTATATAGTTGAAGAAATGCTTTTGTGCAAGAATTTTTCTGAAATTTGATTTCTAGAATTTTTTATGAATTTTTAAAAACAGCTATGTTTATGTTTCTTGGCCAGATCAGCTTATATGTACATATTCTTCTTGGTCTTCTTTCCACATTTGTATATGGTTCTTAGATGAGCAGTTGATGCCATCTTGGGCCTTTTGTTATGTGTCTCCCTCCTAGTCCACAATTCAAGAGTCATAAGTTCCTGGTTTGTCAGCGCCAAATATAGGACCTACTGAAGAAGAAACTTTCAAGATATTTTACGCAATGATCCTATTGAAAACGGTTTTAGTCCCAGTCTGATATATTAAAAATGAAAACATGTGGATTAAGAGTATACACCCCACAACAACAGGCAAAATATTAGATAACTTGACTGATGTAAAATTATCCTGAATATAATTCATTTTATCCTTGAAATTTTGTTGATGTCTAGCACAAATATAAAACCTAAAAGAATGATAGCATCATTATATTTATTCATTATTTTCAGCTCAACACACATTAAATGATTCACCGAAAATTGGGCTGTCTGGTGGTGGACTAGGTGAAAGGAAAGAAAAACCATTGCGAGGAAATGCTACTGGACTGAATATGACTGGCAGTAGAGGGACATTGAATCTTAAGTAAAATATGTTTTTTATTGATTTTCAAGTACTTTTTGATCAATGTCATAACTCTTGATTTTCAACACTGACCTAAGCACTATTCCAGAAAAAAGTGACTCCTGGGGGCAGAACGCCCATGAAATTTAGGGGTACCACCAATGAATTTTTAATCAAAAAGTACCCCACACAAACTACTTTATATTTTGGGTAAAATCCCCGGCCAACAAATTTAAATTAAAATTAAGTTGTTTTTCCATATATTATGATAGATAAGATTTAATCCTATATAGTTTTAGCTTTTTATTGCATGTTTGTGGTGTAACAATACATCGATACAACAATATATTGTGATTTTATTTCTGACAATAAGATATATATCCATGTTATCTTTGTTTTTCCGATGCCATTTTGTGATTTGGGTTTCACTTTCACTTTGAAGACTACCAATACACAGACTGTCATAAAAGTAAAACCAAACAACAATTGCAGCATACATTGGCACAGTTCACTTTATACTTTTTCCTGAATATCAAATTTATATTGCAACATACCAAAGAATTTATCTGTAAACTTTTCCAGGCCACTTCTGGACAGGAACATGACAACGTCAACCTCCATAAGTGTAAAATAATGTAATAATAGGGGTAAAATAAAGTGCGTTTTGTCATTCACACAAAGCGATCTGTAAAATGTAATTACCGACCAGAAAATATGAAAGAGGAAAGAAGTGAAATTATACAAATATGTGATTGGGGACTGATAAAAACACAACGAGGCGCAAATCACCTATGAGGGCAGTGCAGGGCCGAATGTTCATTTCAAAATCAGTATCAACCCTACCTCCAATGCATTTTTTTCTATATTTATACCCTAAACAACACATTTTAAATGCAATTTTACCCCCCATCAATACATTTTTTAATCAGTGTCTGTTGTGTGTCGTTAACATTTACACATTTTTGACTTCTTCTCAAGAACCAGTGGGTCAATTTGAACCAAGCATCCCCATTTGAAGCTGCATAAAGTTTGCAAATGAAAAGGGGCTAGAACCCATAGGGGCCTCAAAAGGGACCAAAAAGGAGCAAAACCTGGTACATCTTTAAAAAATCTTCTTATAAACCAATGATCAGATGACTTTCAAATTTTGTTTGAATGAATGTTAAATCAATATCTACAAAGTTTGCGAAAATGAAATCTGTCCATAAACGAGCCACTAAGGGGCGCTTCAGTAACACAGGGTACAATTGTATTACAAATTGTTTAATAAGTCATAACTGATCAACTTTTTGTATACAAAGATATACATGTATAAGAAAGTTGTCTACGGATCATGTTGACAAAATTTCATGGTCAAAGGTCAAGGTCACAGGCACCTAAGTAAATGGAAAGTTTTTTGGGGGTAAAATTTTAGACATTTTTTACTTCTTCTCCAGAACTATGGGACTGATTTGAACCAAACATGACAGGAAGTATAACCATGTAAAGCCACATAAAGTTTGCAGATGAAAAGGTGCTAGGATCAAACATGTCATGGCTAAATATAGAATGAATGAGTCAGCAGATATTTTTGATTTAATGCATGTTTCTCCAAAATTATTAAAGCTAGAAAGAAACATTACCTTAAAATGAGTGATTGAAAAACCTACCAATATTTTATTTTGTTTGAAATTGTCAGGTTTACCCATATGTGAGATATTTCCCTTTTTTGTGGATTTTTCATGTTTTGGATGTTTTTTTTTCACATTATCTTGCAAAGTATAATAGATAGAGAGAAAGTGAAAAAGAGGCAAAAATGTTCAGCATACAAAGATCTACAAAAGAAGTCGATAGGGCAAAATTGTAAGATTAAGTGGATTTTTTAGGTTTTTGGATGTTTTTTTGACATTATCTTAAAAAGTATAATAGCTAGAGTAAAAGTGAAAATAGCAAAAAAATTCAGCTCGCAGAGATCTACAAAGAAGTCAATAGGGCCAAAGTGGTTGTTATAGACAGGTGCCCTTTATATAGAGGTTCATAACATGAACCCGCCATTTGGAAGTACATATATATCATTATATGTACACATGTATGTATACTGTGACACATGCCAACGTTAAAAATCATTTGTTTTTTTGTGCATCTTCAAACTGTTTTTTTCTTTTTAGATTAATCATAAAAGTTTTTAAAAAATGTTATCATTAATTTATGAATTACAGCATATGAAACAAAATTATTTCAATGTTTATTCTATTATAATACAAATGTCTCCATATGAGTGAAATATTCTTGAGTGGGACGTTAAACAACAATAATACAAATGCAGCATGCCATAGAGACAACAAACAAAGATATCAAGTTCATGAGCATTTTAATTAATGTAAAATTCATAAAAAGGTTACAGGTAATTGTTCTTCTAATTATAAAATCATGTCAATGGATAAATAGAATAAATAGAGTCAAGGTTAAAAAATATCACATTAATATTTAATGAGGTAGGCGTTGAAAAAGGTCAGATTTACTGTTTAATGACACACATCCAGGAATTTGAACACACTGTTTCACTTTAACAAATGAATAATACTGTTTCATTTTAAAAAATAGTCTCACTAGTACTGTTTCACTTGGGAATTGAACGCACTGTTTCACGAAATTCACATCAGAATTTAAACTTGTATCTATCATATTCATATAATGCAGTCTTTAAAAAAAGTCACTGACTTTTTACTGACACTCGCCTGCCTCCATACACATTGAAGATGTACTCTCTTCCAGTTCCATTATTGCATTTAGCATTTTACACTGTCCTTTTGCAAGAACAAAGTCTCTTAATCTATTTATGCATGTTTCTGCTTCTGTCAGTGAGCATACCAAAATTTCAGACTCCTCCTCATTGTCGTCACCTTCTTCCTCACTTAAAATAGCATCGGCTAAAATGTCACATGCAGGTCTGTCCCAATTACAAACAGATGTGTCAAAGGTGATCATCTGATCATCAATTTCAACAAGTTCATGAAAATCACATCAAACAGATCTTTAGCCATTGCTACTACAGATAACAGAACATTGTCATCTGGATTATCATCATTGTCATCATTGACTGAACACTCTGTAGAGTCCTTAAATTCACATTTCTCGAAACACTTTCTAACAGTTGACAGTTCTGTTTCTTTCCATGCACTGTTGATCCAGTAAATTGCCTGGAGTACAGAAATGTCCTTCAGTAACTGCGAGCCACATTTTGACTTCTCCATAGTACAGATAATGTGTTGTAACTGTCTCTTCCTGTACTTTAACTTTAGAGTTTGAATTATGCCCTGATGCCTTGGCTGTGATGTTGATGTAGTATTGGCTCGCAGAAAGACCAGTTTCACATTACTGACTTGAATCTTAGGGTAAGGCAGCGCATTGTCAAAAAAAAAGAAGCACATATCTATTTTGACGTTTTACAAATCAGTTGAGTCAATCTTCAAACAAATTAGAATTCATTGAGGCTTTTTTGTTCCTGTACATTACTGGAAGAGTTTCAGGTTTGATTCTGTTAAAACAGCGTGGCTGTTTTGATTTTCCAATCACAAGTGGAGTAAACTTCTCCCCAGTCATACTCGCACAAAGAGCAGCTGTCACCCTTTCTTTACTATGCTTACCACCAGCACATTCCTCACCTTTCACTTTAAAAGTGTTCCTTGTAGTGTCTCTATAAAATAACCCTGTCTCATCCATATTAAATATGTCACAAGGAGCATACCCTTCACATATGGTTTTCAATTTGGATTTCCATTCATCAACTACAGAGTTGTCAAAGTCACCCCTTTCTCCACTCATTGTCCCAAACACAATGTTACATGTATGTCTAGCTTTGAATTAATCTAGCCAGCCATTTGACGCCTTGAATGTATCGACACCTAATTCAGACGCAGATTTCAGAGCCTTTTCCTTACATAAGTGGGCCATTCAAATTGATATGTCAGGCACTATCATCTTGAAACCGATCCCACATTAACTTATTTACATCTTCATTACCTGTTGGTGGTTGTTGTCATTTTCTTGCTGACGCACCGTTGTTTTTGAATTCGACAATCACTTCAGCTTTCCATTTGAGTATGCAGTCTATCCAAGTCCTACTGATGCCAAAACATTCAGCAATAATTTTAGCACTCAAGTTCTCTTTCTCCAATTTATTTATCATCTTTATTCTCTGTTCAAGAGTCAAAGCTTTTCTCTTTCCAGGTGGCATTTTACTTCCAATATCACAGAATGAATCGGAACTATCTCTTCGTAATATGTAACTTTCATAACAATTTCACTATGGCTGCGCTTGAGTATAATTGTGTTTGATTTCTCACAACTTCGAGATTTTATTTTGATGCCATTACCGTTATGGCATATGGGTCACAATAACTACCTAAAACATGCTACATGTTGTCTGTATGATTTGTTCCTAATTATGTCCCCAAATGAAGTATGTGGACATTATGTCTTTACTCCATGTCTTCTTCTTCCTCTTTCTCCTCCTCCTCCTCCTCCTCCTCGAACTTGTCCGACACTTTGCTCCTTACCAAACTTCACAGAGATATGACTGAGGGTGGGGTGTAGTGTACCTGACCTTTTGTTTTCCAAGAAAAAGTCACATGACTGAATGGTGGCTCCTGATTGGTCCAACACTTAAACATAAATAACTTTAAAACTGCTTGACAGATCCTTACCAAACTTGACATGGATATTACTGAGGGTTACTTGTAGTGTAACTGACTGCCCATTTAACGAATAAAAGTCAAATGACCAAATTGTGGCTTCTGATTGGTCAAGCTTTTAAACATAAATATCTTAAGAACCGTGTGAACGATCCTTACCACACTTGATATCGATATTACAGACAGTCATGTAATATATGCTGTTTGATATCAACACAACTTGTTCCAGAGTTTGTTGGACATCATGTAACAGAACCCTGTATAGGGTGCCCGTTATGAGCAAGTGCCCGCTATATAGAGGTGGCCACTAAGGCAAGTTAGACTGTATGTGTATTCCCACAAATAAAGGGAGGACAATTGAGAGAAAGATTGACAAAATGCACTACATTTAATATGAATGAGCTTGAGTCGGCTGACTGAGATGCACATAAATTATGCACATGTATCTCAAAATACCAACCAATGATTCAACAGTATAGTAATCATTGTGTCTGCCCTATACCTTGTTTGACATGTTGCACATTCTTTTCTGTTGTAAATGATAACTGAATACCATGGGTGTGTTCAAAATACATTATTAATTAATGAAAAAAGTGTTGAATTAATAATGAAGTGACACATTTTACATCTGAATTTCTGCTGCCAGAAAGTTTTCAATGAAAGAATTGATTCCATATACCTTGGACTTTGGCCTACTTTTCAAAATTTTGTAACCTGAGCAGAAGGAATCAAAACTTCACCAGTCCTTTGACCTTAAAACCTGACAGCTGTGGGTCAAATATCTATTTTGAAAATTTACACCCATTTTGGTGAGCTTTGTTGTCTTCTGACAACTCTTTTTTGATAATCAGAAAAAATAGGTGTTATAAGTGAGGGTTAAAACTTTCGACTGAAAAAAAACTTTTGCATAATGTCTGAACAACGATATATATAACTGACACTGGTTTTGTTTATATATTAGCGCAAACATACATTAACTGGACGAACAGTTGCCGTAAGCATATAGAAAAAAACATGATTCATGTAATTTAGAAGGAAATAATTTGCTCTCCGAGGTAGATCCCATGATATTCTGACATTGATCACCCTCCGTTGAAAATTCGGAAAAGAACACAGAAGTTACATTAGTGATATTTGGCTTTATCTATATCTCTGGTTACATATGTCCCTGCAGTGGAGAATTGTTCTCATTTCCAGAAGTGAACGACATTCTGGATTTCATGTATACATTTATGATTAATAGGCTACATGCAGGAAACAGCGATGAAAGATAAATTTTACACATAGTACATTTGTACGGATGTATAGAATTGTATACATGTAGATAAATATGAGAGTCCAGAAGTACTTTTGATTAAATGGAGATGAGTGACGAACGGGCAGTGATTTTTACGAGTTGATGGAGTTATGTTATGCTAAGTTGTTTATTACTATTAGGAACAAGTCAAAGCACATTTTGCTGTATGGGGTTAATAACACATTATAATATAATTTAAATTGATGCAAAATTACACATGTATGTGCATTTCAGCAAAATAAACTCAACTTCAAGATTGAAATTTCCAAATCACATTTTTATTTCTATTTGCTTTTTAAAATGTCGAAAATATAGTAACAATTTGCTAAAAGATATACGTCTACAAGACTTTTTGAAATATATGCTATTAAAGGTCAGTTTGGCGTCCTTTATGAATTTTTTTAAGATATTATAAATTTGCTTTAAAATGTTACTTTTCAATTATCTTTTACCATTACACTCTTGTGATAGAATTGACATTAAAAGCGATAGACTGGACTTTTAACATTTCTTATGCACGATTAATATGTTTTGGTCAAGTTCCCTTACTTTGTATTGGCAAGATCTATCTGTGAAGTTTGACATAGAAGTTGTGGCAGTCTTTGAAGTTAAGAAAAAAATGTATTACATGTACACGTATTGACCTAGAGATTTAGGGCTACTGATACATGTAGGAAGTATAGCGTAAGGTTACAATACTATCCTGTCACATAGAAATTTAATATCGATGAAACAATATTCATAAGCTCAAGATTTCATAATCATATCGCTGATCTATGCAGTTTGTTGCATATTAAATAAGCCATCAGTATACCGAGTGTATTATTCCTCATTAAAACTTATGATTACCATCAACTCGTATCAGTACTTTCAGTACTTTGATTTGAATATGCATATTTGTAACCTAAATAGTTGCATGAAGCTTCTGTATTGGCTTCAGGCCAAAGAGAGACCGACTTATGTTAGCATCTTGCTTGTGCTACATGCATTTTTGTCAATGTGAAATGATTTATTCGACTTCCTCTCTGAAACCACTACAGGGATTTTAAAGAAAATTAATAGGAAGTAAGTGCTCAAGGTCCTTTTCCAAGTTTGTAGTTTTCAGACAGATTGGCCCAGGGGTGGATCCAGGCTGGGACAAAATATGTCACATAAGGTGCTCCACTTTTAAATCTTCTTCTCCAGAACCACTGCATGAATTTAAAAATGGATTGTTTCTGAGTGATTTACATGGATGTATGATTTAAAGTTGTATATTTCATCTTATTTTAATAACATACAAATAGAACTTTTGAATGAAAATCTTGACTAAATCAGCACATTCTAAATACATGTATAGATTTCATTGTATACACAATTTTCCATTGTATTTCATTTAAAAAAAATTGCATGTACACTCATGATGAAAAAGGAGATGAAAATATGTTAACTCACTTGTGACTTGATAAAATATCCAGATTGTAAATTGGACAACATTTTCAGCTGTAAATGTGTTAAAATCAATGCTTTGATTTAAATTATCTGTTAACACATGTTACATGAATGAGATTTCTGGATTGAAATTGTCTGTAAAATCATCTCTAACATCTTATTCAGAATCGATATCCGTTTTCTGTGGAAATAGGGTTTACATGTTGATCACATGCAGAATCTTCATTCAGATCAGATACGAAAGTCATTTTTAGAGTGGGAATCAGAGTTGAAAATATCTAAAACATCTTTGGGGGAATCTTGTATGCATAAGCGGCAGCCATTTTTCAACAACTTTCAGTCACCGATTTCAAAATACATGTAATAACACTTTTATATTTGTCGTAACTTGTTTAATTTCGCCAACATCCATTACATGTACAAATGATAATGTAGACTAAAGTGTTATCTAACTCTCGTTATAATTGTGATTTTCGGTCATGAACTGAAAGTGGGAAAAATCCGAATTGAAAGTGAAGCCACAAAGGAGAAACACAAGGCGGTTTACGACGTTCTTGTAATCAGCGGTTGAACTTCTACCCGGTGATAGTGGAAGTTATCTTGAGTAATGAACAATAAATTTAGTGGACGTTTTAGGACATTATCATATTGAAAGGGTTAAAGTGTTTTACTTGTAATGAGGTGGAGAAATGTTTTTGTGTAAGAAATAAAAATATTAATTTTTGATATGTTGTTAGATCTTTTCAGACTTTGTCATTTTCATTCATTTTTACCTGATTTCCTCAATTATCTCCCCTTGCATTCTCTATGATGCATTCATTTGATGTGTTTTACTTGTATATAGGTGAAAAAATGATATTGTGCAAGAATTTTGCTGAATTATAATTATTAGATATTTTAATTAATTTCTTAAAATGGCAATATTTATGTTTTATGGCCAAATAAGCTTACATGTACATTTTCTTTTTGGTCTTCTTTCTACATTTTTAGACGGTTCTCAGTTGAGTGATTGAAGCCCTCTTGGGCCTCTTGTCTAATGCTGTTAACAGTGAATGAAAATGAAATGCTCCCAGCATGGTATACTTTTGAATTCATTTAAATATTCAAAGTGAATATGATCTTGAGTTACATTGTTATAAACATTGAAATTTTAAAATATACAGAATGAAATTCCCTCTCTCAAGACATTGTATAATTTTTTTTTCTTAAGTTTTAATTAGTCAAAGTTAATTTGATCTGGATCAACGTTAGTATTTTGAGGTCCATACATCGGACATGCTGATGGTGCCGTTATCATTAACTTTTGTCACAATGGGCCACAATACCACCATGGTACATAGTGACTTTTCACGATTATATAACATGTTTATTCGGTCTGGGATGTAAATTTTAACCACGATGCCTCACCAATACAGATGACCCATTCACCGCGACCACGACCAATATCTGCAATTGCAACGGTGTTCTGCCACGATACAATCAGCCTGACATGGCATTTTTTACAAGCCTTTTTCTGTCAATTTTGGGAAATAGCCATTGGCAACACAATTGGGAATTTTCAGGGGAATTGTGTCATATTGGGGAAAATTGTGTGCACACATGGAAATCTAAATGCATTTTTAAATACATTTCCCCTTTCATTATTTTTTTTCATGAGCTCAATATCAAGTTGTGAATTTTTTCATCAAATTGTGAAAAATACATTCATTTTGCATTGGGATATAGATACTATGGATACTATAGAAAAATCCCTGAATTAGTTTTCTTATTTTCTTTGTAATGTAGAACAATTAATACCAATACAAGGGAGAGTCCTCCAGAGAATAAGATCCTGCAGAATGGAAGATTTTGGAAACATTCAGGTGGCCCACAAAATAATTTGACAAGGTGAGCTTTATTTTGGCATTACAAATGTACCTTTTTACTGTCGTATACTTTGTGAATGTCACCAGTACAAATCAAGTCTTTTAAAAGTGAGTCTGACAGTAGGCATAATATGTTTTTCTTTTTTGAGCTATTAATCGGATAAAATAAGCTAAAAAAGGGTATCCTCTTTTTTCAGAATATTCACAAGTATTTTTTCCTATTTTTAAAGCGTTAGTCCACTAATTACTGTGATAGCTGTTGCACAATTTAGCCAACTGGTTGGAGCACTGCATTTAAAGGGGCATTAGCTGTGTTTTTCCCAAAATATTTTCTCTCCTGTTTTACTACTTAGATGTATAAACAATGACAAAAAAGAGATATTCACAGGTATCAAAATTCTTAAATTCCTACATATTTAGTGAAAATTTCTTGAGAAAACCAGGTTTTGCACTTTTTTAATTGCAAGAGATTAACTCAACCTTATTATTTGTATATGAATACCACACTAAACCCAACTTTATTTTCACAAAATATATAGGAATATAAGATTTTTATGCCTGTGTATAGCTCTTATTTGTTATTGTACATCAAGTGCAAGGTGTAAATGTAGAAAAAATGGATTTTTTCTTGGTAAACACAGCAATGTCCCTTTAATTGAACATATCACAGTTCAACTTAGGGAAGTTTCAGACCTGACTGAATTTTCAACTCAATGTGATAAGTAACAGAGTAAAATTTACTTTAACTTTATGACACCAAGATTTGCTAAAATTGTTTTCATTGAAAATTGTTAATGTATTATTTAACAATGTTTTGTTCTTATTCTTCATTAGAAAACCTTTACATGAACAGCAAGGTCCAAATACAGACAAAAGTATAGAAAAAACTGATGGAACAAGCAACCCAGAAGTGGGTAGTTCAGGTATGTTTCTGTGTGCATGTGCATGCATTATTCAACATTATCATATTTGTTATTATACAGGTGGGGGGACAGGACATCTGCAATCATGACTAGAACAAAATCCCTTGATATTGAGTCATTGTTTAGAGAGATTGCAGATTTAAGGAAATGTGTTTTTATGTGTTTGTCTTTCTCTTTTTCTGTCCACAACTTTAATATCCTAATAAGTTTTGAACCAAAGAAACAATTGTTATATTTTGAATAATTAAGAACAAAAAATATATATATGATTCGCTTGTAGATAATTCAGTTTATATATAAATATCATTATTATTAATGCTAATGTGCATGCTACAATGCATTTTACAGACTTGGGGGGTTTTGTGATCATTAGAGTAACACATTTGATATTTCAAAAATAAATTTATTTAAGACATATTTGTCTAAATCTGGAAGTAGTTCTGGAACTAGTAAATTACATCAGGATGAGTAGTGTTGATTTATGTTGTACTCCGTTAGGTTTCAGTAGTAGTTGTTATGTTATCAGTCTTCATCCGTCGTTATGCCTGGTTCTTGTCCGTAAACAACTGAACTTTTTTAACTTCTATTTGAAAATTTCTTTGCCAATAATCTTCAAATTTGGTAAGAGGCTTCATTAGAGTAAGGGAAACACAAATTGTGAATCCTGGTACCCTATGGTGGGGCTAAAACTCTCAAAACTAGACTAAACTTAAAAATTCCACCTCTTTACGCCTGCATACCAAGGATAATAACTGAATACATGGCTAGAAAGAGGACCTTGGACCCAGAAATTAAGAGGTAGGAAAATCTTTGTACATATATGCTTTGTAATAGGTATGCCAGAGTTTTTGAAATCCTTGTCTTACTGGCAAAACCGGTAAATTTGACAGAAGTCCTGTGAAATTCGTCAAAAATATCAGTCCAAATGACTGGAAAATTTTTGCGTGATACAATCCGGCTTTTTGTGGAAACTTTTAAATTTAATATAGTGTCTGAAATAGCCAGTCGCCAGCTGGCCAGATGCAACCACTTTGGTGACTGGACAACCAGAAGTTGATTAAAGACAAGTACTGAAGTACAGTGAAACTTGTATATAACGACCTCCTTAGGGACATAAGAAAAGCAGTCTTGATAGGGAGGTGGTCTTTATATAGAGGTTGATTTGTACACAAATGGTACTATTGGGGACAGCAAAAAAAAAGGTCTTTGTGACCAGGTGGTCTTTATATGCAGGTGGTCACTAAAGCAGGTTTTACTGTAGTTACTGGCCCAAAATAAAAAGTTTAGGCGAGTGCCCTACTGTCCTTCTAAATTCATGTCATGGTTGTCATTTATTTTTGTGTCAATTTTTAAGTAATATCTTATCCACGCGCAGATATGATTGTCTGATCATGTGACAATCATGTGATTAAATATCGACCTGTTATGGCTGATGGCAAGTGTGAGTAGTGAAGTTTAAAAGTCGTTTGTTCCCGAGAATATTAGAAAATGTGTTTACTCAAAAGTGCTTGCAGTTGGATAAAATAGACTTCAATGCATATGGCAGTGGCAGGATTCCTGCCTATTAAAACGCATTTAAGTTTAGCGAAGTAGTTTTTATTTATTTGTCTTCAACATTTTTAAACTGTCATTCGACCCAAAGTTTCTTTTTTTCAACCGAATTCACATTTGGCCCATCGACATACATTTGTTATATCCTTTTAATGTGCATTAAAATAGTTGTTTAAAACTGACCCAGTGTTTGTATTTCACTCGTATTTTTTCCGGGAACTAATATTCCCAATAAGAGTGATATTTGTAATATAGGCCTACAGACATGCAAAAAGTATTCTACTATTCATACATTTTGTACACTATCAATACTGTTAAGCGTTTTACTATATAAGTATATATTCTGTATAACACCCCCTCAATAGAAATTTCACCATTAAATAAAAAATGTTTTCAAATTTAATTGCTTATTTCAATAGGCCTAAATTTTTCTAATTTGTAATTTCAAAATCCTGAGAATTAAACAAAAAGTAAAAACTAGACATCACAATTCTACTTACCCATACAGAGAGTTTTCCTCACAAAAATAAAACTGATTTTAAAAAAAATCCTTTAATTTTTAATGCAAAAAATCAAAAATAGAAAAACATAATTAAACTGAATTTGTTTAAGTGTTAAATTTCATTGAAATGCAAAAAGAAAAAATCTGAAATGACTTAAGATCATTTTAAGAAATACATGATTTACATAAGAAATATACATGTAGTGAAAAATAATAGTGTACATTACATGTTCAGGTATATAAGTTTTCCACAATGTGCAGGGAAAGACTGATTGAGCGGAAGATATTAGAATAATAAATCACTGGCCCTCCTTTGTGTTTTTTCTTTACTATTTAAAATGATATTTGTCCAAAATATTTGGGCCACCACATTATCATTTGGACCAGTACTGAAATTTTACTGTCCCAAAATATTTTTGGGGGCCAGCTATAAACTGAAAGTTTGATGAATGATATAGTGAGGGAGATTGAGCTGGAAAATGAATAAATAAATGAACATATAAAATATTTTAAATAAACTGTTTTATATGTCTATTGGTTTTTTCAATAATATGTATAAGGACCAGGAAAAATTTGCTATGACCAGTGAAATTTAGTAGTTCACTGGTCAGGTTGACCAGTAATTTTTTTGTCATTTCAAAACCTCTGGTATCCTATAGATTTAATCAATGAAGTAAAATGTATGAATTGGGAAATGATGACTACAACATTGCGAGATTTGTTTTTCTTCAGGCTCAAGTGTTCAGATAGGACCTTCATCTAGTCATGAGTCATCTTCAAATTCTAACAGTAATGTTACGGAAGGAAGAAAACGCTGTTCAGAGGTATATATTGATCATGTGACTCTTGTTTTGTCTTGGGTTGAGTACTTTGCCATTGGGGGACAAATATCAAGTAGTTAAATAGTAATGCACTTTCCATATACTACTGCAGACCCAGGGCTCGGCAAGTAATTTGGCTGCATATGCAACCAAAAATCGTAAATGGTGACTAAAAATTAAACTATCTCGCCTTTTTGGCGACTATAAATGGGATGCCTACGTGCAATGCTATCGGAATATAGGAAAACGCATTTACAGATCTTTTTCTCTGGAACTACTATCCCAATCAAAACCAGACTTGGTCATAATGGTCCAATTTAAAAAATTTTAAAAATGTGTCCGGCAGGTCCAGGTGCTATCCAAGATGGCCCCAGCAGGAAACATAGATTTACATTGGACCATATGGGAACACTTTCAAAGATCGTCTCCTCTGAAACCACTGGGCTAATGGGAACCAAACTTAGTCACAATTGTCATTGGGTGGTCCCTGTAAAAAATAATGACTCATCTAAGATGGCCACCATGTGGGAACATAATTCAACATTAGATCCTATTAGAAAACACATTTACAGATATATTTCTCTGGAACTACTGTCCCAATCGGAACCAAACTTGGTCACAGTGGTCCTAAAATTGACCCCTTATAAAATAGGTATCTGGCAGGTGTGGTCCGCTTCTCATCCAGGATGGTTGCCAGCAGGGAATAAATTTTAACATTGGACCCTATGGGAAAGTACATACTGATCCCCTCCGAAACTACTTGGCTAATTGGAACCAAACTTGGTCACATTTAAAAGTGTCTGGAAGGTCCGGATCCTATCCAAGATGGCCACCAGCAAAAAACTTGCTTAAACATTGGACGGTATATGAACACATTCTTCTCATCTGAAATCAATGGGTCAATTGCAACCAAACTTGGTCAGTATTCCTTGTATGGTCCATTTTGAAAATGGTGTCCAGCATGCCCACACCTCATCCAAGATGCCTGCTAGTGGGGAACTTATTGGACCATATTGGAACACTTTCAAAGATCTCTGAAACCACTGGGCTAATTGGAACCAAACTTGGTTTTTATGGGTATTTCGGTAATATGCATATCTACTGGCATCCGTTTCTGTATTTAATCCTGTTAAGTTCAGTCCGTAATCTTGATCTTCAATGCACTTTATTCATGTCATGTACGTACTCTCAAGCATATAAAAGACCGGTCATACAAATTACCGAAAAACAGGTAATTCACATATCGTTGTACAATAAATATCAGACTAAAACAACTATAGTATCATATTTTATAAGTTTTGAACACCAAAGATTTGAGAAGTTGGGATCAGTATTCTGTATGAACTGAAAAAGTTTCAAAAATGGTAATGGCATGAAAACCATATTTTACCCATAAAAATTTTCTTTTAACTAAGGTAATTAATGAAAATCTTCAATTTTGTATTCAAAGTGAATATTTATTTCATTGATATAGTCATATATCTGCTTTCCATCCATAAACGTATGTTTTCAGTACTTATTTGTACATATTCCGGGCTTGTTTTTGGTAATTCGTAGAACCTCGATGACTGTCACAGGGTTGAGAAAAATGACTGTGGCCTTGGCGCTTGTTCAAAACTATTCAATTTGGCCAGCTTTTGAAAGATATCAGATTGTCTTCAATGGAAATTCTCGCAATAATTTTGAGCTCAGAGATGACACTCAAATGGAGTGAAAAATGGATAGCAAATGGGAAGTAACGTTATTTCAGCATCACATAATATTGGCACCGAGTAATTTTTGCACTTGTACAAATAACTTGGTGCAGAATTTACCTGTTTATGATACCACGGCCCATATAATGCAGAATTTCGGCCTACCTGACACCAACTACTTGCTAGGCTACTCCTCGGAAGTTGGAAATTCCTTCACTAACTGAGGAAAAACGTTCACAATCTTGGCGTTGTTGGAAAGATAATTTCTCCCCCAACTTTTATCAAGTTTTATTCCCAAATCGGCAAATGTGATTAAATAAAATATTTCTACAGAAATCTTGACTTTTCTTTAGTCATTTAGTTGCCTGGAAATGACAAGAATACAGGATTTTGCACCATATTATCCAGAGCTTTTTGGGGTAGGGCAGGCCAGTAATTACCCAGACTCCTGGCCTTAAACTTTTGCAACCTATGTTTTCTTACTTTTTCTTATACCCCAAACTTACGTCTTGTTGAAATAAAACATGGAAATCAAGAGGGGGGATAAATTTTAATTCATTTAACTTTTTGTTTAACAGTTTATTTGTACTGAATTATGCAGTATTTTGTTTACTGAATGTGAACAATATGGTGATCACAATTGATTGTTTGCTCAAAATTGGGGGGAAAGCAGATTTTACAATAGGTTTTACATTTTACATTGCATTACATTTACAGGTTCGACATTTCGATGATATTGTTGCTTATTTTCACTCTCAATGACAGAATTATGGCAATTTGCCTTCACAGTGCTTTTCTTTAGGATGGCTTTGTGCCTTCCCCACTGGGTAGGTGCATTAATGGCAGCCAACCTATTTCAGATATTTTTGTAATTACGCAAAATCATCACTGAGTTTGTCAATTTGTTGAAATCAGAAAATAAATTTTAAACACGTTTTTGACGTCTTCTTTGACTTTGTAATTTTCATTCATTTTTGTATGATTTCTTTAATTTTCTCCCCTATTATTCATTTTGATGCATCTATTTAATTTGTTTTACCTGTGGTTTGGTAGATAAATACTTTCCTGAAAGAATTTGCTGAAATGTGATTTTTGAATTTTTTATGAATTTTTGAAGACTGCAAAAATGAAAGGGGGGGGGGGGTAATTTTCCACATTATTGTCTTCTTCTCCAAATCCGCTGAAGGATTTTGATGAAACTATAGGAAGTAAGTATTCAAGAACCTCTACCAAGTTTGTTAATTTTAGCCAGATCAGCCAATAAGTGGATCCAGGGTGGGGTAAAAGAGGCCTAGGGAGTACCCCTTTTTAAAAATCTTCTTCAGAACTGCTGCATGGATTGAAATACTAATTGCATCTGAGTGATTTTTATGGATACATGATTCTATTTCCCATAATTTGTAAATTTGAGATTCCCATATTTGTAAGATACCAACACAGTTCAGGTGAGCGATGTGACCCATTGGCCTCTTGTTTTTTTTAGCTCACCTGAGCTGAATGCTCAAGTGAGATATTGTGATCACTCCCCATCTGGCATCCAGTGGCTTCCTTATTTTTATCTCACCTGGCTATGCCAGGGTGAGCTTTTGCAATCACTTTGCATCCGTTGTCCGTCCGTCCGTCCGTCGTTAACTCACTTTCAAAAATCTTCTCCTCTGAAACCACTGGGCCAAATTGAACCAAACTTGAACCGAGTCGTCACTAGGGTATTTAGTTTCAAATTTTTTTTCTATGTCGCAGGTCAAACAACATGACCGCTGTTGCTAAAAATAGAACATAGGGGGTAAATTGCAGTTTTTGGCCAATAACTCAAAAACCATTACAGATATCAAAAATCTGACATAGGGTAAAAGTGATCAGCTTGATGAGATCTACCTGCCATGCAATTTTGAAGAAAATCGGAAAAACTCATCTCGGAGTTATAGCCCTTTTTTTGTAAAATTTTCAAAATTTTGGCATTTTAAATTTTTCATTTCAAAAAATGTAGCAGATAGAGGTCAAGTGTAAATTGCAAAAATGTTCAGCATATCAAGATCTACCCACCCTGAAAATTTGAAGACAATCCAAAAACCTGTGTAGGAGTTATTGCCCTTTTTTCACAGAATTTTTTCAATTTTTATGTTTTTCGTCTTCTAACTCCAAAACTATGAAAGATAGAGGTCGAATGTAAATTGATAAAATGTTTGCCATGATGTGGCGACTTCAAAACCGGTGTTGAAAATTTTTTGTTGACCGCCATTTTCAAAATGGCCAACAAAAAAGGCGGGAAAATTCAACATTGTTTGATTTCAATGAAATTTGGTTTCCAAATAGATATTGATGTTGCGACTTCAAAACCATTGTTGAAAATTGTTCCTTGACCGCCATTTTTAGCTCACCTGGCTTTTGGAATCACTTTGCGTCAACAAACATGGCCGCTATGGCGAGGCTTAGTTTAACATTGGATCCTATAGGAAAATCATCTTCTCCTCTGAAACCACTGACACAAATTTAACCAAACTTTACAGGAATGATGTATGCAAGGTCCTTTACAAAGACTGCTCATTTTGTTCTGATCCGTCAAAAATCATGGCCACTAGAACGGGGCTTAGTTTAACATTTTATAGCCAAAAGAAGACTGCTGTGCTGCACACACTGCAAAGTTTTCGCAGAACCTTATTCATTCATTCATGAATCCGGTTCCTGACTTGGAAGAAGAACATTGGATCCTGTGGGAAAATTACATTTTCATCTTCTCCTCTGAAAACGCTGAAGCAAATATAACCAAACTTTAGAAGAATGATGTATTGAAGGTCCTTTACAAAGATTGCTCATTTCGTTCCGATCTGTCAAAACCATGGCCGCCAGGGCTGGGCTTAGTTTATCATTGGACCCTATGGGAAAATCACATTTTCATTTTCTCCTCTGAAACCACTGAAGCAAATTCAACCAAACTTTACAGAATTTATGTATGGAAGGTCCTTTACAAAAATTGCTCGGTTCGTCTGATCTTCTCAAGCAAATAACCAGGTGAGCGATACAGGCTCTTGAGAGCCTCTTGTTTTTTTTTGCTTTAGGATATGGAAATTGCTGTCTCTAAAATCTGTCATTGCTGGTCTTTGTAAACATCATGGCTTAGGTTACATAGTTATAGTATTCAAGTGACAGAGGAGTCCTTTTTGTAATGTTCATATTTCAACTCTTTCACAACTGCTTTTGATCAGATCAAAACTATTCTCTCAGGTTCTTGCTATATGTTTCAAGATGCATGTGTTTGTAATCAGAAATGTTCATCGCTGAATTTACCTGGTAACTATTTATAACATGATGGAATCTTGTTGCTTTACTGGAGAAGTTTCACTATCAGCCGACATTGTTTTGCAGTGACTTAGGTAACAAACTTTATGAAATAAAGAAAAAAATGATTTACTGGTCAACAGTGAATTTCACAAGGCTTTGATATTTCACTTATAGATTCTTTATGACCAGAGCTTTCATTTGGTAGCTTGACATTTGACTTAGTGGCCTTTGAATTTTACCTACTTTTCAGAAACTTTATCCTCAGCTATAACTTTTAAACTATGAGGGATAGGACTTTGATATTTCACATATAAATTTCTTATGACCAGAGCTTTCATTTGGTACCTTGAATTTTGACATATTGACTTTGATTTACTTTTCAAAAGTTTTAACCTCAGCTATATCTTTTAAACCATGAGATATAGGGCATTGATACTCCACATATAGAATTCTTTTGACCAGAGCTTTCATTTAGTACCTTGACTTCTGACCTAGTGACCTTTATCTTGAACTTTGACCTACTTTTCAAAAACTTTAACCTGAGCTTAAGGAATCAACATTTACTGTACTTTTACCTTAAAACCTGACAGCTGTGGGTCAAATACCTATTTTAAAAATTTACACCCATTACTGGCAAGCTTTGTTGTCTTCGTACAACTCCTGTTTATCTGCAAGCAGTGCAGGTCAGAAGACAAGAACATATTTTGCTGCTATTAGCATTGTTTGTTGGCAGTTTCCCTTTATGCCAACATGGACATGTACATTAAACTTAATGGGCCACAAGACTGCCATCATTTCAAATTGTCATAACTATTTTACTGAGTCAAAACTGCCAAAAATGAAAAAATTATGCATGCAAGAAATCAAGAAATCTGGATTGGAAAAAACGAAAAATCATTTTGACTGATTATCAAATAAATTTCACCAGATTTATAAAATTTACCAGTTATATCGATAAGACTGGGAAATTGAAAAACTCAAAGGTAAGCATTGTGGCCCATTGGCCTTCTTTTACTAAAATTGTTGTGGTTCATACAGTAAATCAATCCGTATATAAAAACTTATTTTAATTAAGTACTTAAGAGAAATAAATTCTCTCATTATTTTAATTAAGTACTTAAGAGGAATAAGTTCTCTCATTATTTTAATTAAGTACTTAAGATAAATAAGTTCTCTCATTATTTTAATTAAGTACTTAAGAGAAATAAGTTCTCTCATTATTTTACTTAAGTACGTAAGAGAAATAAGTTCTCTCATTATTTTAATTAAGTACTTAAGAGAAATAAGTTCTCTCATTATTTTAATTAAGTACTGAAGAGAAATAAATTCTCATTATTTTAATTAAGTACTTAAGATAAATAAGTTCTCTCATTGTTTTAATTAAGTTCTTAAGAGAAAAAAATTCTCTCAATATTTTAATTAAGTACTTGAGAGAAATAAGTTCTCTCATTATTTTAATTAAGTACTTGAGAGAAATAAATTCTCTCATTATTTTAATTAAGTACTTGAGAGAAATAAATTCTCTCATTATTTTAATTAAGTACTTGAGAGAAATAAGTTCTCTCATTATTTTAATTAAGTACTTAAGAGAAATAAGTTCTCTCATTATTTTAATTAAGTACTTAAGAGAAATAAGTTCTCTCATTATTTTAATTAAGTACTTAAGGGAAATAAGTTCTCTCATTATTTTAATTAAGTACTTAAGAGAAATAAATTTTCTCATTATTTTAATTAATTACTTAAGAGAAATAAATTCTCTCCTTCATTTGTAGGTGATGGAAGAAGAGCATGTTGTTCATTGTCGTTTTTGTGGATATTCTAGTAGTGACATTAAACAGTGTGAGAGATGTGGACGAACGTTTCCAAATAATGTCAAAATTATATTCATGAAAAGGGCAAAAACTACTCAAGTAAAACATTCAGATGGATCCAGTGACTCTGCCATCAGCAAACAGTCATTTTATGGTAAGAATACCAATGATGCTTCGCCTGGACAAGCTTTTATGAATTATATCAAACAACGAGGAGGAAGAAGAACCACTGCTCAGGGTAGATCCTACAGGATGTCTTCCTTAACCCAGGTTAAACCTAGGAGAGTAATACCTGAACCAGGTCAGACATTTTCATTATTGACATAGTAGAGATATTTCCTTTGCTTAGTAATAGGCCTATATGTATAGCAGAAATATAATGATAAATATTTTCAGTATTAAAGATACTGCTTCTCAGCTCCTCATGCCCATTATGCTATTATACCCCCTGCAATGAAGTTTTGGGGGTATACTGGAACCAGGTTGTCTGTCTGTCTGTCTCTCTGTAGAGAGGCCAGTAATTTTTCAAATTTGGAATTTATCGGTATCGAGGGATTACAATTTCAGTGGTATTTTGATGATAAAATTAAAATTTTTCTGGTATCATTGATCATATGACTTCAGCCTTATGGCTTTTATTCCTCAAAATCTTAGAAGAGCAATTGCAGATTGGTATGTAATAAATGCTGGTTGATATCAACACAACTTGCTCCAACGTTTGGGGGACATGTTACAATTAGCCCCTGTAATAATTCTTCTTCTACCTTTATGTGATGAACTTGTCAGAGTGTTTCTCAAAAACTACATGACAGATTCTAATGAAACTTCATATAATGATAGGTGTGGATGTGCAGATGTGCACTACATATGTGACATCATAAAAAAAAATGGTGTCTGTGGCAAACAGTGGCTTCTGATTGGTCAAAACTTGTCCACATGTTTTTCTCTGAAACAACTGGATGGACTGTGATGAAATTCATATGATTATAGGTTAGTGTGTAGAGATGTGCACAATGCATGTTGTGACGTCATAAAAAGATGGCGTCTATGGCAAACCGAGGTTTCTGATTGGTGGAAATTTCAACTTTTTGTGTAGATATATGCATTTGAAAGTTGTAGGGACCGAACAGAGATTACTTTGGACATGGAAAATTTTTGGTTTCCATACCCTGGGGCACTATGGGTTGGACCAAACCATAGAAAAGCAATATAATCCCCATTTCCTAAAAAAGTTGTTGACTTTTTGTATAGGTTTTTGGGACTGAAGCAAAGATTGTTTTGAAAATTGAAGTGAAGTTCAAGGCCATGGGTGAAAGGTAAAGGTCACTGAAAAATACTGTTGTCTTTTACAGTCACAATACACATATCTTCAGATGAGGATGAACCAGAAACAGACAAACTGCCTGATATTGCTCCTTCTATGAATTTGGGAACACAGGAATCACAAACTGTAGTAGCTAATAGCATAGATGATCCAGATGACCTCTCGCAGTTAGTCAATGTTCTACCTGTGAAACGACCTACCTCTCCAACATTTACCACTAGTAGAGTAGGTAGAATGGAAAATCAGGTTTGTTTTTATATGCTTATCCAGGGGTTCAAAATTCCCAAAGTCCGAAGTCCGGGAGTTGGTTAATTTAGGTTCAGACTTAGCATTTAGAAATACTCGGTCTGAGGGACTTGCCTCATCTGCATTCATTTAATTTTACTGTATTACTTATTAACAAAATTCAGCACAGACTTTGAAATTTCTCAATTGGACTTGCCAGAAATTTACTTTCCAAGTCCGGGACTTGAGTATCTAAAAAAGAATTTTGAACCCCTGCTCATCTATCAGGGACAGACCACAATATAACACCAGCAATTGTTCAGGTTATGTGGAGGTTATGGCAAATACAAATCACTTAACTGCTTTTTTATTCTTGATATTTGTCAAAAATACAATTCAATGTATTTAATAGAACTATATATATTTTTTAACTTTATAATTGTTATCGTGATCTGTATGTTACGATCATTTGTTTTAGCATAACCTCTATATTGGTTACTGTGATTTCTGTTATTTTGTGGCCTGATGGACATCAATAACCTGAGAATCATTAAAAATTGTTTACACAATGTTTGGTTCCATGAAGACCAAGTATACTCCATTTGCTCTTCATTGAAAGTGGGGTTTTGTTAAATTTCTTAAATTTCACTTAATCTTCAAATTTGAATTTTACAGCAATGTTTTTAAATTTACCATACATATCTAAATTGTGAATATGCAAATTTTTGGTTCGCTAACAAACATTTTACCCATTAACTGCAATACAAAATTTTGTAAAAGTTGGTGTTGGCAAATGCACAGTTGATAAAATAGCACCCATAATTCTTTCTGATGTCAGACATGATTTTTTTTCAGATTTTTTCTTTCAACTTGAAATTCTGTTTTGTTTTTAGCTCACTAGGCTCAAGGGAGCTATTGTGAACAGTCCCCGTCTGTCGTCCGGCATCTGTCCGTAAACTTTTCATATTTTCGACTTCTTCTCTAAAACCACTGCAGGGAACTTGACAAAACTTGACAGGAAGCAAGTGCTCAAGGTCCTTTACCAAGTTTGTAGTTTTCAGCTAGATTGGCCCAGGGTTGGATCCAGGGCGGGCAGAATAGGTCCCAAAAGGTACCCCTCTTTAAAAATCTTCTTCTCCAGAACCACTGCATGAATTGAAAAATGGATTGTTTCTGAGTTGTCTACATGAATGTATGATTCAAATTTGTATTTTTCAAAAAAATTGGAATATTATTCTTGATGCATTTTTGAGGTCTTTTCAGTTTTTTGTCATTTTCATTCATTTTTGCATGATTTCCTCAATTATCTCCCCTTGCATTCACTTTGATGCATTCATTTAATGTGTTTTACTTGTAATTAGGTGAAGAAATGTTTTTGTGCAAGAATTTTGCCGAAATTTAATGTCTAAACTTTTTAATGAATTTTTTAATACTGCGAAAAAGAGGGGTGTGTGTGCATTTTTCACACTATCAGCTTTTGTTTCAAAACTACTGAAGGAATTTTGACCAAACTTTACAGGAAGCAAGTGCTCAAGGTCCTTTACCAGGTTTGTAGTTATCAGCCAGATTGGCCTAGGGGTGGATCCAGGGCAAGGCAGAATAGGTCTCAAATGGTATCTTCTTTAAAAATCTTCTCCTCTCGAACCACTACATGATTGCTTTATTGCCAAATCGGCAAATGTGAGTAAAAAAATATTTCTTAAAAAAATCTCAACTCTTTTGGAGTCATTTAAGGTGTCAGGAAATGATAAGATTTCAGGATTTTGCACCATTATATCCAGAGCTTCTGGGGGCCTGTGTGGCCCCCAGATCCTCAGTCTTAAGGTTTTGCATCCTATGTTTTCCTACTTTTTTCTTGTAACCCAAAGTCATGTCTGATTTATGCATATGTAGGTCATATGCAATTCAGAAACTCTGGGATATATGACAGTGTAGGCTGACATGGGACTGTATCATAAATAAATTATTTGTCATTAACTGAAGAAAAATAAGAATTATAAGGTATGCATCATATATAATATAATGCACAGAACTGTTTGGCTGAAATAATTATTAGTAAGCCTAATACTCTTTGCACACTGGATGTAATTAAGGATTGTTTTTCATTTTTAAAAAACATGGAATATACATGCAGTTGCTCATGGGAAAAATAAGTCTGTCCAGCACATTGAACCTTTTTCCATGAGCCATTGCATGTATATTCCATGTTTTTTTTTCAAAAATGAAAAACAATCCTTATATTTATATATATTACCATTTTCTGTGAATCTGTTGTCAGCTGGATACGAAATTCATTCTATATAATTGACTTTGCGGGGTTGAGGTTTTCATATGATGTAACAGCTGAACAGCTGTGTGTCCAGCATTAAATATACAATGCAACCAGTCTGTATACTTGCAGTGAAGGAAATTACAGTCGGTATGTAAATATAACAACATAAAAACAAACAAAAAATGTTAACGTATATCTCATGTTGACTAGCAATTGTGAGATGATCCCTTATTAACCAGTCTGCAGTGTATGACAAGTTAAGCCTATTCATACATGTATTTTTCCTGTGAAAAAAATATGAATTGAATCATGTCCTTCTATTTTAAAATATGTGTTTATCCTATATATAAATTTAATTGCATCCTTTGGATATTATGACAAAATGATATTGAAACAAGGAATTTATATATTTTCATACATGATGGGTATTGGTTTGAAAACTGTTTTATATTTACAGTATTATGGCTTTTCAGTGTATTGGATTTACGCCCATGTAATTTTTCTTGAAATTTGAAAGAAATCTACCTTTATTAGTAATGGGAAACTTTTTCACCAGAATTGTTTGATGCAATTAAAATTCAATTTAAATTATGTATAACCTTTAAGATAACAGTGATGACCATTTTAAATATATAAAACTTATGTAGTTGTAGCAAAAAATTACTAATCCCCACTTTCAATGAAGAGCAAACAGACTATAACTTTCAATTTTGACTTAATGCCATTACAGAGTTATGGGACTTCATTTGTATGATATTAAAATCAAGTTTGCTTTTATGAATCCTTAGGAAATTTGTAAAAAAAAATGTTGCATTCATAATAAAAAGCTTTCAATGAAGAGCTTCCTTTTGATTTTGATGATTTTACTTTTACTTTTATTGAGACTTTATTCATTAAAATTTGTTTTGTTTGACAATAGGTCATGTTTGCTTTCATGAATGAAGAACTCACTGTTCCCAACATTTGTTGCTGTTTGTCAAACAAATGTGTCCTGGGTTGGGCATAATAGCTCATGTAGGAGGCTCGATTTGACATACCCTTTCTTTTGACCCAATGCCCACAACAAACTGAATATTTTAGATTATGAAATCTCTTATGTGGTATTCTGTTGGGATGATGTATTATTACCTGCACATACATACTTGATACACTTTGATATCATAGGACAACTATGAATATTAACAGTTTGTAGAATTTACTTTACCTCCTTGTAAGGTTTCAAAAATCAATTATTAATTGCAAGTTAGATATGAATACAGCATGCTGGTTCATCCTTTTGAGACATTGAAACCCTTCTAAAATGTAGTACATGTATATATCCATTACATACACCAAACATAGTTATGGTATTAGTTTATTAGGTCACCTGAGCCAAAGGCTCAGGGTGACCTATTGCGATCGTCTTGTGTCTGTCGTCGTCCCTCGTGTGTTGTTAACTTTTACACATTTTCGACTTCTCAAGATCCAGTGGGCCAATTTTAACCAAACTTGTTAGATAGCATCCCCATGTGAACCCGCATAAAGTTTGCGAATGAAAAGGTGCTAAAACCCATTGGGGTGTCAAAAAAGACCAAAACTTGGTACATCTTTAAAAATTTTCTTCTCATGAACCAGTGATCAGATGACTTTCAAATTTTGTATGCATGATGGTTTAGCCAATATCTATAAAGTTTGAAATCTGTCCATAAACAAGCCACTAGGGGGGCACTTCAATGATGTAGGGTACTGTTGTATTACAAATTGTTTAATAACTCAAAACTGATCGACTTTTTGTATACAAAGATATATGAGAAAGTTGTTAGGAATTATCTGAGGTTTATTTTGAAAAAAATTCAAGGTCATGGGGTCAAAGGTTAAGGTCACAGGGACATAAGAAAATGGAAAATGTATTTTTTTTTTGTAGAATTTTAGACATATTTGACTACATCTCCAGAGCTATTGGGCTAATTTGAACCCAACTTGATAGGAAGTATAACCATGTAAAGTCGCATAATGTTTGCAGATGAAAAGGGGCTAGGACCAAACATGGCTGCCATGGCTAAATATAGAATGAATGAGTCAGCAAATATTTTTGATTTAATGCATGTATCTCCAAAATTATTAAAGCTAGGGAAAAAACGTTACCTTGAAATGTGTAATATCTAGAGTTAAAGTGAAAGAAGCAAAAATGTTCAGCATGCAAAGATCTACAAAACAGTCAATACAGTGTTCTAGGATTCCCATCTCCCGTCACCTGTGGCAAGTCAATATTCGAAACGGGAAAGTCAATTTTCAAACTCTTATTACCTGTAAACAAATAATTAAATAAATACATGCATGATTTGTTATATTACTGACTGTAAATTTGTTTTTCTTATATGAAATAAATCGGCATTTCAGTACGAATTCGGTCAATACCTGGTGTTTCTCTGCTTCGCGGCACCGGGAAATCCCATCACTGCATTTTTAGAACTAAAATAGATATGATCCCTTCGTCATAAAAAAATAATTTTATCATCCAATGAAAATTCAGATTTTAATTTTGCCCGTTTTACTCTTCGTTTTCCGATTTCCGTCTGGAACAAGGTAAACTATCAAAAGGAAAACTTCGACAACTTGGAAATAGAGGACGAATTCGAAAACTAAAGAAGAGAAAATTATCACTTGTATTTAAAACAAGTATATTTTCTTCTTTCAAAATTTCATATCATTAGTCGGAAACATGTATTTATTTGAATCGAAAAACACGATGACTGGAACTTGGGAGAAAGTCCCTCATTTTGACATGAACATAGAGGCGACGGAATCATCGCACCAGTTTGCTTCGTAACTGTATATTAGGCTTACTGTAAATTATAATTTCCTTTAATTAAACATTGACAGATCTATTGAAATCTTTCAAAGTATTTAGAAAAGCGTATACATGTAAAATTAAATCCGTTTCAGTTTATTGCTATAAAATCATTACACTCAGGTGTATTGTATGTTAACAAGTTTCTGGGTGAAAAGTAATTTTAACATAATCATCAGCTGTTTTACAGCTTTGCCGTATAGTCGTTCTCTAGCATATTGTTTTTAGGTCTACTGTTTTATTTTTCAACATGTCATGAGAATCAAAATAAAGACATGTACATCACTTGCTTCATCAATTCATACTTAGAATTCATTTATATTAAAAGAGCTTTTGAGCAACTCAAAAAAGTTAATTTAATTTGGGAAATAGAGTGCTAGATTTACTAGTCGTTTAGGCTATTCTGTTTGACTGCTGTTGGTGTCATTGGGCCCCTGTTGCTGTTCAACTGAATGATGACCAACTATCAACAAATCAGAAAAGAATTTGATGTTCTATCGGGGCAATTATTTGAGCTTTTGAATAGCAAGTAACATATTTATCATGTTAGTTAAAAATCAGTCTGGTTGGCAATTAATTTTGCTTTTTGGGGAAGGGCGTTAAAATTCAAAAATGACAAACATCACTTACAGTATTTTATGATTGGTAGATGTTATACACAATCTGGCCGTACACGATACACAACACAGACACATATAAAGTATGTACACGAAAACCTTGGAGTTTTCCATTTGAATTCTTGTAAATGGGTGTTCAGTTGTGGTGCGACAATCAAAGTCAAGGAAGGCAAACTTTAAACACTTTACTTTAGATATTTTTTTTTTAAAGAAGTTCAAGTTTTTGACATGCATTTCCTTTATATTTTTTCATTTTAAAAGGATTATATGAAATTTGTTTCCTATGACTTTTAATCATTACAAGTTATAACACAATATATAAATTCAAAGAGCAATTATGCGAAACTTCATGTACAAAATAAGTCAGGGAAAGTTAAGTAGGGGTTGTGGGAAAGTCATTTTCAAGTATGAGCTTTCCCTTGTAAAGTTGAAAATGCAGGAAAATCCTAGAACACTGCAATAGGGCCAAAATTGTCAGGTCACCCCTTATGGGAGGTATTTCCTCTTTTAAATAGATTTTTCATGTTTTTGGTTCTAATCCTGCTAGGGTCATTTCGAATTAAGTGGGAAAGTTTGCCAGTTTTCTTGCGGAAGGTTGGTGGTCTTTACCCGGGTAACCGGGGTTTCTCCTCCACCAATAAAAAACTGGACGCCATCATATGACTGAAAGATTGTTGAGTATGGCGTAAAACAAAAAATCAAATCAAATTGGATGTTTTTTTTAACATTATCTTGAAATGTATAATAGCTAGAGTAAAAGTGAAAGAAGCAAAAATGATCAGCACGCAAAGATCTACAAAAAAGTTAATAGGGCCCAAATTGTCGTGTCGCACATTATTGGAGTTATTTCCCCTTTTAAGTTGATTTTTCATGATTTGAGCTGATTTTTGACATCTTGAAAAGTATAATAGCAAGAGTAAAAGTGAAAGAAGCAAAAATGATCAGCATGCAAAGAACTACAAAAATATCAAAAGGGCTCAAATTGTCAGGTCACACCTTATTGGAGTTATTTCCCCTTTTAAGTTGATTTTTCATGTTTTGAGCTGTTTTTTGACATTATTTTGAAAAGTATAATAGGTAGAGTAAAAGTGAAAGAAGCACAAATGATCACCATGCAAAGATCTAAAAAAAAGTCAGTAGGGCCAAAATTGTCAGGTCCCACCTTATGGGAGTTAATTCCCCTTTAAAGTAGATTTTTCATGTTTTTTGACATTATCTTGAAATGTATGATAGAGTAAAAGTGAAATAAGCAAAAATGTTCATCATTCAGAGATCTTCAAAACAGTCAATAGAGCTGAAATTGTCAGGTCACCCCTTATGGGATTTATTTCCCATTTTAAGTAGATTTTGTCTTGTTTTGGGATGTTTTTTTTTTTTTTTAATTATCTTGAAAAGTGTAATAGCTAGAGTAAAAGTGAAAGAAAGCAAAAATGTTCAGCATGCAAAGATCTACAAAACAGTCAATAGGACCAAAATTGTAACCCCTTATGGGAGTTATTTCCCCTTTTAAGTAGATTTTTCATGTTTTTTGATGTTTTTTTTACATTATCTTGAAATGTACGATAGAGCAAAAGTGAAATAAGAAAAATGTTCAGCATGCAAAGATCTACAAAAAAGTCAACAGGGCTGAAATTGCTGGGTCGACCCTTATGGGAGTTATTTCCCCTTTTTGGTGGATTTCCTATGTTTTCCACAGTTATGTTGTCTTATCTTGAAAAGTATAATAGATAAAGAAAAAGTGAAAGAAGCAAAAATATTCAGTAAGCAAAGATCTACAAAAAGGTCAACAGGGCCGAAATTACCGGGTCGACCCTTATGGGAGTTTTTTCCCTTTTTAGTGGATTTCTTATGTTTTGGACTGTTTTGTCCTATTATCTTGAAAAGTATAATAGATATAGAGAAAGTGAAAGAAGGAAAAATGTGTAGCATGCAAATATCTACAAAATGTCAACAGAGCCGAAACTGCCGGTTTGACCATTATGGGAGTTATTTCCCCTTTTTAGTGAATTTCTCACGTTTTAGACAGTTTTGTCCTATTATCGTTAATTATTTAGAGGATTGTTTTTACTGTCATTTGATTTGTTAAAACAAGGACAGTAGTTTGAATAAATAGTTTGTCATAACAACCCATTTGAATACTTGAATTTTTAGCTTGCATGTTCAGAGAACAGAAGAGCTATTTCTGTCACTGCTTTGGCATCATTGGTGTCATCGTTTTTCTGTGTTTAGCTTTTTGTTTCAGTCCATTGTGGGCAAAGCAGCCATGAAACTTCACATGCACATTGTCTAGGGTCATTACTCAACAATGCAGGGGGATGCTGGTTGCTGTGGCCTAATTTTGACCAAATTCTTAGCTCTGCTGGACTTAATCATTTACTATATGAATAGTACTGCGTTAAGCTTTTTGTTTCAGTCCATTGTGGGCAAAGTACTTCAGCTACAGCCATGAAACTTCACATGCACATTGTCTAGGGTCATTACTCAACAATGCAGAGGGATGCTGGTTGATCCAAATTATAACAAGTACAAAACAGGCAGGCTATATGGTCTGCCTATGCGACCAACTATTTTGTAAATTTATACTGTAGTTCAGAATAAATGTGCTGCATCAGAATAATTCAATAAAATTTGATCTTTTGATTCACATACCACATACCATTTTATCTACCCATGTATTGGAGATAACCTTTAACTGTTGTTTCTTTCAGAGTGGAGAACTTGTTAAAAGTAAGAAATTAGCTACTGATAACATAAAATCACTTACAACACCAAATTCTGAGGATTCAAATGAATCCAGTAATGGCGCTATCAGTCAGTCTCCCTCTAGACTTGAAACAGATGAATCATTTGTATCCAGTATTACAATGAAGGCTCGTAGAGTAAGCATTGGTTCGCTTACAGGGATCCCAGTGGAGCCAATTGTTGTTACTAAAGATGGAATTCATTTTTACATTGAAGGTAGGTAACAACAAATAATAATAAACATTAATAGGAGTCTTAGTCTCAATGTTTTTTCATTGATTTGATTTGAGTGCTATTGAAAATAATGTCCTACATAGCAGTTGTTTTAAAAATGGTGAATATGTTGCTTGGTATGAGTGAATCAAATCTTACTTGGTTTTAGGAATCAGTGAAATTTTTTCAGTCTTAAAACCAATCGTTATTTTTAAATCAGGTGATCAATGCAGGCTCAGGTGAGCTTCTAGATGGCTTTCAAGCACTGTAAGTAATGTTCATTAAATACAATATGTCTCCTAGAACACTACAAGATTAACATGATGTTAGCCTTAAACCTTTGAATTTAATCCATTAAACTCAAGATATTAAAGGGCATAAGCTGTGTTTACCAAAATATATTATTTTGATTTTTTTTTCTACTTCTATTACTTGTACTTGATTTATGATAACAAATAAGAACTATACACAGACATGAAAAATATTATATTCCTATATATTTTGTGAAAATAATTTCAGGTCCAGTGTGGTATTCATATACAAATGGTAAGGTTGAATTAATCAATTGCAAGTAAAAAGTGCCAAACATGGGTTTCTCAAGCAAGTTTCACAAAATATATAGGAATTTAAGAATCTTTTTGCCTGTGTTTATCTCTTTCTTGTTATTGTATATCAATCTGAGTGGTAAAAAAGGAATTAGGAAATGAAAGATTATTTAAAAAAAAAACATAGCTAATGCCCCTTTAAATAAGTACAATAATTTAAAATTTGTTTTATTTCAAAGGTGAGGAGAGTTCTTATAGGATACACCTGAACCCCAGTGATTTGCAGCAATGCCTCTTCTGTTTAAATGAGATATATGTCATACTTCTACATGTAACAGATACTTGTGGAGAAAGACTTTGTAATCAAATTAAGATGGAGAACACTGGAGAAATGTATTTTGATCCTGGAGGTGCAGGTAATTAATATTATAGTTTTACACATAAAAATCAATGAAAATGTAATAATCCACACAGATACGATAAGATAAGATAAGATACCTAATACGATTTAACTGTGAGATGTAAAATGCTCAATCTGTTCCCCAGCAGACATATTTTTCTCACTGAAAGAAAAAATATTTTCTCTCAATGATTTTTGGCCATAAAGTGATTTGTTGATATAAATATAAAGTTCAATCCCTTTAGTGATAATATGTTTTGCTGACACAGATATTACATGTCTGCTTTGTGACAAATTATCAGTGAGTGACCAATTCTCTGTCAGTTTCTTGTAGAACTCCAGAGATTGTTCAGCACAAGTGACAGTTTAACGGACTCGGGGCTATTTCAGATAAAAGTTTCTCCAGAGGGTAGGACACCCTGAAATTTATGGGTATCTCCAATGAATTTTTAATTAAAAGCTAACTCCCTCCCCCCAGCTACTTTACATTTTGGATACCCCGCCCCCTTAACAATTTTGAATTAAGATTGAGTCGTTTTTCCATATTTTATAATGGATAGCACTAAATTCTAAGCAGTTTTAAGCCTTTTGTTGCAATACAGTGGTCAAGACAATGCATGTTAACGTGTTACAATTCATTGATACAACAATATTATTTCTGACGATAAGATATCCTTATTACCTTTCGTTGTTTAGATGCCATTTTCTGATTTGGGTTTCACTTTCAAGACTACCAACACAAAGGAAAACCAAACAACAATGGCAGCATACATTGGGACTGTAAACTTAATAATTTCTACTTAACAACAAAATTTATATTGCAACATACCCAAGAATTTATCTGTAAACTGTTTCAGTCCACTTCTAGCCAGGAACATGACAACGTCCACCTCCATCCAGGAGGGCACCATTTTTATGAATCAATCTGTACGAAACGAATATCTATTTTAATGAACTATGTTCACTAAAACATATGTGTTTATCGTTCTATAATTTTTAAGATGCCAGTGTTTAAGTAATTAAACATGTTTATACAAAAATATAACTGTAAAATAACATAATTATAGGGATAAAATAAAGCAAATTTTGTCATTTTCATACAAATCAATCCGTAAAATGTAATTACTGACGGGAAATTCTGAGAGAAAAGAAATGAAATGATACAAATATGTGACTGCTAAAAACATGAGACGCAAATCACTGATGATGGGCAATGCAGGGTCAAATGCTCATTTTAAAAATCAGTATTAACCCCACCCAGTGCATTTTATTTCTTTATTCATACCCCAATCAACAATTTTAAATGCAATTTTATCCCCATTTATACAATTTTTTATCAATGGTATTCTGCCCCCCTGAAATACTTTTTTCTGGAATAGCCCCCAGAGAGTGGTTAGGGATACTTTAATTTTCTTTCTCTGTTAAAGTACTTTTATTATGTCTCCCCTTCATAGAAGGGAAACATATTGTCTTCCTTTTCTTCTGACCTCCATTTGACCACGACCATTCACCACAAGGTCAAATTATGACTACAATTATAGTATTTCCTGTCTTGGACATAACTGTTTTGTCTTTTGATCTAGGTGTACATTTAGGGTATAACCATGAGAAATGTGTCGGGCACCATCATGACCTCCACTTGACTGACTTTTGACTTGAATGTCAAATGATGACTAAAATTTGACCGAATGTTACACCTTTTTATATATAGGGTTGTGTCACCTGCCATCAGTGGACACGGACAATTCGTAATGTCAAGCCCTGTAATTATAATCAGTATCACACACATCAGAATGAGGCTTCTGTTATATCAGTTGTTAAAATTGTCTTCTGGTAGTGAGAATGTACTGAAGTTTCTCACAAAACAGCATTGTGGTAATGTACTTGTAAAGAAAGAAAATAAAAGAGTTGCTGAAACAAGGTTCGTTAAATACGAAGACACAGAGAAAACAGTTGTATGGTTAGCCAGTATATTAAAATGTTTGAATTAGAAGTTTTGTTTTATCTCTTGAGTGCATGAGAAAAAATTTATAAAATGACCATTTTGATAATATACAGCACTGCCAAATGTGAGATAACTATCACCATTTTCTTACTGCTTTCTATGTTAAATAAACTTTTTAAAAATACCTGCTACAAGGTAATTTAATGCATGCATCAATTCTTGTCAGAATTGACATATTTATACAAAATTCTATATATCTTCATCTGATATGAGATTTAAACTTCTTTGAAACTTTATTTCTGAGAAACAACAATTTTTCTTTGAGGTAAGTAATTTGTTGGTGCCACATACTTAGAACAAAGAGTGAAATGTTGCTGCAAATTTTGCTTGTCAGTTACAAATTTTACTTGTTGTTTTCATGAAAATAAATTGACACATTCCGAACCAATTTAGAAAGATAGTCCATAGATGCAAAAGTTTACAAAATTTCATTCAGTTGGGCCAATAATTTTTAAAAAGTTTATTTAGCATAGAAAGCTATGGGAAAATTGGGTTAGTTGACTCGCTTTTAGCATGATACTGACTGTATCATATCCTATATCAACTAAAACACCTGGAAGTTGAACTTACTGACCACTGGAGGTTGTCTAATATCTATATACAAGTTGAGTATGTTAGATCATCATACAAGTTGAGTATGTTAGATCATCATACAAGTTGAGTATGTTAGATCATCATACAAGTTGAGTATGTTAGATCATCATACAAGTTGAGTATGTCAGATCATCATACAAGTTGAGTATGTTAGATCATCATACAAGTTGAGTATGTTAGATCATTATACAAGTTGAGTATGTTAGATCATCATACAAGTTGAGTATGTTAGATCATCATACAAGTTGAGTATGATAATTCATCATACTTTTGACTTGACATTTATAATTTCTTACTGTCAAATGGGGGCATTATTTGTGTCTTACAGACACATTTTATTTTAAAAACAGTCATTCCTAACAAAACAACTCTGACCTTAATTATCAAGTGTTGGGGTATATACTTCTTTTCTAGTTTGTGTTTTGAGTTATAAAACACTGAGGTAACATTCAGGTAAATGAGCTGTTTATGGTGTTTATTTTTTTCAGTGATGAAACATCAGTTTATTACTATCATCTTAACATCCACTGCTGGAGTGACAGATACTAAACTGTCTAATTTACTTGGCACTTTCATGGGTCCTCGAAATCCAAAGAAAGATTTTATATACCAGATGAATGCAGAGGAGGCTCATCACTATATGACTGAAGTATGTCCAGATGGTCTTGCAGATGTAGAAAAATTTATGAAAGCAAAGGTGTCAAATCAGTCAGAAGAAATTACCCTTGCAAGCCAAGGTCCTGCAGAAAGTGAAAGGTCACCATCACCCCCAAGAATTCTTTTTAGTGGACCAGTGATAAAGTAAGTGAGAATTTTTCTTTTAACATCAGGAAATTTTTTGAAATGAAGTGAAATGGAATACCTTTTTAAAACATAATAAATGTGTTCAGAGATACTTGAATTATTTCCAGTTTTTTTCTTGCCTGCAAAGCAGAAGCAAGACATACGAACACTAATTCTGTCCCACGGCGGCAGCCTTGTCAACATTTCATTTCCTGAGCAGAACTCCTAAACTACTGGGTGGATTGTAATCTATCTTCACTAAATTTTTCCTCATGCACCATAGATGTGCCTTTTGGGGTAGTAAGGTCAGTCTGACCTACTTCCTGGAAACTAGGTCACAGTCATTAAAAATGGTTTCCAGAGCAGAACTCTAAACTACTAGTAGAGTGGAACTAAACTTTACAGAAATGATCCTCATTTACCCTTGATGTGCCTTTTGGGGTACTAAGGTCAGTCCGACCTACTTTCTGGAAACAAGGTCACAGTCACTGAAAATCATTCCGGAGCAGAACTCCTAAACTACTGGGTGGATTGGAACCATACTTCACACAAATGATCCTCATGTGTTCTAGATGTGTCTTTTGGGGTACTAAGCTCAGTCTGACCTACTTTGAGGAAACCAGGTCACAGTCACCAAAAATCGTTTCGGAGCAGAACTCCTGAACTACTGGTTGGAATGGAACTTCACACAAATGATCCCCATGTACCATGTGCCTTTTTGGGTACTGAAGCTGGTCTGACCTGATATCTGGAAAGTAGGTCGCAATTATTGGTTATATGTCACAGACATAAAGCTCCTTGGAGCTTTCTTATCCTTAAATATGGGAACATTATTAGTACTAGAATAGGTTTGTTAAATGAAATATAATTATCATCCTTATGATAATAATGATTACATGATTACATTATGTCATCCTTTCATTTTGAATGTATATACAGTGAATGTTTTACAAGTTCTTGTTTATTATTATTTCTTGTCTATGAATGACAATATGAATGACATAAATGACTTCTGTAACCTAAATGGCTTAAGCCTTCCATTAAATGGAGGCACCAGAAGCAATTTTTTTTTTCGCCATTTGAAAAAAAAAATTGCTATTTGCGACAATGGCGAATCCGAACACTAACCCTTATAAAGAATTTGTCATAGAAATACTTTGAGAATATCTAGGTCACATTTTTATTTAAGTAAACAACATAAAACTTTTTTTTTCAGAGTTATGACCCTTGAACATTGAAAATATCCAGTAATTCACAATTTCCATATATGGGGGCATACCTTTTTTTACAAACAACTCTTGTTTACTTTTGTTTCCCTATGTCAACAATTGTTTTATAATCTGCAGATTGATCACATTCCCACCTCCTCCCACCAAAGGTGGAATACAGGTGACAAATGAAGACCTATTTTGCCTTCAAGAAGGAGAGTTCTTAAATGATGTCATTATTGATTTTTATCTCAAGTAAGTGGTAGTTTCTTAAGTTGCTCACTGATCTAGAATTATACTTCTTTATAACGTGGAAAATTGCAAATATTTTCATTACTGTACTCCAACTTAAGTTTGTCTCACTCAAATTTTATGAAACCCATACATAATTCTTAGAACCACAACATGCAGAATTTGAATTTGGGCAATGAGTCATTTACTGTTCTAGAGTTATCACCTCCATTAAAGCAATGAGATGTTGTCAGTGCAAAATTTTCATGCACATTTTCTGTAATATTTTATCCTAAAGAGACAACGTAGTGGTTAGAATAACAATTGCATTTGTATAATTACAACAATCTTGCCAAACGTAAGCCGTTATTTCCGTTTGATTGAGTCCAGCATCATTCTGATCATTGTAAATTAACTTTCAGTAAATTTTATGAAGATTACCGAGTGTCAAAGAAGCGCATGCAAATTGCAGTTACTATATATTCTATTCTTATTAACTCTCTGCATTTATTTTCATACATCATACCTTACCATACATTTCATACCTTAACCCTTTCAATACAATAGTGTTCTAAAACGCCCGCTAAATTTATTGTCCATTACTCACGATAATGTCCACGACTGAATACAAGAACGTTATAAATCGCCTTGTGTTTCTCCTTCAGTGGCTTCACTTTCAATTAGGGTTTTTCCCGCTTTCAATTTATGATGGGAAATCACGATTATAACGACAGCTAGATGAAACTTAAGTCTGTATTATCATATGTACATGTAATGGATGCCAGCAAAAATAAGCCAGTTACAACAAATATAAAAATGCTACTTTTTGAAATCTGTGATCGGGAGTTGTTGAAAAATGGCTGCCGCTTATGCATCCGAGATTCCCCAACATGTTTTAGATATTTTCAACTCTGATTCCAACTCTAAAAATGAATTTTTAGTATCAACAGCATGTAAACTCTAATTCTACGGAAACAGAATCTGAGGTAGATATCGATTCCAAATAAGATGTTAGATGTGACGATGATTTTATGGACAATTTCAATCCAGAAACTTCATTCGTAGAACATGTGTCGACAAATAATTTAAATCAAAGTGTTAAATTTAACACGTATACTGCTGAAAATATAGGCCAGAATCGCTCCCGGGTATATTGGGTAAACACGGCCCTTGTAAACTTGTCCCATTACATTCTCGGCCTTATCATTTTTGGCACATATCAAACTCAGCCAATAGTTTATTATCCTCGCTTTTGCTAAAATGGGGGATATTGATTTTTGTTTGTCCATATGTCCCTCTGTCTGTCTTTTACGCTTCCTTTCCATGCAATCACGGCAACAAATATCCCATTTTCTTCAAAGTTGGTAACAAGGTTAAATGCCTAAAGGGCTTGGACAAGTTCAGTCACCACTTTTTGGGCACATTATTTCATGGAGTTATGGCCCTTTGATTAATCCAAAATGTCATTTTCTGCCGTTTCCACACAATCTCGGCAATAAATATTATCCGATTTTCTTCAAATTTGGTAACAAGTTTAAATGCTTAAAGGGCCCAGCCAAGTTCGATTGCATAGCATCATTACAAGTATATAATATTCAGTTTATGCTTATTTCAACCAGTTCACTTATATTTCGTAATACATGTTCAGTAACATATCTAACCTGTGTATATATAAGGCATTCGTTTTTGTTTGATATCCAAGCAATACATCTTTTGTCAACAGCATGAAAATTACATGTTTCAACCTAACCTAAAAGAGTTTACCTACAATATGATTACCGCTTTACGAAAGGGGAAAGCGGGAGATGTAAATTCTATGAATTAGCTTGTTTTGTATGTTTATTTTATAAAATTAACATCACAGTTTAGTACTGTCAGTCCTCTATATTTTGTTGATCTCTGTAGTATTCAGTCATTCTATCTTATGTATTCTTTATTGAATGTTACAAATTATTTTGGTCAACAGAATCAGTCAGGTGTCCTTATGCCTTCATCTTCGTCGATTGTTGTGTGGTGTCTGCATTTTTTAGATAGACAGTTATTCCCATGAAATATGGATATTCTTCCATCATCTGTGGTTTGATGTACCTTGTCACTTAAACTAAGAGCATATAGATGTGAATCAATGAATTCAGGCATGCAGTGGAGCATTCATTGTGTAAATATTGAACATGGCATTTTTCAGTCTAAGAAATTTATCTAACTTGGCAATGTGTGACATGATTATGGTCATGCTTCTTTTTTTCTTTTTAGATATATATTTTACCGCAAGCTCAGTGAAACTGACAGAAATAGGACACATGTGTTCAGTTCATTCTTTTTTAAACGTCTGACACAGCGAGCAAATCGTGGATCAATGGCGGGTATAGAAAAACCAGACATGACGTAAGTCTATAAAATATTTATATGAGACAAAAAAAAATAGAGGAAAGATTTGTTTGCTGTGCCCCAACTGCCCCACCAGTCTCATTTCTACAGTTGTCAACTTAAGGCCCTTGAAAAACAATAAATCTGTAAATTCTTACAAGTTGAATTTAAATTTGAACACATAGACACACACGCACATATACAGTCAAATTGTTTTTTACATTTTACTATCTTTATTGATTTGAAAAAGTTTGAAATAAAAGTAAGTCCCCACTCAATTAGAACATAGAATGTGTTGTTTTACAAATGGTTAATTTGAAGCCATTATTTACTGGTATTTTAATGCTGAACTATGTAGATAAAATCTTTTGAACTTTGAATAATAAAAAAATGTGTGCTGAAAAAGATGTTTTGAAACATTCCCACTTTATCTTCCCACACAGCAGACATATTTGTTATTGTTTCACTGGAAAACAAGTCCTACAGCAGATATAAAAGGTGGATTAGTTATATTGGTTATCATTGTATATCTGTACTTGCAATGTGAAACATGCAAAGTTCCAGAGGCTGAATAAAACTCACAGACTCTTTCCGTAAACAGTGAGGTGTTCTGAAAAACCGGGAGAAGAAACATAGCTCTGTGGCCAATGACAGTAGGAAGCAGATTGCTTTGTTTTTGTTTTGGAAGTTGCTTGATATTTAGTGTAATGGAATAAATTTTTTATTTATTATAGATGAACTAATCATTCTCTGTTTGTTGCTGTTTGTATGTTGCAGAAAGCTTCACTTGATGTTTATTTTTGTCGAGAAGTACAGGTAAGACTATGAGTTTGTGAGTTCAGCTTTTGGAACTTTGCACGTTTCGCATTGAGAGTACAGATATACAATGAAGACCAATATAACTAATCCGCCTTTTATACCTATTTTGGGATTTTATTTTCCGGTGAAATAATTGCAGATATGTTTGCTGTGTAGGGAGATGAAGTGGGATTGTTTCAAATCATTTCTTTTTAAACACATTTTTTTTATTCAAAGGTCAATACTGACAATGATGATCTAATATGATGTTTAAAGAATTTATTTTGGTCAATGGTCAGTCAGTACAAGTGTTAAATATTTATTCATCAATTGGCATATATTCCAATGATGCAGAAAATACATATGGTAGACTCACCCTGCTGGGATGCATTTTGGATGCACCTATAAATTTTCAGGCATAGTAAGTGTAAAATTCCATTACAACGCTATAGCCTTGTACTGTTCAAGAGTAAAATATTTACCCCTCTAAATCTTCATTATGTTTTACCCTTGGATAGTAACTAACTCCAGCCAAGAACAGACAGATCCTCCCATTTTCCATTATCAAGATATGATTGACCATTGGTATGATCTCTGCAATATCAGGATATGATTGACCATTGGTATGATATATGCAATATCAAGGTATGATTGACCATTGGTGGTATGATCTATGCAATATCAAGGTATGATTGACCATTGGTATGATCTCTGCAATATCAAAGTATGATTGACCATTGGTGGTATGATCTATGCAATATCAAGGTATGATTGACCATTGGTGGTATGATCTCTGCAATATCAAAGTATGATTGACCATTGGTATGATCTCTGCAATATCAAGGTATGATTGACCATTGGTGGTATGATCTATGCAATATCAAGGTATGATTGACCATTGGTGGTATGATCTCTGCAATATCAAGGTATGATTGACCATTGGTGGTATGATCTATGCAATATCAAGGTGTGATTGACCATTGGTGGTATGATCTATGCAATATCAAGGTGTGATTGACCATTGGTGGTATGATCTATGCAATATCAAAGTATGATTGACCATTGGTATGATCTCTGCAATATCAAGGTATGATTGACCATTGGTATGATCTCTGCAATATCAAGGTGTGATTGACCATTGGTGGTATGATCTATGCAATATCAAGGTATGATTGACCATTGGTGGTATGATCTCTGCAATATCAAAGTATGATTGACCATTGGTATGATCTCTGCAATATCAAGGTGTGATTGACCATTGGTATGATCTCTGCAATATCAAGGTATGATTGACCATTGGTGGTATGATCTATGCAATATCAAGGTGTGATTGACCATTGGTGGTATGATCTATGCAATATCAAAGTATGATTGACCATTGGTATGATCTCTGCAATATCAAGGTATGATTGACCATTGGTATGATCTATGCAATATCAAGGTATGATTGACCATTGGTGGTATGATCTATGCAATATCAAGGTATGATTGACCATTGGTGGTATGATCTCTGCAATATCAAAGTATGATTGACCATTGGTATGATCTCTGCAATATCAAGGTGTGATTGACCATTGGTATGATCTCTGCAATATCAAGGTATGATTGACCATTGGTGGTATGATCTATGCAATATCAAGGTATGATTGACCATTGGTGGTATGATCTCTGCAATATCAAGGTATGATTGACCATTGGTATGATCTCTGCAATATCAAGGTGTGATTGACCATTGGTGGTATGATCTCTGCAATATCAAGGTATGATTGACCATTGGTGGTATGATCTATGCAATATCAAGGTATGATTGACCATTGGTGGTATGATCTATGCAATATCAAGGTATGATTGACCATTGGTGGTATGATCTCTGCAATATCAAGGTATGATTGACCATTGGTGGTATGATCTATGCAATATCAAGGTATGATTGACCATTGGTGGTATGATCTCTGCAATATCAAGGTATGATTGACCATTGGTATGATCTCTGCAATATCAAGGTATGATTGACCATTGGTGGTATGATCTATGCAATATCAAGATATGATTGACCATTGGTGGTATGATCTATGCAATATCAAGGTATGATTGACCATTGGTTTGATCTCTGCAATAGCAAGGTATGATTGACCATTGGTAGTATGATCTATGCAATATCAAGGTATGATTGACCATTGGTATGATCTCTGCAATATCAAGGTATGATTGACCATTGGTAGTATGATCTATGCAATATCAAGGTGTGATTGACCATTGGTATGATCTCTGCAATATCAAAGTATGATTGACCATTGGTAGTATGATCTATGCAATATCAAGGTATGATTGACCATTGGTTTGATCTCTGCAATATCAAGATATGATTGACCATTGGTATGATCTCTGCAATATCAAGGTATGATTGACCATTGGTGTGATATATGCAATATCAAGATATGATTGACCATTGGTGTGATATATGCAATATCAAGATATGGTTGACCATTGGTGTGATCTCTGCAATATCAAAGTATGATTGACCATTGGTGGTGTGATCTCTGCAATATCAAAGTATGATTGACCATTGGTATGATCTATGCAATATCAGGATATGGTTGACCATTGGTGTGATCTCTGCAATATCAAGGTATGATTGACCATTGGTATGATCTCTGCAATATCAAGATATGATTGACCATTGGTATGATCTCTGCAATATCAAGGTATGATTGACCATTGGTGGTATGATCTATGCAATATCAAAGTATGATTGACCTTGGTGGTATGATCTATGCAATATCAAGATATGATTGACCATTGGTATGATCTCTGCAATATCAAGGTATGATTGACCATTGGTGGTATGATCTACATAGAACAAGTGTAAATAACATTCCCAAAGTGCCACCAGCAATTATCTAAAATTAATGTGCATGAAGATAAAATAGAATTGGTGATTTAAGTTGTAGAAGTATTTCTCAAAGTCCAAGTGCTTTTACATGGGTATAAGATTATTATATTTATGGTATACTATATCATACAATCATATTGCAGTGTATTTTTTTCTGGGTCACTCATGATATAATAGAAAAGGATGAATGCAACCTTCAGTTTTGACGTTGATATTCACCTTTGATATATACATTCATCGTTGACGTTGATTTCACCTTTGACCATGGAATTCCAATTTCAGATGTATGACTTCCCAATTTGGTCATATTACCTTTAGCTGTTTCTTGTTTTATTTCTGATTAATAGTTCTGCAGTTATTTTAATGATTGTATTAATTTTTTTTTCAGGCCTGCAGAAAAGAAACATGCACGAGTGAAAACCTGGACCAAACATGTTGATTTGTTTGAAAAGGATTTTATCATTGTGCCAATAAATGAACAGTAAGCTGTTAACAAAACAATTATCATCTTGCTCAACAAAGTTTACCCATGTCTTTAGTTCACAACATGTCACATGTCCTAGGTCAACACTACTTGCCTATGTCTTCGCAACATAAATACAATGTACCATAAAAACCCATGTAATCTGTGCACTTATGTAATCTGTGCACTTATGTAATCTGTGCACTTATGTAATCTGTGCACTTATGTAATGTGCGCACCCAGTTTTTGAGACTGTAAATCTTGAAATAAAGAGTATCTCTATGTAATATGCGCACTAAATAAAATTGCCAATATCAGTAATCATAGCTTCAAACCGAGATACAAGAAGCCAGCATTTGTATAAAATGAAATGGATGTTCAAAGTATAATTTACAATTAACATCTAGAATATTTGTGTTTCAAGGTTAAAGGTCAAAGTCACAGCTTAGTTTGAATGTTAATTTAAAATTTCAACTCAAGAGCTCAAAAAGTATATAACTTTTATATATAGATTAGTGTAGTAGATTTGTAGGCAATATGCTGAAGAATATATATGTGAAGTTTTAAAGTTATTGGATCAAAGGTCAAAGTCACACCCCATATTGAAAATTTCAACTCAAAATAGCTCAAAAACTAAAAAAAACTTTTATATATAGGTTACAGTAATTGATTTGTAGGAAATGAGATGAAGAATATTTTTGAGAAGTTTCAAAGTCAAAGGTCAAGGTCACTAATCAGATTGAAAATTTCAACTTAAAATACCTCAAAAACTATCGAACATCTATATATATGTTAGTGAAGAATATTTGTCTGAACTTTCAGGGTCATCTGGTCAGTCACAGCCCAATTTATAAAATTCAATCTAAATAGTTCAAAAACTATAGAACTTTTGCATATAGATTGCAGATTTATAGGCAATGTGCTGAATAATATTTATGAGAAGTTTCAAGGTCATCTGATAAAAGGTCCAGGTCATAGCTCAATTTAAAAATTTCAACTCGATATAGCTAAAAAAAACTATGGAACTTTTATATATATGTTAGCGTAGAAGAGCTGAAGAATATTTGTCTGAAGTTTCAAGGTCATCTGAACAAATGACAAGGTCACAGCTCAGTTTTAAAATTTCAACTCAAAACTATAGAACTTTTATACATGTTAGTGGTAGATTTGTAGGCATTATTTCAAGGAATATTTGTGGTGAGATTCAGGGTCATAGGATCAAAGGTCAAGGTCACAGCTCAATTTGAACATTTCAACTCAAGATAGCTCAAAATATCAAGAAGATTGATCTTAAAAGATTGGATTTTGGTATCAAGTTCATAGCTTCTGAGCTTTGTTCTGTTGCTCACCTGAAGCTGTATCAAAGCTGTAGCCTCAGCTATGGTTGGATGACCCCTTTTTGTGTCAACAAAAAGCTTAGCTCTAGTTTATATTCATTGTTATAAGTTACTCATAAATATGTTTCATCGGATGTGTAAAATGTCACATCTGGGTGCAAGAGGTTCACCTATGTCTTCACAACATACTTATCACATGTCCTAGGTCAACAAGGTTCACCTATGTCTTCACAACAAACATGTCAAAACTTCTTGGTCAAGAAGGTTTATCTATGTCTTTATAACATACATGTCACATCTTCTGGGTCAACATGATTCACTTATGTCTTCACAACATATATATCACATTTCCCAGGTCAACATGATTCACCAATGTCTTCACAACTTACATATCACATTTCCCAGGTCAACATGATTCACCAATGTCTTCACAACTTACATATCACATTTCCTAGGTCAACATGATTCACCAATGTCTTCACAACTTACATATCACATTTCCCAGGTCAACATGATTCACCAATGTCTTCACAACTTACATATCACATTTCCTAAGTCAACATGATTCACCAATGTCTTCACAACTTACATATCACATTTCCTAGGTCAACATGATTCACCAATGTCTTCACAACTTACATATCACATTTCCTAGGTCAACATGATTCTCTTATGTCTTCACAACTTACATATCACATTTCCTAAGTCAACATGATTCACCAATGTCTTCACAACTTACATATCACATTTCCTAGGTCAACATGATTCACCAATGTCTTCACAACTTACATATCACATTTCCTAGGTCAACATGATTCTCTTATGTATTCACAACTTACATATCACATTTCCTAGGTCAACATGATTCACCAATGTCTTCACAACTTACATATCACATTTCCTAGGTCAACATGATTCACCAATGTCTTCACAACTTACATATCACATTTCCTAGGTCAACATGATTCTCTTATGTCTTCACAACTTACATATCACATTTCCTAGGTCAACATGATTCACCAATGTCTTCACAACATACATATCACGTGTCCTAGGTGTGGGACGTTAAACAACAATAAACAAACAAACAAAAGTGTGCTAGGTCAACAAGGTTCACATATGTCTTTTCAACATACAAATAATATGTCATAAGTCTAGGTCTGTCATTGATGAGAAATTCTATATCGAAATGTCGATAAGTAAAAAGTATCAATAAATAGAATAATTTGGTACTTCTATGAATGCATTCAAAATGAACAGATTCATGTAATATTTAGTTGTTTTATTGTATTTGACCATCTGAAAATGAAAAATGCAATCATTCCAAGGAAAACATTGGTTTTAACAAATTGAACAGTCAGAAAAATATATAACATAATTTAAATAACACGAAGTAAAACAAATGGAAAATTTTGGAAATTTTGAAAGAAAATACATGCTGTGAAATGCATAATGAAATGTATCGATACTTTAAAAGTGTATCAATTAATGTATTGAATCAATTTGATTATCGATATCGAGTCTATCAATGACAGCCCTACATAGATCAACATCTAGTTCACAACCTACATGTCACATTTAGGTCAACATGATTCACCTATGTCTTTACAACATACATGTCATATCTTCAAGGTCAACAAGGTTCACCTTTTTCTTTACAACATACATTTCACATCTTCAAGGTCAACAAGGTTCACCTTTTTCTTTACAACATACATTTCACATCTTCAAGGTCAACAAGGTTCACCTTTATCTTTACAACATACATGTCACATCTTCAAGGTCAATAAGGTTCACTTTTGTCTTTACAACATACATGTCACGTCATCAAGGTCAACAAGGTTCACCTGTCTTTGCAACATACATGTCACATCTTCAAGGTCAGCAAGGTTAACCTTTTTCTTAACAACATACATGTCACATCTTCAAGGTCAACAGATGTTAGCTTGAATTTAGCACCTGACTTAGAACAAGTTTATGGTGTTTTTCTTTGGTGTGTTTTTGGATAAAGCCATCTCTTATTGTATCAACACTAGTGTAATATATACTATGCTGACAGAATTTGCAAAATGAAACATGATGATCCTTGTAAAGATCCTCTGGATGTGGAGCAAGTCTCCTCATTTACATGTGCTTCAGCCATCACAGCTTGCTGTCAAAAATAATGTTTTATAAAAATTGGTATATAAGCCTAGAGATTGAAGTAAATATTATGAAAACTTAATTTGATAGATTTTATCTGAGCCATTTTCATTTGAGAAGAGTCCATATGTCTCAGAACTATTATTACAACAATAGAAATGGGTTAGCCCGATCTTTCAATGTAATGAGATGTAAAATGTAAGACTAATCAGCTTATAAAATGGTATAACCATAGAAACTGATGCAAAATTATGTGATGAAATGTTGTGAATAAACAAGATTATAACAAATGGAAACTGCAGATTAGGTCACAATTTAATACTTAGTGTTGGAATTTTTAAAGATTTTTTAAACATTCAGATTCTGTTTCAGGTTGTGTTAAATCATTGACCGTAACATAGGTATTTATATACAGATATAACATCAATGAGATTATATTTTATTACCTGTTAATACCTTCAGAACTCATGTTGTACCTAGAGTTCACATCAGAGATCGCCAAGTTGTGTCAAGAAGACCTACTGAGATGGCATGTAGATCTTCACATAAATAATTTTACTAGGGAGTGTGAAAAAGAACATGCTGCTGGATTGTTACTGCCAAAATATTGTAGCTCTCTTTATCTACCTTAGGTTAAATGAATGTAAAACCACATATATAATTAAATTGATAGAAAATAGATCATACTGAAAAAAATATCTAAAAAGAAAAAATCCTTGTAGATCTAGTCCTAACTTTAAACAGTATCAAGCCTTGTAGCAGGACCATATCATTACTTTATACACTTCTGGTACTTATGTTGGAATAGCATAATGGTATGGTCAGTTCTGGTTTAGCACAGCAAGCAGAGTACTTGCTAATGGGGAACAACTCTTTTTAACTTTATATCTTCTTGTTGTTTTTTCACCTGTTATCGATAACTGGTGGTATAAAAAATTGTTCTTTGATCTGTATCTAGACAAAAATTAATTGAATCAACATTGCATTTTCATGTTTGTTGACCTTTAAATCAAAGTCAATATTGGTGTTTTGTATCATGTTTTTTTTTATCTTTTTTGTTTTTCAGTTCCCACTGGTTTTTGGCAATAATCTGTTTCCCAGGACTTCCATGTCTCAAAAGTGTTAACTATATTCCAAAGTGTAGTCCTATCCCAGTCAAAAAATCTTCTGCCCTTCCATCCAAAATTGCAGAACAACCTTTTGAAGGCAATAAGTTATCAAAATCTTACAAAATTCCAAAACTTGGTCAAAAAGGCAGTTTTCAAGAAGATAACCAAAACATGCAAACTGAGTGCTCGGAGGAAACAACAGGTGAATCCACAGAGAAAACACAATCTGAATCACAAATTGTATCTGATTGCACCCAAGAATCCATGGAAACTAATGAAGAAACTCTATCAGCTGCACAGGTAAAAGATATGTTAAATTTGAAATGATTTGTTTAGCTCATATTGCAATGAAGTTCAAGAGGAGGGGCTCTGCCTTCACCTCTGTGTAGGAATTCAGTTATCCTTTGAACCCTGGTGGCCCCAGGCCTATATATCCTCCACCCTGGCTCCCTAGGGTCATTATGCCCAAAATATGAAAATTAAAGAATTTTGTTTTATGATTCTAATTAGATTTATATCATTTTTTAACTCAGTTTGATTCATTCCAGTAATCATCATCATCAATGTAACGACCTGCACAAACACCTGTTCATCAGGCAGACAATTTTGCCTCATTTCTTGTATAAAACACGGCTGAAAATGTAAATAATCTTGAAGTTTTTTCTGAGGACATGCCGACTTGACATGAGATATAAGCATGTTACTGATTGGTTGTCTACAGGTACGATGTTAACCAAGCAATATGTTGGCTGGTTTATTGGCAGCCAGTGGTATATGGATCTTTATATATCAATCAGTTTATGGATGGGGGTGGGGCAAAAAGGACAAAAAACTTGGTAAATCTTCTCATGAACCAGTGATTACATGACTTTCAAATTATGGAAACTGCATATTGTTTGCAAATGAAAATGTGTTAAGACCCATAGGGACTCCAAAAATGTCCTTAGGTTTGTACATCTTTAATGTATTTTCTTCATGGGAACCAATGATCAGCCTGTTTTCACTATCAATTTTTGCTCAGATGACTAAAAACCGAGTGGGCCTCTTGTTATCAGCTTACTAGTGTGGCTATCACTATATACAATTTACCTCGTAAAACATTTACATAATAGAATTGTATGTAGTAAGTTAATCTTTGTAACAATAAGATACATATACAGTGAAACTTGTATATAACAACCTCATTAGGGACACAATAAAGTTGGTCTTTATAGGGAGGTAGTCTTTATATAGAGGTTGATTTGTACACAAATGACACTATTGGGGACAGCATAAAATGATCTTTTTGACCAAGTGCTCTTTATACATAGGTTTTCGCTAAAGCAGGTTATATTGTATACACAAAGTATTGAGAGGAAATCATAAAATCTTACACATGTTACAGGCAGCAGAATTAGGGGAACAGGAGGAGGTGGTGATGGAAACGGATGAAAGTGAAAAGCAACAACAGAATATATCAATAAGATACCTTGGAAAGGTTAGTTTAAAACAAATCATTAATGATGTATGTCAATTGTTAACATAATTAATTGCACACGACTCTCCCGTTTATGCTCAGCTAGGGTGTCAATTTTAACTGATAATGTGCTTTGTATCATACTTAAACTTTTAGACATTATCAACTTCTTTTCAAGAATCAGTGGACCAAGTTTATCCAAACTTGATAGGAAGTATCCCCATATGAAGCCACATTTAGTTTGAAAATGAAAAGGGATAAAGGGGCCAAAAATAAAACTTGTTACATGTTTAAAAATCTTTTCATGAACCAGTGATCAGATAGATGACTTAAATTTTGCATGCATAAATGTTAAGTCAGTATCTACAATGTTTTCCATTGAAATAAATTCTTTTCATAAACAATCCTTTAGCAGGCTCATTTAGTGACAAAGGGTATAGTGCGGTTGAGTACATATAAAACTGAGAAAATAAAAACCATGTGTACTAATAACATACATCAAACTATTTCTAAATATACATAACACATACACAATTTTCAAAATTTTTAGTCCAGAGATGTGAAAGTTGTCTGTAAAACCTAATGTAAAATACATGTAGAAATTTACCTCTTTTCTGTTGTGTTTAGTTACTTAATTGAACAGCGGTGATGAATTGTGAACTGTATAGGGGCCATTTTAGAAAGACATATCTGATATTCTGCCATATCCACATTCCTAGTTCTTTGTAATTGTACTTGCACATTCCTTAGCTTTTTATTCTCTGTACTTTATGGGATTTGAAGATAGCTTGCACACCATGTAGTTATGACTTGTGACCTGTGTAACCACTTATATGAAGTAGGTGAAGCAATTAAATTATCCACTACTATTGCCTAAAGCTACAAGTCATATGTGTAAGACTTGCATATATTCTTTGTATTCCTACTCTATGTGTTCAGAAGAAAAAATACTTACAAGGGCCCCAAAATACTGATAAGTCACCTAAAAATACTGACAGGATTCGGTACGGGTAAACAAGTCAGGTTACCGTTTATTTGCAAACTACCCATTTAGCTAGTTATTTTTTCAGTTACCCATTTAGCTAGTTATTTGTTCCTCTTTCAGCTACTTGTTTAGCTAGTTAATTTTTCAGCTACCTGATTAGCTAGTATTATTTTTTCAGCTACCTGTTTGGTTAGTTATTTTTTCCTCTTTCAGCTACCTGTTTAGCTAGTTATTTTTCAGCTACCTGATTAGCTATTAGTTATTTTTTCAGCTACCTTTTTAGTTAGTTATTTTTTCCTCTTTCAGCTACCTGTTTAGCTAGTTATTTTTTAGCTACCTGTTTAGCTAGTTATTTTTTCCTCTTTCAGCTACCTGTTTAGCTAGTTATTTTTCATCTACCCATATAACTAGTGTTTCAGCTACCTGTTTAGCTAGTTATTTTTTCAGCTACCTAAAATAGCTAGTTATTTTTCAGCTACCTGTTTAGCTAGTTATTTTTCATGGTTTGATCTGTAATAACAATCTATTATGGGTTTACTTCCACTTTTCATCGAGGGCTATCCTGTTAGCAGTGAAGAATCAAAGAGATTTCATTGCACTTCATGTCAAATAAATTCCAACTCAAGAATTCAACATTTACAGAAAAGTCAAATATTTTGGTGTAAAAGAAAAATCTAGTTTGAATAATCATTAAATGAAATACCACATAATTCTACTTACTTCTGCCTCTCGAAATTATACAATACAATTTGTAGTTATTTTCAACAAAACTCATTGATCTATTTACATATATGGAATTCCACTATATAAGATTCCAGTGATGTTGAGCCTGCCTTGAAAAACTGCAGTATTACTCCTCCAATTCATCATATTGATATTGACAGCTACAAGCATATATCAATGTAAATAGAAATAATAATATCGCTGATACCAACATGAAGCTGAATCAATTTCTATTGAACTCTCTGTATGTTTTCTTGTCCACAGAAAAATGAAAATAAAAGCATAATAGAGGCGATAGCATCGAATAGCAGGTGCTTGTTATGCAAATGGCGTGTGAAATTCATTATGAATACGTTCCTGTCCATTTTGAAAACTATCAAATTGACGTGTTTGTCAACTAATCAATATACATAACCTGCCTTAATGAGATTCCCCATACATATTTCCTTTATTTATAACCCCTATATGGTGATCACATGCCTTACATAACCAGTGACTGCTCAATTTCAGCAGACAGTCACTTGTATACTGTGCGTATATTGATATTGCAAAGGGAGGTAACTCGAGCATTGACTGTTACAAATTCCATTTGTCCTTTCTGCTGAAGTTGGGGAAAATCTAAACTCTTTGTGTTATGGGTCTGTTCATAATGGATTTCAAACAGAAATTATGTCTTCAACAAAAACAAAGTTTTATCCATTGCCAAAAGCATTGATGTCTATAAGTGAAATTGGTGATAGATCGTTTTGCTACATCGCGACTTTAGGCCTGAATTATGTTGATGAAAAATTATTTCATTAACAATAAACATTGGGCAAACTGTCTTTTTCACTCCTTACAGTTATTTATATTAATTAATACAAAATAGAGAACGTTGTTTGGTTGTTTATTTAGTCTAGGCAGAGTAGCCTATATGTTCATGTACCAGGGTAACAGCCCTAAATAGGATTGTTTACGTTCGATATTACCAGCCCTAAAATTTGTTTTAAATCACAGCCTTTTTTCGTTATGAAAAATTTTTTTTTACCTGTTTCTAGTGTCATGTTTGGTTTAAATTTAAGTTGGTTCCATAAATGCTCACGTTTTATTTTGAATTGAGCGTTAATGCACGACAGACAATATTTAAAGTTGGTGTGGAAGTAGGCCGAACTTTCTGGGGGGGGGGTTAAAATCAGGCACAAAAAAAAAAAAGAAAGAAAGGAATTGCTTAAATTCGGAGCAGATATTTAGGCCTAGTGTGGAAGATACAACAAATAAAATTTAGAATGTTAATTTTGAATTTATTTAGAGGCAGGAAATTGAATTTTTTATTTTTAGATCTACATCAATTTGATTTATTTCCTTTTCATGAATGTTAGATAGAAGTAGTTAGATTCCAATTGCTATTGTGCCAAAAATAACAACCCATTTCAGTACTTTCAGTACTTTGATTATTTCTAATAATTCATCAGTATATTTGTGCATATGATAGTAAGAGACATGCCAATTCAAGCCATCAATATTTTTCATGCAGGATTGTCGTGGAAGAGAATTGACAGCACAAGAAGAGAAAGACCCAGAAATATTAAAACGTTGTTTAATTGGACAACAACAGTAAGTTATTACTCCTTTCTCTTTATATCACTATATTGTATTTATTTTATAGGAATGGTATTTTGCTTTTATCATTTCAATATTGAAGATAAAACAGTCAGTTACAAATTTTCTTCGTGAAACCACTAAAAATTTGTCATTCGACTAAAATGTTTTGCTTCATCTCCAATTTATTACCATTTTATACATAATTCATTAGCGATATCAGATATACAGAGGAATCTCTTTATCTCAAAACTCACGGGATCGCACTGTTTACTTCCAGATACCCAAAACTTTCAATTCACATATTTTCTATTTTTATTGGATAAAGGATATTACTACTCAAGGTACTGCTTAAATCAAATTAGTTTTAAATGTCAACAAACACAAATTTTTCTTTTCTTATATATTTGTGTTTTGTCTATATAAACAATAATTCAAAGCCCCAAATGCTGAAAACCATTCCCGTTTGGGATTTGCAATTGTTCTTGATGTTGAGACCATTTACACATCTAATTTGTAGTGTTCTAATGGACTTGAGTTTCGATTATCAGTTGGTACTTCTTCATTTTTACTTAGCACCCCTGTACTCTTTAAAACTAAAAGTTTATCAGCTACAGCTCTGGATCCACCTAAATTGACTAGATTGTTAGATTTTCTAGGCATGCCCACACCAGACAGGCTTTGTAATTATTCAAGTGCTCTGTGTCATTGTTGCCATTCAAGCGTTTGATTTTTACTTTAAATCATTAGACTGGCAACAGATTTTGATATGCTGCAATTTTCTGTCACCATGAATCCTTCAGTCAGTGCAGCCACTGCATGTACAATATAGTGCGGTGGACGAAACATGTAAGTCATGGCTGACTTTGATTATTATTAATTTATTGATTTATTAAACAGGGATGTTTAGAAATTTGGATCAAAACAGGAAGAGGATTGTGTGTAAAATATTTTATACATAAAAAATGTGTCTTTATACTGTTTTTATGTGACAGCAAATGAAACGCTGAAAGTTGGTTAAACTATGGTATGTGTTGGACAACTAACTATTGATAATTCTACCATAACTTTTGATGTTATACCTTTCTCAAGCGATGGTATAAACAAAGCTGCAGTTAGTTAACATTTACAAATAACTAACATAAACACTAAATGATGTTATCTCCAACCTCCAGATGAATAAGAGATTGAAGTGATATACAAGTATGACGTGATCATCAGAGTCCAGACTCAATAGTGCCTAGATGTGATGTAGGCTTATAATCCATACTACCAATTCAGTTATGGTAGAAATAGATTCAACAACTCACGGAAGTTGATTATCATGTTTATCTAACTCTCGTTAGTTAATTTTCAGAATTTGAAAAGACTCTGTAAACCTTGTCTTTACAAATTTTGTAAATTAGCTTAACTTAAGTTAGATAAACATTTTAATTAAATCCCATGTTTGGAAAATTTCAGATCCGAATGAGGAGGCATTATTAGTGAAATATTAATAATGTTCGTTATGTTGTCTTTTTCAGACCATGCATATTAGTTTTAGACTCTTTAGCAGGCCAGAGTAGAAATCGTATCATCTCAATACTGAAAGAGTAAGTCAAAATTATTTTATACATCTAAAGATTCTGTAAATTCTGATAAATATGCTTTAGATATAGATAATTAAAGTTAGAATAACTTTATAGAGCCTGTATTGTCTGTAAACATGTAAACGTAGAGACTAATAATTGTACATGTAGTATGTAAATATGTAAATGTAGAGTCTGTAGTGTTTGTAAACATGTAAATGTAGCGTCTCTATTGTCTGTAAACATGTAAATGTAGAGTCTGTAGTGTCTGTAAACATGTAAATGTAGAGTCTTTAGTGTCTGTAAACATGTAAATGTAGCGTCTGTAGTGTCTGTAAACATATAAATGTAGAGCCTGTAGTGTCTGTAAACATGTAAATGTAGCGTCTGTATTGTCTGTAAACATGTAAATGTAGAGTCTTTAGTGTCTGTAAACATGTAAATGTAGCGTCTGTAGTGTCTGTAAACATATAAATGTAGAGCCTGTAGTGTCTGTAAACATGTAAATGTAGCGTCTGTATTGTCTGTAAACATGTAAATGTAGCGTCTGTAGTATCTGTAAACATGTAAATGTAGAGTCTGTAGTGTCTGTGAACATGTAAATGTAGAGTCTGTAGTGTTTGTAAACATGTAAATGTAGTGTCTGTAAACATGTAAATGTAGAGTCTCTATTGTCTGTAAACATGTAAATGTAGAGTCTGTGTCTGTAAACATGTAAATGTAGAGCCTGTAGTGTCTGTAAACATGTAAATGTAGCGTCTGTATTGTCTGTAAACATGTAAATGTAGAGTCTTTAGTGTCTGTAAACATGTAAATGTAGCGTCTGTAGTGTCTGTAAACATGTAAATGTAGAGTCTCTATTGTCTGTAAACATGTAAATGTAGAGTCTGTATGTAAATGTAGCGTCTGTAAACATGTAAATGTAGCGTCTGTAAACATGTAAATGTAGCATCTGTGGTGTTTGTAAACATGTAAATGTAGAGTCTAGTGTCTGTAAACATGTAAATGTAGAGTCTGTAGTGTCTGTAAACATGTAAATGTAGCGTCTGTAGTGTCTGTAAACATGTAAATGTAGTGTCAGTAAACATGTAAATGTAGAGTCTGTAGTGTCTGTAAACATGTAAATGTAGAGTCTGTAGTGTCTGTAAACATGTAAATGTAGCGTCTGTAGTGTCTGTAAACATGTAAACATAGAGACTGTAATAATTGTGCATGTAGTATGTAAATATGTAAATGTAGAGTCTGTAGTGTCTGTAAACATGTAAATGTAGAGCCTGTAGTGTCTGTAAACATAAATGTAGCGTCTGTAAACATGTAAATGTAGAGTCTGTAAACATGTAAATATAGAGTCTGTAGTGTCTGTAAACATGTAAATGCAGTGTCTATAAACATGTAAATGTAGAGTCTGTATTGTCTGTAAACATGTAAATGAAGAGTCTGTAGTGTCTGTAAACATGTAAATGTAGAGTCTGTAGTGTCTGTAAACATGTAAATGTAGCATCTGTATTGTCTGTAAACATGTAAATGTAGTGTCTGTAGTGTCTGTAAACATGTAAATGTAGCATCTGTAAACATGTAAATGTAGAGTCTGTAGTGTCTGTAAACATGTAAATGTAGAGTCTGTAGTGTCTGTAAACATGTAAATGTAGAGTCTGTAGTGTCTGTAAACATGTAAATGTAGCATCTGTATTGTCTGTAAACATGTAAATGTAGTGTCTGTAGTGTCTGTAAACATGTAAATGTAGCATCTGTAAACATGTAAATGTAGAGTCTAGTGTCTGTAAACATGTAAATGTAGAGTCTGTAGTGTCTGTAAACATGTAAATGTAGCGTCTGTAGTGTCTGTAAACATGTAAACGTAGAGACTGTAATAATTGTACATGTAGTATGTAAATATGTAAATGTAGAGTCTGTAGTGTTTGTAAACATGTAAATGTAGAGTCTGTAGTGTTTGTAAACATGTAAATGTAGAGTCTTTAGTGTCTGTAAACATGTAAATGTAGAGTCTGTAGTATCTGTAAACATGTAAATGTAGAGTCTGTAGTGTCTGTAAACATGTAAATGTAGCGTCTGTAGTGTCTGTAAACATATAAATGTAGCGTCTGTAGTGTCTGTAAACATGTAAATGTAGCATCTGTAGTGTCTGTAAACATGTAAATGTAGCGTCTGTAAACATGTAAATGTAGCGTCTGTAAACATGTAAATGTAGAGTCTGTAGTGTCTGTAAACATGTAAATGTAGAGTCTGTAGTGTTTGTAAACATGTAAATGTAGAGTCTTTAGTGTCTGTAAACATGTAAATGTAGAGTCTGTAGTATCTGTAAACATGTAAATGTAGCGTTTGTATTGTCTGTAAACATGTAAATGTAGCGTCTGTATTGTCTGTAAACATGTAAATGTAGCGTCTGAAGTGTCTGTAAACATGTAAATGTAGAGTCTGTATTGTCTGTAAACATGTAAATGTAGCGTCTGTAGTGTCTGTAAACATGTAAATGTAGCGTCTGTAGTGTCTGTAAACATGTAAATGTAGAGTCTGTAGTGTCTGTAAACATGTAAATGTAGCATCTGTAAACATGTAAATGTAGAGTCTTTAGTGTCTGTAAACATGTAAATGTAGAGTCTGTAGTGTCTGTAAACATGTAAATGTAGCGTCTGTAGTGTCTGTAAACATGTAAATGTAGTGTCTGTAAACATGTAAATGTAGTGTCTGTAAACATGTAAATGTAGAGTCTAGTGTCTGTAAACATGTAAATGTAGAGTCTGTAAACATGTAAATGTAGCATCTGTAAACATGTAAATGTAGAGTCTGTAAATATGTAAATGTAGAATCTGTAGTGCTTGTAAACATGTCAATGTAGAGTTTGTTGTGTCTGTAAATGTAGTCTGTAGTGTTTTGGATATTATTATAACATCAACAGGTATTTACAAATACCAGAAGATATTATTATAACGTCAACAAGTATTTTACAAGTAGATATTATTACAACATCGACAGGTATTTTACAAGTAGATGTTATTATAACATCAACAGGTATTTTACATGTAGATGTTATTATAACATCAACAGATGTTTTACAAGTAGATGTTACAATAACATCAACAGATGTTTACAAGTAGATGTTATTATAACATCAACAAATGTTTTACAAGTAGATGTTACAATAACATCAACAGATGTTTACAAGTAGATGTTATTATAACATCAACAGGTGTTTTACAAGTAGATATTATTATAACATCAACAGATGTTTTACAAGTAGATGTTATTACAACATCAACAGGTATTTTACATGTAGATGTTATTATAACATCAACAGATGTTTTACAAGTAGATATTACAATAACATCAACAGATGTTTTACAAGTAGATGTTATTACAACATCAACAGCTGTTTTACAAGTAGATGTTATTATAACATCAACAAATGTTTTACAAGTAGATATTATTATAACATCAACAGCTGTTTTACAAGTAGATGTTATTATAACCTCAACAGATGTTTTACAAATAGATATTATTATAACATCAACAGCTGTTTTACAAGTAGATATTATTATAACATCAACAGCTGTTTTACAAGTAGATATTATTATAACATCAACAGCTGTTTTACAAGTAGATGTTATTATAACATCGACAGATGTTTTACAAATAGATATTATTATAACATCAACAGCTGTTTTACAAGTAGATATTATTATAACATCAACAGCTGTTTTACAAGTAGATATTATTATAACATCAACAGCTGTTTTACAAGTAGATGTTATTATAACATCAACAGATGTTTTACAAGTAGATATTATTATAACATCAACAGCTGTTTTACAAGTAGATGTTATTATAACCTCAACAGATGTTTTACAAATAGATATTATTATAACATCGACAGATGTTTTACAAATAGATATTATTATAACATGAACAGGTATTTACAAGTAGAGTGGGATGTGAAGAAAAAAACAAAAAACAGTATTAAGGACAGAATTCGTGGATCTATCCCCAAAGTCCCCCAACAAACTAACTTCAGTGATTGTGGTGTTTATGTTCTTCAGTATGTGGATTCATTTTTTGAGGTAAGTCAACAATTCTCATTTAGTGATGAACATGTATTTATTGCTGATCGTGAAGTTAGTATGACTTTAGATCATGAGAACAGACTAATGTAGTAGCGGACAAAATTTTATTTTATATGATTCATTGATGATTAGTTCATTGATTGGGCGTCTTGATTATATCATCATTACTGAATACATTTTGATGATTTTTGTTGTCCTATCACGACGGCTTTTGCGTGAATAACGTTAAAACAAGGGTACCCTACAGCATTTCCTGATCCATATGAGTAGCGTGTGTGCCCACACCTAGCTTCAGTTGCTGCTTTTACTCTCCTTAATATTGACCTTATTAAGATGTTTATTGTCCTTGGAGGGATATTATTCTACTCCTCAATAAGGGCCTGCGTGAGTTGAGCAACATTATGTGGGACGTTGACGTGCTTCCTAACCCTCCTGTCTAGCTCATTCCACAAAAGCTCGATTGGGGAAAAATCTGGAATGTATGGTGGCCAATCAAGAACTGGAATGTTGTTTTGAGCCAGAAAGTCAAAACAAACCCTAGCTACATTGGGCCTCGCGTTGTCCTGCTGCAATGTAAGGTTATATTTATTGATAAAAGGAAGGACTTGTTGTCTCAAGACCTGATCCCGATGTGTTACTGCTGTAAGATTGCCATTAATAACCACAAGAGGTGTTTTTGCGCCTTCAGATATTCCTGCCCATACCAGATGTCATGATTACGGTACCTACATCTTTTAATACTCATTGATGTCGTGAATCATTTCACTTACTGTGAGAGAAAAAGTGAAATAAAATGTTAGATTTAGAATAGTGCACATTTGTAAATAAACCTAATATTACTAGGACTTCTGAACCTGAGGCATTTGTTAAAATAAATAGGTCAATCTTTTACATGCATTCCAGGAAAGGTATCACTATTTTTACAAACGTGTGTTGAAGATTATTTAATGATATTGATATTAACTAAAAATATTAAATAAAACAAGAAAATTAATCACCTAAAATTCAAGCCATCTATCGCCATATAAATTGTCAGTAAAATCGGCAATAAATTAACGTTTAAAAACCTACATAGTTATTAATATCTCACTCTCTCTCTCTCTCTCTCTCTCTCTCTCTCTCTCTCTCTCTCTCTCTCTCTCTCTCTCTCAAATTTGTGGTTTAAAGGGTGTGCTCGATTTACCGCGAGAGTACTGTTTTGGCACATTCTCAGAACCTGTTACAATCGAATGTACAAGGGCAGGAAGAAGTTATTTCAAAGATGTTGGTAAAATTTACATAATTCATGCAAGTTTATGGCTAAATTGCTTGCCCAGGACAGTGTTCCAGAGTATTTGATTGGTGTTCCACTGGTCTGGATTGTCCTAGACAGTGAAATGAACACGCTCAGAAGAGCGTCACCACATGACTGGCAACACCTTACAGTTTATAAATAGAAACTAATTAGTTGTAATAGGGCTTTAAAAACATGATGAAAGTTCATACGAATGCACATTAAGAGAGTAAAGAAAAGTTTATTTATGAACATTGCTCTCCAGAATATAGCTTTAAAAATGTTTGTTTAAAATATTTTTTACATAATTTGATAGAAAATGTCATAATTTACCATAAAACAACCATTTTGATGTAAACTTACAAACACTAACAGAAACATATTTACTATGTGGTGTTTTTAGCTGGGCTCAGGTGAGCTAGCTATTATGATCACCCCCCATCTTGTGTCCTTTGTCCGTCCGAAAACTTTTTATATTTTCAACTTCTCTTAAACCACTGAATGGATTTTGATGAAACTTGACAGGAAGTAAGTGCTCCAGGTCCTTTACCAAGTTTGTAGTTTTTAGCCAGATTGGCCCATGGATGGATCCAGGGCGGGGCAGATTAGGTCTCAGAAGGTACCCCTCTTTAAAAATCTTCTTCTCCAGGACCGCTGTATGTTTCTGAGTGTTCTACATGGATATATGATTCAAGTTTGTATTTTACATAGAAATTGGAATATTAATTTTTGACAGGTTTTTTGAGGTCTTTTCAGACATTGTCATTTTCATTCATTTTTGCATAATTTCCTCAATTATCTCCCCTTGCATTCATTTTGATGCATTCATTTAATGTGTTTTACTTGTAATTAGGTGAAAAAATGTTTTTGTGCAAGAATTTTGCAGAAATTTAATTTCTAGAATTTTTTATGAACTTTTTAAGACTGCAAAAAAGGGGGGATCCATTTTTCACTCTATCAGCTTTTGTTTCATAACTATTGCAGGAAGCAAGTGCTCAAGGTCCTTTACCAAGTTTGTAGTTTCAGCCAGATTGGCCCAACTGTACTAGACTAATGATTTAGTGATTTGTATTACTGTGTCCTTATTTAAACATTATTATTATAATGAAGTGTTAATACAAAATGAATCTTTCTATTGCAGGATCCAATTCAGGACTTCTCAATTCCTCTTAAATCATTAACTAACTGGTTCAGCGGAGAAGAAGTGAATTCTAAACGTGAACAAATCCGAGAACTGGTCATGCAACTAAAAGAAGAACAGGAACAGACTTTGAAGTCTTGATTAATAGATCTATCTTATGTATACAAACAAGCATTGTGATTTATATCAAGTCTCCAAGACCATGTTGGTCCTCATGTTCAATGTGATAGGAAAGACTGTTGTTTGCAGAAGTATATGCTGGATGGAAAATTGTCACTGAAAGAAGGCCATGTTGATCAATGTTATATAACATTGTTTTATCAAAAAAGATCCATTGGCAATTTAATCTGAGATTTGAATTTTATTAAGCATGACAGAGCAACTAAAGGGAATTTAAACATTGCATAAACAAGCTTGAACTGTTAGGAATTATTTGACATGCCTTGTGTCAGGATGTAATGTTGATGCAATGTTTAGTGGTGAGATTGTATATATATTGCATCTGCAAGTTTTACAACAAGTACTTGAGATGATTATAGTCACCACAAATGTATTATACAGGCTACTTCTCAGAAGTATAACTGTTGGAGCAAAATACAGACTGATATATTTTGAGCACTTGGGTTTGTTTTTTTTTTGTCCAAAGTAAAATAATGTTATAAATAAATTGTCATTGTGTGTGACAGATTTCATTATTTGTTGTATATTTTTGTAATATCATCACATTCAATTTTGAGATTTACAGTGATAGTAGATGGCATTGTGAGGGAAATGTTCATATAATGTACATTTAAATATGTAAATAAATTTGGAAAATATTTTTTCCAGGCTGAACAAGCAGTATTTAACTATTTTCATGTTAATACCATTTCATCAATTCTTGCGATTTCATTGGTCAGTTAGAATTGAGTGTTTTCATCTGACTCTATATTCTTATTCCTGATTGGGTTGTAATGGAAATTGTCACCCCAAGGAAATACATTGTCAACCGAGGTGAAGCTGAGATTGACAATAATTTTCAAGGGGTGACAATTTCCACTACCACCCGATCAGGAATATTATATTTATTATATTAGACTGATCCACTGTATTGAAGCATATATTATCCATTGAATTAGTTAAAACACTTAATAAACTGCAAGAACAGTGTGATTTTTATACTTTATTCATGCAGAAACCTATGTAAATTCTTCATGTTTGTAATACAAACTGTCTTCGATACCCAAACTGTTTTTTGAATTATGAATCTACAGCATTTATCAAGGCGAGCATGTATGTATGACTGACTTCAGAAAATATATTTGATAATGATATATCATTTCTGCTAAATCATTTAATTTGTTGTTTCTCTGGGCATCCAGTCTGCCTCGAGGAAATGTCTGTTACATAACTCCTACAGAGGTTACACCTAATTACCACATAGGGGGGAAAACCAACTGTATGCTCATCCGTTTCCATTCCATATCACCCTGGAATGATGGAGACAGTGGAAAATTCTCAATGCTTTTTCCAATGATATCACTAGAATTTATGAAGAGGTATGATATAGGAAATTGTCATCACCTGAAAATCAATGTTGTCAACCTCGACTCCACCTCAAGAATGTTACAGTTTATATATTGTTGATTTGTGTAAAGAGAGTTGGTATTGGCTTACAATTTAATCTTAACCCATTCACCCCCAAGACATTTAGATGGTCTAAGGGACTTGGTCATTGATTAATAGAAAAGTCCATTGTTTTTCGGGGTTGACGAGGTAAGCCTATTGTTTATAATTATAAGTACAGAATGTGACGAGGGTTATACTAAAACAGATGGCACTCTTAGGGATGACATTTTTAGGATCAAGCATCACCAAGTTGAGCAAATAATCAGATTCACTACAGTGTTTTAATAAAGATGAAAGAGAAAAATCATGTATTGAAATGTAAACAATTGAATATATTTAATCTCTGAAATATAAAAGTAACATTTTGTTCATTTTATGTTGGATTTTGCCCTTTGGGCAAGTAAAACACCAATTTGACTTGTCTGAATATAATTCTTGTTTGCCAGAATCTCGGATAATAACAACAATAATTAAAACAGATCTCTGAAATGTAATTTTCTCTGGTGCTTCTTCAACATTTTCTAAAAAGAAAGAATATCCGTTACATTTAATTACACTATAACAGAAATTATGTCTACATGTATTCTGTGTTAGATAGAATGTCCTAATGAAAAATAATCAATACATCAAACTGAACAATATGTACAGGTAAGTGTATGTAATGGACATCAAACTGAACAACATGTACAGGTATGTGTATGTAATGGACAATGATTTTTTAGTTGCTGTAGCAAAATCTGGACATATGTGAATATGTGCATATTTTCCTCATTGTACACCGATGTGTTACAAGTTGATTTGAGTAGTATTTTTTCTGAAAAAAATCAACATTTATGACATTTTATTAATTTGTTTTTCAAGTCGGTGGCATTGCTTGTGTTTTAAAAGATTAACGAGTTCATCGATCACTTTCCATCATTTATGGGTGAACAAGGTGAATGTAAATCTAATTGAATCTTAAATTCTTTAGGAAAAGATAAAATAATTTTTTTTTTTTTTAAAAACAAGTACAAGTACCAAACAAATGTTGGATGTACATGTAATTAACTGTAAGCAAATATAACCCAAGCTTACAGTGACAACGCTGAAATCGGTTATTTGGACATCTAATGACTTCTTCCTTACCACTAGGCCTAATACCTGGTATAAATCCAGTACTGAATGAACAGACGTTGACTTAAAGAAGTAAGAAATATTAACATTTGATATTTTTTCTCAAGCATATCATTCATATCATATGTATGTCTTTTTGTGTGTTTAATTAATATGGATGGAAAAATACATATGTCAAGAAAAAAATTCAGTTGCCCAGTCAGGCAACCATAATGACGTTTTCACTTGTCCAAACTCGATTTTCACTTGCACCGGGCAATCGGGAAACTATTAATGTCAGTCCCTGTGTTACTATAAATAAAATTTGTTAATCTGGTGAAAAATGCTTTATTTATGAATATATTTGATTTACATGTTGGTCTTTAACATAAAAAAACATTTTGCAGATTTGAGCAAATGAGGTATAAATAATTTAAAATTATTCTAAAAACGTTTTTTTTTTTTCTTCACAATTTATTGGACCAGTTTCAACAAATTTTTGCCTCATTGGACATTGGGTAGCCTTCTTTCAAAATAATGTCCTGCAGCCCAGCAGTTGGCTGTCGTTACTATAAATAGAAACTTCTTGAATTGGCCAAAATGGCTTTAATTATAAATAGATTTTTCAAGTTTGGCTTGTAGAAGTGATACTATGAGCTCTAATATTTGTTTTAATACCACCTTAGAAGCCCACCAAATAATTAAAGTATTTGGAACCCTTTGAAACAGGAAATAATTAGAAGAATTAGAACTGGGGATGCAGACAGCTGGAGTATTCTCGAGCATCCTTAATGACCAGTTTTTCTCAAAATATTTAGTCAAACAAAAGAAACTATATAATGGTATTTTAAACAAAATCATGTCCAAATTTAGCAGTACCTAAATCAAAGTTATCTTTTTACATCATTAATTCTCTAATCTCTTTTAATCAATAAGGCAAATTTCATAGTTTATCGAGGAATTGGAAAGACTGTTGAGCAACTTGTAACACAACAAAATTATCACTCATTTACTGCATGTAGATATCTTAGTAAAAAGTCATTAGTTGAAAGATTATAGGATTAGAAGTCTTATTACCAGAAATAAAGGTTTGATTTCTTTTTACATCGTATATTTATAATTGTGTTTTATTGTTTAAAGTCATAAAACAAGCCCTATTAAACTATAAATGTATCATTTAAGATTCAGTATCCATGTGTATAAATAAATTCATCAAAAAGTTAAAATACTACCTCAGTCATTCATACAAGTTCAACTTATTTAAGATGCAAGGAAATTGGATATATTGATGTTTAATGATTGAGAAGATAAACTGCTTTTTTGTAATTGTTCATCTTATGTAAGTTTTAATGCAGAATCTTTTTGTTGTATGTATCCGATATTTTTTTTTCAACACAGTGTACTTTAATTTATTTCTATTTCATTATTTGTTGCCCACAGATCTAGTTAGCAGCTGCCATATTTTTGGGGGTCAAACTTTTAGTCACAGAATGCTCAACTGTGTATGGAACTTTTATGAAAACCCTGATCACTTCTAATTTAGTCTTCAAAATATTAATGATGTTTGAAAGATTTTTTCATAATTTTTGAAGTTTTTCAAATGACTTTAGAGTGTTATCAGCTCTTTCATTCTCTGTATATACAATTAAGAACCCCAAAATAGAACATTAAAGGTATACTCATTGTTGTATTGACACCATCATTGATTTTGTTTGATTTGTTTTATATTTATTCTTCATTCAGACTGGCATTTAACATGATAAGAGTTATGTACCTGGAATTATCTTTTTGTCCATTTGTGACCTTATACTGTACTTATGATTCCCTCCATTTCTTGTTTTAGTGGAACAATTCTGTTTATATCTATAACCATAATTAGTGATTAGAAAAATTATTATGAATCATCTCCAAAAATGAGATGGAATATTTTTGTAACAGGTCATTATACTTTATGATTTGAAGAAATTCTCATCAAAATGAGAAGGGCAATTTTTAAATATTTTTTTCAGAAATGACATTTAACTCATCACCCCTAGAGACACATTTGGACTGGTCTAAGTCATTGATTTACAGAAGAGTCCATTGCTTTTTAGGGGTTGATGAGTTACACAGCAAACTTTGCTACTGACAGAATGAACAAAAATCTCGTCATTATAAAAAAGCAATTTTTACCAAAATTTTGTCTCTAAAATACATGAACATGTCTTTTTTATCAATTAGGTTACATGAATGAAATTTTAAAATTTGCTTGGATCTTGAGTTGTATCCGCTCTTATGTTTACAAATATCTCTAAACTAATCGTAATGCCTTAATTATTATTTGTCAAATTATTATTTATTCAGATGATGTAATTTGAATAATGAACCTCAAGAACAATGGTTACCTGGACTTTGTCAATGAAATGTTACATTTGGAAGTGAAGAATGTCTAAATCTGCACCAGAAATATTAAGGGGATTTTATTTATTTTGTGGGTTTTTTTTAAATGCTCTTTCACAGAATTTTACAACATTTTTTTATTTTTTGACATGAACTATTTGTACTGAAAAAAATTTCATTCATGACTGTATATAAAAAATTACCTCCCATACACTTTGTTCATTATACATCTAATGCCATTTATCCAGATTATTCACTCATACGAACAAATGCCATGTCCCCCGATATTTTACCAAAAATTTCAGATGAACATTTTGTAAATTCATTGATAAAAGTTCACAATTGTCCTCGAATTATTTTTAGCAGTGATTCAAATAGCAATAGCACACCAGTCATTCTGTTTATTGTTAGCCCACCATCAATAGATTGTGGGCTATTTATATGGCCCTGCATTTGTAGTCCATCTGTCGTCAGTCTGTTGTCTGTCCATCCTGAACAATTCTTGTTACCGCTGTTTCTGAGAAAGGACTGAAGGAATCTCCTTGAAATTTGATGTGAAGGTTCCCCTTTAGGTCTAGTTGTGCATACTACATTTTCATAGAGATTGGAATCCAACATGGCTGACAGGAGGCCATCTTAGATTTTGACCAAAGGAAGATTGTTACCCCTATTTCTCAGAAAGTATCAAAGGGATCTACTTGATATGAAGGTTCCCCATGAGGTCTAGTTTTGCATATTACATTTTCAAAGAGATCAGAATCCAACATGGCCGACAGGCGGCCACTTGTGTTTTAACCAAATGAAGTTTGTTACCACTACTTCTCAGAAAGGACTGAAGGGATCTACTTGAAGTTTGACATGAAGGTTCCCCTTGAGGTCTACGGTAGTTTTGCATATTACATTTTCAGAGAGATCAGAATCCAATGTGGCCGACAGGCGGCCATCTTGGATTTTGACCTTAGGAAGTTTGTTACCACTATTTCTCAGAATGGACTGAAGGAATCTACTTGAAATTGAGAGATCAGAATCCAACATGGCTGACAGGGGGCCATCTTATATTTTTACCAAAGGAAGTTTGTTACATCTATTTCTCGGAAAGTACTGAAGGGATCTACTTGAAATTTGATATGAAGGTTTCCCTTGAGGTCTAGTTGTGTAATACATTTTCAAAGAGATCGGAATCCATCATGGCTGACAGGCGGCCATCTTGGATTTTGACCAAAGGAAGTTTGTTACCGCTACTTCTCAGAAAGGATTGAAGGAATCTCCTTGAAATTTGACATGAAGGTTTCCCTCGAGGTCTAGTTGTGCATATTACATTTTCAGAGAGACCAGAATCCAACATGGCCGACAGGTGGCCATCTTGGATTTTGACCAAAGGAAGTTTGTTACTGCTATTTTTCAGAAAGAACTGAAGGGATCTTTTCAAAATTGATGTTGGAGTTTACCCCTGAGGTCTAAATGTGCGTATTACATTTTTAGAGAGATGAAAATCCAACATGGACACCTGTCGGCCATGTTGAATTCTGTTCTCTCTTAAAATGTAATATGTTCAGTTCAAGTTCAGTTTCGCTGTAATCATGTGAAAAAAGTATTTCACAGAAATATGGATTTAAGTTCAAATTCAATGTTGAGACACAAAATAAGAGAAAAGAACAGTATGTCATAGATCAGACATAAAACATTCCATGGTGGGCACCAAGATCCCTCTGGGATCTCTTGTTTTAAATAACTGTGTTTGTTTTAGCCTTTACAATGGATATTACCAACTGGATTACTGCGGACAAACTTCAACATTGACAGTGACAAGTGTCTGAAAAGAAATTCTATCATTAAAACAGCAACTTCAAAAGCACTTTGAATAAAATAAATGCTTCTTACTAATATACGATATCGGTTTCAGTTTTCATTTTGTTTTCAAATTGGTTAGTGCTATGGCTAAAAAATGAGCCCAGCTTGTATTACTGACTGTCCATGAGTTGGTGAGCATCGAGAAGTGAGATACAAAGAGGAAAGGTGTAAAACTATCAGAATATAATTTTACTAAGCTGTGAAAAATTAATTTATTTACCTATGTAACTTTTTAAAAAATGATACAGGTCACCTACAAAATTATGACATTGATGGCTAGTTTTAAAATGTTAAAAAGTATCTTAATTTCAGTTCAAACTTCAACGTGCTACAAGTGTCCAGTATTGGGCCCCATGCAACAGGAGAAAGCAACCAGTTGAAAAACTAGGTCATGACTCGAAGAAGTTAGTGACAGACCAAAGTGTCAGATTTCTTTTTGGACTAACTATAATGTCAGTGCTAGCTCTTATGTGATTTTTTCCCATTCTTAATGGGAGAACAAATGTATAAATGTGATAGGTGTAAAATAAATGACATGAAGTACATAAGAATCTAGATCTACATGTGATTTCAAATAATACACGCAATTTAATATGAAGGAATATTGTGTTCTTATATGCTTTATTTTTTATTATTATTATTTTGATAATTGTTTTAAGCCACACTCAACAATTTTTCAGCTATATGGTGGCGGTTGGTTACAATGTACCCAGGAAGAGACCACCGGCCTTTAGCAAGTACACAAAAATTAGTATAGGTTCCAGTGGGACTCGAACCAGTACTGACAAGAAGTAAGAGACTTCATGGTTTAAAGTGTATATGCTTTATAAATCACTGATTTCACTTCTACTCATCAGTAATTAAAAGGACAAAATGCCTATGAAAATATTGATGTTTAATCAGTGACATGTTCACCAAGCATTACCAGTTACACAAGCTTATTTTTGGATTTATGGATTTACAATATAATCCATCATCCAGACAACTGATTTTCCAGATTTTTTGTGTCTCCCACTCCGTCTGAATAATCGGCAGTTGACTGTATAAACACAGAAAAATGTCTTATTAATTACAGACACTTAAATTATTTTCCAACGAGACCAGTTTTAGGGGACTCAAAATATTGACAATGGTCAACCTCATTCAAAACAAAGCAAAACATTGTTATTGGTAATAGCTCTGAAACTTGTACATGTATTCTTACCAGTACATAATGGTATGCATACAATACAGAGGAAATGTACATGTGCTGATGCAACTAAAATCTTAATATATTAGAGAAAGAAAAAACCTTTTTAATGCTACTCCAATATATTTATGCAACAAAAAAGTTAGTGGATGGGAACATTACAATTTTACAATGCTTGAGCTTGTATGAACATTAACAAATATCTAAAATGTGGGCAAGCCATACATATTATACCCGAGACGAGCCATATATCATGTATAGTTTCGATTCTCAACCTGTAATTAATATATTTTGTTTTATATAAAATTTAGTTTTGATTAAGTACGGTAAATGTAAATTTAAGTGAAAAAAGAATTAGACTTTTGTTATATGTGTCCATGTTTGATATCATATTGTCATCATTGTAAGAAGAAATATGGTAGAAGTATGGTTTGTTTCCTGAATGCCTCCTGGACTAAACCAATTATCTGGTAAACTAAAAGAGCTCACCTGTGAGATTTACCTGTTCACCTGTATCTAAATGACTTGAATTCCTACAGATGTACAGATGAATGTTTATTTATAACAGAAAATTTATACATGTACATGTAATTATTAATTCTTGATTATCATTAAATTTTGATCAGTAATGCAGTGCAATTTCTAAATTATAAATAAAATTGAGTAAGATCATTTATTTCAAATCAGCAAAAAGTCATAACATGGAACAAACCAAAGTGAATACAGTGTAATATAAGGTAGCACTTGAAATTACATTAAATGTAATGTTATTTTAGAAACTTTAAATTATTTTTTCTGACATTTACATGTAGTTGCATAGAGACATTCAATTCTTTTTCAAATTACTACTGGTTAATCAAATGTGAGTTTGTCTTAATTGCTCTAGATAATTGAGTATTGCTTTAGTCCAGTAAGCATTTGGGGAACACACACCATTTGTATGTATATAAATTCAGCATCATGATTGTTCTGGATGATTTATCATCAATAAATGTTACTGTTTATTTGACCAGAATATTGTTGTTTATATTTATATTAAAGTGTATGGAGTTATTCAGCCATGCAGTGATATATTATATAGTCCCCCCCCCCCCCCTAGATAAAATCTGTACATTCTACCCAAATTGTGAAATTTAAAACCTGGAAGCAAGGGTACAGGGTCTTGGATGGTGTCATATATTGTTACATTGTACTTTATAAGTCTTGGGAAATCTTCTTTTGACTATTATGTACTGTAAAGAAAAATGGAATACTTGGCATAAAGGTCTTTACAAAATTTGTAATATTTATTATCAAGGGAGCTGAGCAGGGTCAAGGGTATATTTTTAGAAAGAGAATGATGCCTTCTACATTAATTGCAAAATGTATTACCTTGGGAGCAGGAGTTCAGGTTCTTGGACGAGGCCATAGTGATAATGAACTTAATCTTAGAAAATGTTCTTCTTTTATTCGGTCTATTGATAAGGAAAACTGAATATTTTTAGAAAAACCATAAAGTTCTCTACCGAAATTGTGCATTGTGTTGCCATGGGTTCAGGCTCTGGGGCTTGGCAAATGTAGCCACATTGTGATTATAAACCAAGTCTTGGAAAATCCTCTCTACATCTCTGAATTTTAAGGCACAAGAGGCCCATGGGCTATATCACTTACCTGAACTGTGCCTCCTCATAGCAAACCCCTCCCTTTCATTAGCATAAATATCTGTTTTTAATATACAGTGTACTACCTTCCTGTAGAGTTATATCAAAATCCCTAAGGCAGTTTCAAAAAAGCAGTGTGAAAAACACCTCTTTTCTTTCTTGCAGTCTTAACTAATTTATACAAATTAAAAAATTAGATTTCACAAAATATCTCGGTAAGGCATTTCTTTAACTAATTCAAATACATTTACAAAGCTTTGAATTAAGTACAAAGCATCGTCTCAAAAGACGTCAAAAACCAATCAAAAATTTATTATAAGATTTTTGAGAAAGCAACAAACTTGAATCATACATCTATGTAAATCACCAGATACAGTTAGTAATCCTTAATCCATGCAGGGGTTCTGGAGGAGGTTTTCAACAAGGGGTACTCTCCAAGATTTATTTTGCCCCACACTACATGTAGATCCATCCCTGAGCCCATCTGGTTGAAAAACTCAAACTTGGTAGAAGACCTTGAGTGCTTGCTTCCTGTAAAGTTTTATTAAATCCCAGACGTTCGAGGAATCAGCTGATAGTGTGGTAAAATCACCCCTCCCCTTTTTGCAATTTTACAAATTTAAAAAAAATTGGATTTCAGCAAATATTTTTCACAAAAGCATTTCTTCACTTAATTACAGAAAAAACATAAAATGAATGCATCATAGTGATAAAAGTGTAGTAGTCAGCCAAGGACCAGCATAGCCCTTTAGCTGATAATATTTCCATATAAAAGAATGGTTATCAAGGGAGGTAATTTGTTATGGACTATTTTCTTTTTTCCAGGCAGTATCCAGGACTATCATCATTTTATCACATCTTATCTTAAACAGAAACTGGGTTTAAAAGCAAGATTTGTTATTCTTGTAGCTGGTGAATTCTACAATGATAGGAAAGATTCACCATTGCTACAGAACTGTACCTAGAGGTGTAGCTACACGTATGGACACTTCTCAATGTCACTGCATTGGTGCTAAAATTACTAAATGTTTCTTAATAGTCACCCCTAGCTGTCCCTTCATATAATAACAGAAAAATAACACAATACTGGAAACAGGAAAAGGTTTATTTGTAGGAATGAGATCAGGCCATGCTCAAACTCTTGTCAGAATTACAAAAATACTGTCAGAATGTTAAAATCACAGTTTTATATACTCAGAATGCTAGAATTACAAAAATACTGTCAGAATGTTAAAATCACAGTTATATATACTCAGAATGCTGAAATAACAATTATACTGTCAGAATGCTAAAATAACAAATATAAGTCAGAATGCTAGAATTACAAAAATACTGTCAGAATGTTAAAATCACAGTTATATATACTCAGAATGCTGAAATAACAATTATACTGTCAGAATGCTAAAATAACAAATATAAGTCAGAATGCTAGAATTACAAAAATACTGTCAGAATGTTAAAATCACAGTTATATATACTCAGAATGCTAAAATAACAATTATACTGTCAGAATGCTAAAATAACAAATATAAGTCAGAATGCTAAAATTACAATTATACTGATAGAATGTTAAAATTACAATTATACTGTCAAATGCTGAAATTACAATTAGAATGTCAGAATACTAAAATAACAATTATACTGTCAGAATGCTGAAATTACAATTATACTGTCAGAATGTTAAAATAACAATTATACTGTCAGAATGTTAAAATTACAATTATACTGACAGAATGTTAAAATTACAATTATACTGTCAGAATGCTAAAATAACAATTATACTGTCAGAATGTCAAATTACAATTATACCAATACAATTTAATGTCCTCCAAAGGGAAGTATCAGTATGAAAAAAACAGAAAAACACTCAAATTTCTCAAATTTTCGGCCACTTGGCCTTTATCAAGTGAAAGACAACAATATGTATATCAGTTACATAGTATTAGGTCTGCACAATACAGACTCCAGTGCAAATGTTAACATGGCCGAAAATTTGTGAAATTTGAGTGTTTTTCTGTTTTTTGCATACAATTATATCGTTGGAATGTAAAAATTACAGTAATGCAGTCAAAATGTTAAAAATACAATTATATTCTCAAATGCTGCAATAACAATTATACTGTCAGAATGTTAAAATTTCAATAACACTTACAGAATGTTCAAATAATGAGTTTAAGTACATGCATTTACTGGAGTTGTTAACCATGGCTTTAGATATAAAACATCTCAGATACCAAATTATAAATCTTTAGGATGTCCAGGATATAGATACAAATCTGGTAAAAATGGACAAACACGGACCTCTGGAAACCAAGATGTTTAAAGGACAAATTCATGATTAAAGATTTGTAGTCTAGTGATCATCATCGAGCTCTTTCATAAATATATATTCTTTCATCACTTCTGGGATTGGTAAACTAGCAAGGTCATGATAAAATGACCTTCCGAGATGGTGACGAATCCATTTACGGCATATTTGTTTGAGGGTCATTGCCCCTTGAGCATGTTCCAACCATCCGTCAATGTCCTCAAAGTGACCAATTTTCTCTCTTAGATCAGTTTCTTGTAGGCCTTGTATCAAATGAGTCTTGTCATATCCAGTGAGGATAAAAAGTTTGATAACATTTACCATTCCTTTAGATAATGCAAGACGAGCTGTACAAGCATTGGTAGAAATGTGGGGTGCACACTGGAAAGTATCAGCCATACAATTAGCTCTTAACAAAAGTTTAACCACTTCGTAGCGATTGTTCTCCACAGCGTACCACAATGGTGTGTGCATCAAGTCATCATACAGGTTAATGTCGGCTCCTCCCATTATCAAGTCATTTATACAACCAGAATGACCTTTCCATGCCAATATGTGCAGTGCAGTTTTATGTACTGAATTGTTAGGTATGTTTACATCACAATTCGCCTTGACTAGTGCCTTTACAACTTCATCAAATCCTTCACTAGCAGCCATTAGAATAGGTGTGATGTTATCAGGATCTGTGATATCAGGATCTGCACCAGCTTCTAGGAGCATGTTTACTCCACGAGCTTTGTGACTTGCATAATGCAAAGCTGTACAACCCTCGTGATTCTGAATATTGACATTACATCCAGCCTCTATCAACATCTTCATTGCCACATAATTCCCATATCTAGTTGCTAAAATAAAAGGAGTGTCACCACTGGAATCTTTTACATTCAAACTGGCACCATGTTCAACTAAATGAAGAAGACATTCATCATGGCCTAGTTTAGCAGCAAGATGAAGAGATGTACTATGACCTCTTCCTCCTCTCTTGTTCACGTTACAATTTGACCGCAGAAGTATTTTCACAATGTCTGGCTTATTGGAATTTACAGACACAAATAATGGAGTGTTGCCACTGTAGTCCTCAGTCTCTGTGACCATTCCAGCAGAAAGCAAACATTCCACACACTCAGCATGACCTAGTTTTGATCCTTGGAAAAGAGCAAGTTCAAGATCACGTTGGTTTATGGCTTGTGGGACTGCAAGTAACATTTTCAGAATTCTGGCATTGTTGCTGTTAACTGCATCTAAGATACTGAAAAAAATCAGATTGAAATTCATTCCATAGCTCTAAACAGTGTGTGTGTGTGTGTGTGTGTGTGTGTGTTAGAGAAAGAGTGTGTTTGTGTGTGGTAAATGAGTAAAATGTGACTGAAAATTCTAAAATATTGAAAATGCTTTTTTTTGTAAAAAGAACTCAAGTTTAGAAGAAACACAACTGTGAAGGAAAATGCCGATCTATGAAACTACATGTACTTGAACCATGCTAAATTAATGGGGAGGGGACAATGATAAGTTAATGAAATTATTGAACTTTTTCCAGTTAACAGACATGAAATATCCCTGTAGGAGAAATTGCTGAAGAGACAATACATGTATGACCATGAGAGCTAAGGGAATCAAAGTCTTATAATTCTCAAATATTGCCATGTTGGATTCATCAAACTCATCTCCAAGACTTGCTATCAACAAAAGGCCCATGGGTCCCCAATTGCTTACCTGAGAACTAATGTGGAAAGAAGACCAAGAAGAATATGTACATGTAGGCTGATCTGGCCAAGAAATATATATTGCAGTTTTCAGAAATTCATAAAAATATCTAAAAACTAAATTTCAGCAAAACTTTTGCACAAAAACATTTCTTCACCTATATACAAGTATATGTGTGTATATATATATATATATGCTAAGTATATGCCCCATCCCGGAACCACCCAGGGGCCGATCTGGCTGAAAACTACAAACTTGGTAGAGTATTTTGAGTACTTGCTTCATGTAAAGTTTCCTCAAAATTCCCTCTGTGGTTTTGAAACAAAAGCTGATAATGTGAAAAATGCCCTTATCCCCTCTTTTTGCAGTATAAAAAATTCTAGAAAATAAATTTTGATAAAATTCTTGCTCAAAAACATTCCTTCACCTAATTACAAGTAAAACACATTTTAAAAATGAAAGCATCAAAGTGAATGCAAGGGGAGATGATTCGGGAAATCATGCAAAAATTAATGAAAATGACAAAAACAGGTCAAAATTTAATATTATGATTTCTATGAAAAAAATTTAATCATGTAGATCATTCAGAAACAATTTTTTTTTTCAATTCATACAGTGGTTCTGGAGAAGAAGATTTTTTTTAAAGAGGAACACCTTATGTGACCTATTTTACCTCACCTGGGGACCAATCTAGCTGAAAACTACAAACTTGCTTCCGGTAAAGTTTGATCAAAATCCCTTCATTCAGAGAGGAAGTCGAAAATATGAAAAGTTTCTGGACGGAGTGATCATAATGGCTAAAACTAGTAAAATTTTAGGAAAAAGTGTACTTACTTGATATAGACCAAAATATTGTATGTACAGGTCAACCAACCCATAACAATTTCTGTCCAATCTTCGTTTCTGGGGGAGGGGTACTAAAATAACTAGCATGGTTTTTTCTAACAATTTTGGGGAAATTCCATTGGCAACTCACCTGAATATTTTAATGTAAATTTAGTGTCAAACCATTAAAGCAGTAAATGTGAATCTGCGAAATATCTTCTGTAAATGCATTTTACACATCAAACTAAGAAAAAAAACCACGTAGTTTTCTTTGGAAATGGAGCTGAAAGTTTGGTCCCATGGAAACTATAGAGAAATTATATTGACCGGTATATTCTGCCAGAGAAAAATAATAATGTACTATTGTGTAAACTCATAGGCGTAGGAACTCACCCCCCCCCCCCCCCCCCCACACACACACACACACATACACACAATTTTTTTCACATACAATTTTTATTTTATATTAACATCACGTCTGGTAATTTCTATTGAAACGTTGATGTCATGCTTAACACCTCCGCGTCCCAATAGAAATTATACGTCTGGGATCCAGAAAAAGACTTCCCAGAGCTTTAAATTAGGCCTACTAAAATTTTCGTGACTCCCTACGCTCGGAGAAAACAATTATATACTCTTCCTCCCCTTCAACTCGAAATCCTGGATCCAACCAGGCATTGTCGGTATATCTTGGATTTTATGGATTTGAACTATGAAAGGTCGTTTTCACGTGTACGGCATCTTGTCAACCTCCCCACCAAAAACAAAACAGAAAAAAAAACAAACAAAAAACAGAAGAAAACAAAAACAAAAACAAAAACCCAACTTTACTCCCCTCTTTGAAAGTTCCTGGATCTGCCCCTTATACGTTTGTCAGTTTAATGAAATATTTGACCGAAATAAAAACGAGTTGCAATGTGATAATCAACTCTCTCGGCTTTTAAAATTGAACATTTCTGGGAAGCTAGTTCATGGGGAAACGACAATTTTGTGCCTTGAAGCTAGAGAATAGCATACCTCATAGGGCTTCCGAACTAATCTATCAACGACATATTTTTAACGATAAAGAGGTCATAATTCACTGTTTGGAGGATCAGGCCGAAATTCTGTCCCAATTTTAAGTAATCTTTTTGCTGATCCAACTTTCTTTCATGAATGGTGATCAATGTGGTTTACTAGCAGATTACTTGGCGTATTTTCGCGTCTGGGTATAGAAAAAAATGCTTGCACGGGCTCCCAAAAATGTTGCTTTTATTACATGCGTAAAACACGACACCTGATAAAATATTGCCTGACAATTATCCAACACTTAAAATTATGTGAAGTAGCCAGGGAGAGGGTGCCCTTAAATAGTTTTGAAATCCTTAATTTTTCTATAAAAAGTCGGAAAATTATTAACAAATTTCAAAAAAAATTTCGGGCCTCGCTCCGCGAATAAAATTTAAGTTTGAACTTTGAATCCTCAGTTTGCTCTTGATGATGTATGCATTGCATCACAATAATATATAATTTTATGTCACCTAATCAAAAACATATTTCCCAAAAATTTTCGCGCTTCACTCCGTGCGGTGAATAATTTTTAACTTAAGCTACTCCAAATTTGAATCCTCGGTCTGCTTTTGATGATGCTTTGCATCGCATATTTTTATGTCACCAGCCTAAAACACCCACCTTTTATATTTTCTAGATCCACCACTGTTGTATTAGTTACATAATCAAAAGGCATACGAAGACATATTTTTTTTACTGGGAAAACCATTTTCAATAAAAAAAAATAATAATAAATAAAAAATATGAGAGCTTTGTTTTGTAGAATTCCCGTTTTTATCATTTCCCTATTACTTAATTTCTATGCTAAATCAACTTTTTAAAGATAATTGGCCTGACTTATGTACTCAATGAAATCTTGTAAATGTTTACACATTTGTGCTGAAGTATCTTTCTAAAGTATAAAGTAGTTTGGAATGCGTCAGCTTCTTTTCGTGAAAACTGCTAAGTGAAAAGCGGAATTTACAATGACATTTCCTTTGTTCAAAATTAGTGGTGTCAACAAAATACTTGCTGCAAAGAAAAAAAGTTGCTTCTAAGAAATAAAGTTTCAAAGGAGTTTTAAACTAATATCGGATGATGATGATTATGATGATAATGCTGATGCTGATGATGATGATTATGATGATAATGCTGATGGTGCTGATGCTGATGATGATGATTATGATGATAATGCTGATGGTGCTGATGCTGATGATGATAATGCTGATGGTGCTGATGCTGATGATGATGATTATGATGATAATGCTGATGGTGCTGATGATGATTATGATGATAATGCTGATGGTGCTGATGCTGATGATGATAATGCTGATGGTGCTGATGCTGATGATGATGATTATGATGATAATGCTGATGGTGCTGATGATGATTATGATGATAATGCTGATGGTGCTGATGATGCTGATGATGATGATAATGCTGATGGTGCTGATGCTGATGATGATGCACTGACCTTTTTAAAATAACATGAATTTGTACAAGAACTGACACAAGATTTACTTTGTAGCAGATATTTGCAAAACGTCGATTTAACATAGAAAGCTATGGGGGATTGTAGTTTTTTTTTTCTCGCGTGTAGCCTTAATTAATACATATCACCGGTGTATATATAGGAAACAACAGCGGAAAATTGGAGAAAAATCCGCTTATCATTGAAGCTCCTCTACATTATGGGTATTCCCCAGGCATTCGTTTCTGTCGATTTGGGTCGAGAATTACGTTTAGCACACATCGATAAAACAAGTGCTTGTGCAATACCCTCATCCTGAATTTTTTAGCATCAGATATAATAAGATTTCTTGTATAGAGCTATCTAAGACGTGCTAGACTTTATCGCAAGTTATATCATTGCAATTTTCGTAAACGCCAAAAAACAAGATCTGCGCTTACCTGGACATGTTTGGTTCCTTCAAAAAGGACGATTCATCCCAAATCTATTTATATGTAACATGTAATTTGATGCTTTGTAAAGAGCGGTAACTCGTACGTTATTTCTGAATACAGAAAATCCAATTTTGGCATCGACACAGAATTGTTGTGGCGACATGAAGCGGAAGGAACAGTAGGACTAAGATGACTTCCTCGGGTGACATCAGTATATGATTTCATTTTCGGTCCAGCCAATTGTTTTCACTGTGTTTTTAGTGGCGGATCTTTTAATTTTAATTTTTCATCTTTAAAGATGAAGTGGTACTTAAAGTTTGATTCGTATTAGGTAATACAATGTTCATCTGTTTTTGTGTGTGACATATTGCTTATCTTTAGGGGATGACCATTTAACGTTGTGGTGGCTAGGATCAAAATTGAAATGAAAAGGCAGAACCAGAATTCATGGTGAAAAAAAAATCCAGGATTAACACTCGGTAAAATAAAAAAGCAGGATGCATGCAACTGTTGAAAAAAGTCAGGACCAGTTTTCGGGAAACACTTAAAAATAGGGATCAACAGTTATTGACCTCGAAGTTTCAATAGAATGTACAGTTAATTATCAACAAAAGTAAAATAAATAAATGATTTTGTTACAACCAATATGAGACTGAGAGGATATTAATTGGCCGGTCTTGACCTTCACTTAATAAAAGATAAGAAAAAGAAAATAACAATCTCAAAAAGTCTCAATTAAAAACCACAATTCAAATGGTAGAAAAACAAAGTCACAAAAGTATATATATTGAAAGTTCATTATTACTTCTGTTTATTGCACTAATTTAAACTAGTCCACTGCACTCAACATCTCAATCAGTAATCAACTTTGATAAGATTTCACATTGATAGAAACTCTAGGCCTATACTCACAAGAATTCCATATTCTGAAAATCATTTGTAAATATCATCTGACACAAAATTGTTTTTTGCTATAAAATCATGTTCATTCTTGAATATGAAATCTGGTGAAATAACAATTTTATGTTTAACTGAGGCTGTTCTAATTGCATTTTATAGCAAAATATACAAAATGTGTGGAAGTCTTAGGGTTCTGTTATCTAAAGATTATGGTTTGGTAATTTTGTTATTAGGTTTCATGGTGTCATACTTTTTGTTCCATTCCACAGTTAAATGCTATGAGTCTCCAAGGGTACTGATCTAACTATTCATATGAAATATCATTATCCATTACATGGTGGATCTGAAGATATGGGGGCTGAGATCATACTTAAATTTATATGAAGAGAAATAGAGATCAAACATTTAAAATTCTTTCAACATGGAATAAATTTGAAATCAGTCATGTGTTTTATTAGAGAGGATGGTTAGATTTACAATATTTAATGTGCAAAAGTAGGAAATTTGCCTCAGGGCTTTTAGAATATTTCAAAATCTTTTGACCCTCATACACAGAAGCCCAAAAAGCATTCATACACCTAATTTTTATTACATATAAAATCACAATTTTCCAAAGATATATTGTTAAGCCATTGTTTATTGCATTTTAATAAATTTTCACATTTAAAAAGAGAATGTTTCCAGTTTCATTGCTTGTTAGGGTGTAATTTACAAATGTATCACTTCAAAGATTTGACAATTTAAACCAGGTAAAAGTTACCAACACATCACAATTTTACTGACACATATAGGGAGTTTTCATAAAAAACCTTAAACTTTCTTTTTAAATAATGAAATATTTTTTATTTATGATTCAGAAAATAATGAAACTGTATTCTATTATTTTTTCAACTTTGAAAATTCTATTGAATTGCAATAAAAAATTTATCACTTCACAATAATTTTTGGAATGTAAAAAATAATAGTGTACATACTTTTTGTACATGTACTTTGCTCTTTCAAGAGTTATGTTTTAGAAAATGAATTCACTGTGGGAAGATAATCATTCTGTCAATTAAGTGTGTTTGAGATGTATAAACAGGTTCCATTTTGATGTCGGGAACCTACATATTGAGTGTCTTGTGTCTTGTTTGCCTAAACAACCTTCATTCGAGATGGATAATAGTGTGACATATTAAATCATTTGAATTCATCTGTTGGCTCACAGCAGATATGGCCAGTTGACAGGGGATGCTTACTCCTTCATTGAACCTGATTCCATCTCTGTCTTTTAAGAGGTCTGTGTGTGTCCATTTTTCACCTGATTTGTATATTGTCTTATTCTGATTAATACTTTGGTACAGTACCATGCCAAATGTCAGTCAACTATCGTCATTTTCCCATACTTTCTATGTTAAATCAACGTTTTTCGAATACATGCCACAAAGTAATGCTCCCATCAATTCTTGTCAAAATTCACATATTTATAAAATGTTTCATTCATCTTCACCTGATTCTAGTTTTAAACTCCTATAAAACTTTATTTCTGAGAGGCAACATTTTTTCTTTTACAGTATTTTGTTGACACCACTTACTATGAACAAAGGAGGAATGGCACTGTCAATTTCACTTGTGACTTACAAATACTTGCAGTTTTCCTGAAAACAAACTGACATATTCCAAAACAGTTTAGAAAGACAGTTCATAGACTTCATCACACAAGTTTTCAGTATTTCATAGAGAAAATGTACATAAGTCAAGCCAATTATTTCTAAAAAAAAAATGATTTAGCATAGAAAACTATGGGAAAATGGTTTTAGTTGACTCACTTTTGGCAAGGTACTTAGTGTCATATAAAATAGAAATATGCACATTGAGTTATGTACAGGTGTTGTACAACCAGTTTTTAAAATTCATGATATCATATGTAGTTTCATTTTATGCTCCCTGGATCAACCCGCACCTCCACCCTTTCTGAGTAGGTAAAAAAAATCCAGGTCAGGATAGAGTCAGTGGTTGCTCCCTTATGGAAGTGACACAGGCAAACAAGACATAGTCTGTGTCTCATGTAGGCCTATATGTTTCTCCTGGCACTAGTCCTATAATATGTGTGTGTGTGTATATATACATTATATATATATATATATATATATCCTTTCATTGTTTTGTATTTTAATGCTGATATAGAACCAGAGACCTGTATTCTATACATCTCTGATAGGACTGGACTGGCACATGTACATAAACTGTTCAGACTTATTACTAAAATTTTATACAATAATTGGTTGTATGGAATTTGTGGCTGAAATTGAAATTGAAATTGATCCCCCCCCCCCCCATCCCCGTAAAATCGGGGATATGTATTATAAGTTTTCATTTTACTTTAAATATAAATCTTCCGTTTGGGAAGGTATTTCTGAACAATTTTCAAGGTTTTTAGGCATACATGTAGGGCTATTACTTCTCTAAGTGATATAAGCTGGAAAAGACCAGCTTTGCCTGATTTAGGTATGAAATGATGATGTACAAGAAAAAAAAAGATGTATGGATTTATGCAAATGTATTCTGTGTCATTAGAAATCTACAAACATTGAGAAAATCTTATTACAATGTACTTATGATTCCAAAATGCTTGGCATAGAAAGACCTGCAAAACTGTTTATAGGGCTAAAATGTTCAGTAAGGATTACCCATTTAGTGCCCTGGGCACTTCAAAAACCATGAAAAGTGGTGGGCACTTAATGGGACCAATCAATAGTCAAATTGACGTAAAAAATTACCTTTTATAAGGCAAAGTGGTAAAGTTGTTGTTATTACTGAAGAGGCACAGTGGTTAAGTTGTTGTTATTACTGAAGAGGCATAGTGGTTAAGTTGTTGTTATTACTGAAGAGGCACAGTGGTTAAGTTGTTGTTATTACTGAAGAGGCATAGTGGTAAAGTTGTTGTTATTATTGAAGAGGCATAGTGGTAAAGTTGTTGTTATTACTGAAGAGGCACATTGGTTAAGTTGTTGTTATTACTGAAGAGGCATAGTGGTAAAGTTGTTGTTATTATTGAAGATGCACAGTGGTTAAGTTGTTGTTATTACTGAAGAGGCACAGTGGTTTAGTTGTTGTTATTACTAAAGAGGCATAGTGGTAAAGTTGTTGTTATTACTGAAGAGGCACAGTGGTAAAGTTGTTGTTATTACTGAAGAGGCATTGTGGTAAAGTTGTTGTTATTACTGAAGAGGCACAGTGGTTAAGTTGTTGTTATTACTGAAGAGGCACAGTGTTTAAGTTGTTGTTATTACTGAAGAGGCACAGTGGTTAAGTTGTTGTTATTACTGAAGAGGCACAGTGGTTAATTTGTTGTTATTACTGAAGAGGCACAGTGGTTAAGTTGTTGTTATTACTGAAGAGGCATAGTGGTAAAGTTGTTGTTATTACTGAAGAGGCACAGTGGTTAAGTTGTTGTTATTACTGAAGAGGCACAGTGGTTAAGTTGTTGTTATTACTGAAGAGGCACAGTGGTTAAGTTGTTATTATTACTGAAGAGGCACAGTGGTAAAGTTGTTATTATTACTGAAGAGGCAAAGTGGTTAATTTGTTGTTATTACTGAAGAGGCACAGTGGTAAAGTTGTTATTATTACTGAAGAGGCAAAGTGGTTAATTTGTTGTTATTACTGAAGAGGCACAGTGGTTAAGTTGTTGTTATTACTGAAGAGGCACAGTGGTTAAGTTGTTGTTGATATTACTGAAGTCACATAAATATACAGTAAAACCTGCTATAGTGGCCACCTCTATATAAGGATCACCTGTTTATAAAGATAAGTTTTTTCCAGTCCCTTGACTGCATACTTCAACTAAATTGAACCTGTTCATAAGGATCACCAGCACATAAGGGTCAATATTTTCTGGTCCCTTGGGTGACCCCTATATACAGGTTTCACTGTAATTCTGTTGCTTGGGGGCTACAGATAAACTGGCTTTTCAGGTCCACATATCCTTATCAATCATCTAGAAAAGATTCTTGATTGTATGTAAAAAAGGGGGAGGGGCACTTATAGCGACATGGGCACTTAATGGGTCGAATATGTATATGTATATGTATATGTATATGTATATGTATATGTATATGTATATGTATATGTATATGTATATGTATATGTATATGTACATGTATGTATATGTATATGTATATGTATATGTATATGTATATGTATATGTATATGTATATGTATATGTATATGTACATATGTATATGTATATGTATATGTATATGTATATGTATATGTATATGTATATGTACATGTACATGTATATGATTCTTATATCATATATGTATATGATTCTTGCATTAATGTTATATAGAAGTGTGTAAACTTCAACTTGGGTAATATAAAAGCCATGGAGTGTCAGTGTTTATTGCTTATCTTATGGTAAAACACTGCTAACCTACAACAAATGACCAACTTTCTGACAAATGTTCCAGTTGGACTCAAACCTAGCTATTGGTGTGAGACTTTGTCCATGTGTTCTAACCTCTTGTCAATGGAGGCCCTGTATTCATGTAGTAAGATTTCTATAAGGGCTGTCTGACAATAGTCTGTCTCCTCATCTCATATACTAATTAGGATAATATAGAATTTACTATAATATACTATAGAGTGACAGATGATATCATAAGCGGATGCAGGATGTCAGGTTAGAGGTGTCATGCTTTTGATCTTCACAGTGCCCTAGGATGCGTATCGAGAATTTGTTCAGGGATGGGGGTGGTCGTAACAGAATTATACTAAACTGTTATATACAAGCCTTATTGAACATCTTTTGTTTTACAAATTGTTGGATAAATTGTGAACCAATGATTCATTTGAGATATAGTTATTTAAAAATTAGATAATTATGAAATTTGGAAGCTTTCCAAACATGTTCTAACTAGTAGTTTCCATGCTTTGAGGGTTGCAAATGTCAAATATTGTTGCTGAGCAGATCAAGGTGTGAAAATTTCTGGATATTTGGTATTAGTTTTCCTGCTTTATACACAAAAATGGAAGATTTTACACCTTCTTTTTCGCTGCGCTTCTGCCTGAATCCTTTCCTGGACACTACATGTAATACTAAGTTTTGGATCGTAATGGGGTCAAACACTTGAAATTTGTAAGTCTACAAATGCTTTTTTATGCTTCCAGACAGAAAAAACGTCTGGATTCCGCTAATAAATCACACTGATTATCCTTCTCAAAAGAAAGTTAATTTAGCAAAAAGGTAACCTAAACTTGGAACAGAATTTTGGCCTAATTAGTATTAGCCTCCAGACACTAAATTATGATCTCTTTATCCTTAAAAAATCTTCATTGATTGATTGAATTAACCTGAATCTCAAGTGGAATTTGGCTATGACTAGGGGGTTCGGGAGTGAGCTCCAGAGATAAAATTTTTAGTAATCCAATTAATTGGAAGTTGGATGAGGTGTTTTCTAGCTTCCAGAAACAAAACTGTTTTCCCCTCGTCCTTCACATTATATTTTCATTGTCTCATGTTTTTATACCAATACATGTATTTACATTTTTAATTTTTTCTTGAAATGCAGCAGTTTGATAGTAAAATTTATAATTAAAATAGTGTAAAACAAAACATTTGAAAAAGAAAATAGAAAACGTAAATATTGCCACCTGGTGTCCTATGATATGGGACTGTTTGCCTTATGATCTAGGACATTTCCCCAGATAATTTTGACATCATGACTATCACAAATAATACATTAAATTGACAGACTAGATATTCACAAAAAAAATTCGAGTTTCCTTGAACAAAAATGTGGCAAGAACAATTCAAATGGGGTCCAGAAAAAAAAAATTAATTTTAAAAGATCTGAGAAGACTGGATTCAGTCAAGAAAAATTTTTGCTTTTAAAATCTCTAAGAGGTCATTTTCTGGCTTCCAGACACTAAAACTTTTTTTTTTACTATTTATTCTATTTAAAAAGAAAAAATCAATTTTACGTGGGGCATTCCATCCCCCCTCTCCCAGCATGCCTACTCTAAATCCACCAGTGGATATAGGATACGCTGTAGAGTGAAAAATGATATAGAATACACTACAAAGAAAGAGATGGTTCCATATATATGTGAGAGATGATCTAGAATATTATTATACCTTTACTGCTTTTTACTATATATAGGTTAATCATTAAAAATAGCTGTTTCCCTGAAATCTACTAAAAATTGCTATTACCCTGTAAAAGGGTGCAGTAGTTGAGAAACTATTACCCTGTGGGCAGGGTGTTCTGAGAGACTATTACCCTGTGGGCAGGGTGTTCTGAGAGACTATTACCCTGTGGGCAGGGTGTTCTGAGAGACTATTACCCTGTGAGCGGGGCATTCTGAGAGACTATTACCCTGTGGGCAGGACGTTCTGTGTCAGCCAATCAGAGCATGATGTCATGGTGGTTGGTATAATAGAACAGTTATTGTCTGGGTATTTCGGGAAATAACACTTTTATTGTCCCCCTTGAAACTAACTATTTCTTTGGGCTTCGCCTCGGGAAATAGTATCTCGGTGGACAATAAAAGTGCTATTTTCCGAAATACCCATACAATAACTGTATACTACAGTACAACAGCTATAATATAGAATATACAACAAAGTGAGAGATAATATAGAATATACAACAAAGTGAGAGATAATATAGAATATACAACAAAGTGAGAGATGATATAGAATATACTATAGAGTGAGAGATGATATAGAATATATGTAGAGTGAGAGATGATATAGAATATACTATACAGTGAGAGATATAGAATACATGTAGAGTGAGAGATGATATGGAATATACTATAGAGTGCGAGATGATATAAAATACACTATAGAGTGAGAGATGATACAGAATATACTATAGAGTGAGAGATGATTTAGAATATACTATAGAGTGAGAGATGATTTAGAATATACTATAGAGTGAGAGATGATACAGAATAAACAACAAAGTGAGAGATAATATAGAATATACTATAGAGTGAAAGATGATATAGAATATACTATAGAGTGAGAGATGATATGGATTATACTATAGAGTGAGAGATGATATAGAATACAGTATGATGTATGAGTGAGCGATGATATAGAATGTACTATAGAGTGAGAGATGATATGGAATATACTATAGAGTGAAGATGATATAGAATATACTATAGAGTGAGAGATGATATAGAATATACTATAGAGTGAAAGATGATATAGAATATGCCATAGAGTGAGAGATGATACAGAATATACTAAAGAGTGAAAGATGATATAGAATATGCTATAGAGTGAGAGATGATATAGAATATACTATAGAGTGAGAGATGATATAGAATATATGTAGAGTGAGAGATTATATAGAATATACTCTAGAGTGAGAGATGATATAGAATACCCTATAGATTGAAAAATGATACAGAATATACTATAGAGTGAAAGATGATATAGAATATACTATAGAGTGAAAGATGATATAGAATATACTATAGACTGAGATGATACAGAATATACAACAAAGTGAGAGATGATATAGAATATACTATAGAGAGATGATATAGAATATATTATAGAGCAAGAAATGCTATAGAATACACTATAGAGTGAAAAATGATACAGAATATACTAAAGAGTGAAAGATGATATAGAATATGCTATAGAGTGAGAGATGATATAGAATATGCTATAGAGTGAGAGATGATATAGAATATGCTATAGAGAGATGATACAGAATATACAACAAAGTGAGAGATGATATAGAATATACTATAGAGTGACATGATATAGAATATACTATAGAGAGATGATATAGAATATACTACAGAGTGAGAGATTATATATAGTATACTATAGAGTGAGAGATGATATAGAATATACTATAGAGTGAAAGATGATACAGAAAATATAACAAAGTGAGAGATAATATGGAATATACAACAAAGTGAGAGATGATATAGATTATACTACAGAGAGATGATATAGAATATACTATAGAGAGATAATATAGAATATACTATAGAGAGATGATATAGAATATAATATAGAGTGAGAGATGATATAGAATATACTATAGAGATATGATATAGAATATATTATAGAGCAAGAAATGCTATAGAATACACTATAGAGTGAAAAATGATACAGAATATACTAAAGAGTGAAAGATGATATAGAATATGCTATAGAGTGAGAGATGATATAGAATATGCTATAGAGTGAGAGATGATATAGAATATGCTATATAGAGTGATACAGAATGATATAGAGATGATATAGAATAGAGAAAAGATGATATAGACATACTATAGAGTATGATATAGAATATACTATAGAGAGATGATATAACTACAGAGTGAGAGATGATATATAGTATACTATAGAGTGAGAGATGATATAGAATATACTATAGAGTGAAAGATGATACAGAGAATATAACAAAATGAGAGATAATATGGATATAGAGTACAAAGTGATAGATGATGAGATGATACTATAGAGAGATGATATACTATAGACATAGAGTGAGAGATGATAAGAATATACTATAGAGTGACAGATGATGTAGAATATACTATAGAGTGACAGATGATAAAGAATGATATCGATATATACTATAGATTGAGATGATATAGAATATACTATAGAATGAGAGATGATAAGAATATATGTAGAGTGAGAGATGATGTAGAATATACTATAGAGTGAAAGATGATATCGAATATATAGAGTGAAAGTTATAGAATATGCTATACAGAATAATCTACTATAGAGTTAGACATGATACAGAATATACTATAGAGTGAGAGATGATATAGAATATATGTAGAGTGGGAGATGATATAGAATATTCTATAGAGTGAGAGATGATATAGAACATACTATAGAGTGAGAGATGATACAGAATATACTAAAGAGTGAGAGATGATACAGAATATACTATAGAGTGAGAGATGATGGTATAGAGTGAGAGATTATATAGAATATACTATAGAGAGATGATATAGAATATACTATATAGTGAGAAATGATATAGAATGTACTATAGAGTGAGAGATGATATAGAATATTCTATAGAGTGAGAGATGATATAGAATATGCTATAGAGTGAGAGATGATATAGAATATACTATAGAGAGACTATACAGGATATACAACAAAGTGAGAGATAATATGGAATATACAACAAAGTGAGAGATGATATAGAATATACTATAGAGTGAGAGATGATATAGAATATACTACAGAGTGAGAGATTATATAGAGTATACTATAGAGTGAGAGATGATATAGAATATATTATAGAGTGAGAGATGATACAGAATATACTATAGAATGAAAGATGATACAGAATATATAACAAAGTGAGAAATAATATGGAATATACAACAAAGTGAGAGATGATATAGATTATACTATAGAGAGTTTATATAGATTATACTATAGAGAGATGATATAGAATATACTATAGAGAGATGATATAGAATATACTATAGAGTGAGAGATGATACAGAATATACTATAGAATGAAAGATGATACAGAATATATAACAAAGTGAGAAATAATATGGAATATACAACAAAGTGAGAGATGATATAGATTATTCTATAGAGAGATGATATAGAATATACTATAGAGAGATGATATAGAATATACTATAGAGTGACAGATGATATAGAATCTACTATAGAGTGACAGATGATATAGAATATACTATAGAGAGATGATATAGAATATACTATAGAGAGATGATATAGAATATACTACAGAGTGAGAGATTATATAGAGTATACTAAAGAGTGAGAGATGATATAGAATATACTATAGAGTGAGAGATGATATAGAATATGCTATAAATGTTGTTTGCTCTCGTATAACTTGGTCTTGAAAATATTCTCAGGTTCTCTCCCTTGTTCTTAGCTGTTTCTAAACTTGATCTGCTTAGAGATCTGATTGTCTATCTCTATATATACCCTAGTAAAGTTCAAGAAAACACTAGAACAGGAATAATCAAGAAATGACCTTTCTAGTTTCCTTTGGGTAAATATAGTAACATGATTACATAGTTAACAAGACCTTGAAACAAGCAATATTAACTATTCAAGGTTGAGATCTTCTAAGTTCAACAAGTACAAATAATAAGTAAACAAGCACCCATCAACTATCATAACAACTATGTAGTGAGAGATGGTGATACAGAACATACTATAAAGTGAGAGGTGATAATATAACAAATAAAAGATGGTGATACAGAACATACTTTAAAGTGAGAGGTGATATTATAACATAAATAAGAGATGGTGATACAGAACATACTTTAAAGTGAGAGGTGATATTATAACATAAATAAGAGATGGTGATACAGAACATACTATAAAGTGAGAGATGATATTATATTATAAATAAAAGATGGTGATACAGAGCATACTATAAAGTGAGAGATGATAATATAACATGAATAAGAGATGGTGATACAGAATTCATTATAGAGCAATAAATGATGATATGATAAAATATAGGAAATTTTAATAGAGTGAAAAATCACATGATTAATATTAAATGGAAGAATTGGGCATATTAGAATGGCAGAAACTGAGGAAGTTGGTATGTTGCTGATCTCTATAAAGAAAATAAGGTGTATTCTTTTGACCTAATTGTATACTGCACATTATTCTTTTGACCTTATTTTATACTGCACGTTATTCTTCTGCCTTATTGTATACTGCACATTATTGTCCTGACCTAATTGTATATGTAGATTATTCTCCTGACCTAATTGTATCCTGCACATTATTATTTTGCCTAATTGTATTCTGTACATTAATTCTTCTGACCTAATTGTACACTGTAGATTATTCTTCTGACCTAATTGTATACTGTACATTAATTCTTCTGACCTAATTGTATACTGTACATTAATTCTTCTGACCTAATTGTATACTGCACATTATTCTTCTGACCTAATTGTATACTGCACATTATTCTTCTGACCTAATTGTATACTGCACATTATTCTTCTGACCTAATTATATACTGTACATTATTCTTCTAACCTAATTGTATACTGCACATTATTCTTCTAACCTAATTGTATACTGCACAATATTCCTGTGACCTAATTGTATTCTGTACCTTAATTCTTCTGACCTAATTGTATACTCTACATTATTCTTCTGACCTAATTGTATACTGCACATTATTCTTCTAACCTAATTGTATACTGCACAATATTCCTGTGACCTAATTGTATTCTGTACCTTAATTCTTCTGACCTAATTGTATACTGCACATTATTCTTCTAACCTAATTGTATACTGCACAATATTCCTGTGACCTAATTGTATTCTGTACCTTAATTCTTCTGACTTAATTGTATACTCTACATTATTCTTCTGACCTTTATGTAAACTGCACAATATTCTTCTGACCTAATTGTATCCTGCACATTATTCTTTTGCCTAATTGTATACTGCACATTATTCTTCTGACCTAATTGTATACTGCACATTATTCTTCTAACCTAATTGTATACTGTACATTAATTCTTCTGACCTAATTGTATACTGTACATTAATTCTTCTGACCTAATTGTATACTGCACATTGCAATTAGGAACCGCCCATGATCAGGATGCCTGTGTGTGACATCAATTTGGCAAGATATGTATATACAGACGTCACATTTGCGTAATCAATTTCAATTGTCTTCTTTGACCACTAGAAGCATCCCTGGGTATTGACAGATAAGTCCTCATACCGTAAGGAACAGATTGCGAGAGGCCAACATCAGTCCTCGACGTCCTGCTATCCATCCTGTTCTGCCTTGGCGTCATGGTGTTGGGAGGTTAGCGTGGTGTAAGAGGCATCGTTGTTTCAATAACAGAGATTGGGCGGAAGTTTTATTTACTGACAAATCGACAGCAGTGACAGTCGTGTTCAGGCTTACCATCATGTCGGAGAACGTTACATTGGCACCTGCATTATTCAGCGCTGCCAATTCGGCTGAGGGAGCGTTATGGTCTGGGATGGAATTACAACACATGGAAGGACCCCTATGGTGATAGTGGAGAGCAGTTTAACCAGCGTACGCTACCGTGACGAAATTGTGCATCAGCACGTTATTCCATTCATTCGCAACATCTAGCGTCATTCTGCAGCAGGACAACGCACGACCGCACACTGCACACGTTGCTAGTGACTATCTACAGCAATTATGTGCTACCCTGTCCTGTGATGTCACTGGATGTAGTGCCTATAGAACATGTTTGGGATGAAATGAAATGATGTCTATGCTACGTTGAACGCTTTGCGTCATTCTTTATTGTACATATGGCGGAACATTCCCAAAGAATTTCTGCATAACCTGATTTGTTCAATGCATTGTAGGACTAGGTGTGAAGAGTGCATCTGTGCAAATGGTGGTTATACACTCTATGAAACTTGTGAAACTTTTTTACACCCCCCTTACTTTCAGTGGCTGTTTGTATCAACCATAATGGACATAATCTATGATTTGATGTTTGAATTGAAACACAATGCATTACATTAGATAATGATATACATAATGCGACATAATATTTTGTATAGGAATCAATAAAGGAGAAATAATAGTTTGGGCATTGGAGGTCTACCATGATTTTATTCATAATGCTTCACACGGCCGAGTCATTATACATATAGTTATTGCTTTTACCATTGCTGCATACTGATGCCTCAGACTTCTTACTCGGCCAGGACACTTTACCATGTCATGTACATACATGTATATATCATCATTTCCATAATAAAATCATGGATATTGCCCTAACTGGTGTTCGCCTCTTTTGTTAGGAATAAGAAATTAATTAAACTACACAGTTTCTTTTTTGAGCTTGTATATAGACTTCAAATGTACCAGCCATTTTTTAAGTGCAAAAAAGTTGCAGAATGTATGATGTTTCTGCATAATGAAAAACAAGCAAAATTAACCTTAAAAACTTTAGTCAACAGAAAGACGGGGACACCATTTTCAAATATTTTCTCCAACATTTGGAAAACTTCAGGCCAAGCTCCCAGCTCCACTGCTCCCACAAATCCAACGCTGTGACCACTATGATGGAAAAAGCATAAAACAATTTTAAAAGCAAATTGTCATTCTATAGCTTGATTAAGATTTGATTTGGAAATTTTGAAATGCAAGTTGATGTAATTAATACCTGCTATGTGTTCTATACATATTATTGGAATTGCACTCTGTATCTGTTTCTGTCTGTCTGTCTCCCTCTTTCTCTCATTCTCTCTCTGATATATAATTTTGATATATAGATATATATATATACATACAAAGTACTAAAACCTACAACAAACTAGCAAACTTTATTACTGATAATCTCACATACATAAAAACTGTAACAGCTTCTTTTAATGCAGAAAAGTTTCCATGTTTCTATAAATGAAACTTTTTTCAATGAAAGGGGAGGGGTGGCGATCAACCCTGATTTACGAATACTCTCTCTCTTTCTGTCTCTGTCTCTCTCTCTCTCTCTCTCTCTGTCTCTCTCTCTCTCTCTCTCTCTCTCTCTCTCTCTCTCTCTCTCTCTCTCTCTCTCTCTCATATATATGTATAATAGATTATAATGTATACTGTATATATATAAGTAATAAATATTTAACTGATAAAGAAATTTGTTGGGATTATTCTCTTCAATTTCTTCTACATTTACATATAACGCACCAAATTAAAATCAGTAAGCATTTTGATTCTTGTATGCATATCCATTTACCGGCTTATTTAAAGACACAGAATTTGCAGATTGATAGAATATAGAGCCCCATCCCTCCCATCACATCTTGGCTCTGATGCCAGAGATTAATTCCTACACTGGACATACCTCAGTCTACAGCATTTGGTTCCATTCAGAAGGAGGACAGTTTTATCTTAATGGTGATGATGTACCAGCAACTAGTATTGTGGTTGAAATAGTAAAGTGCAACTGTCTAAAACCGCCATGCAACAGTAATCCATGTGCTTGCAAGAAGAACGGTCTTGTACAGAATTATGTGGATGTGATAGTACAGAAAAATTAACATGCGAAAACACTTTATAGAATGCAAAAGAATTAGAAAACGATGCTGAAGAGGATTATGGAACCAAATAGATTATTGCTTGGTTCAGTTTTGCTATGAAACAATTAAAACTTTAATCACATCATTCAATTAATTTTTGAAAATAATGTTATCATGTTGGTTTCAAATATGTGAATTTATTTACTATCATTTTTGTACAAATTCTCTGTAAATTTCATATTTTAAATTAACTGATTTGTGTTGAGTGTTATAAGGCTTATATGAAAATAGGACATATGCTATAGGACGTTGCTTTTGACAAGAATGAATTTTTTAGCTGTGTCAGTTTTTGGCACTTTATCATGCAATGTAGGAAGAAAACTTCAGCAAGTCTCCAGCATTTCTAGTTTTAAAGATATTCTGGCGAGCACTTGTCGCATTTAGCAGGAAATAAATGAACATTAGCTTAGTTGAAAAAGACCAAATTTCTATCTCCTGATATACAATCATTTTATCAGTATTTTTTGTGTGTGAATTATCTGTCTTTATTGCTTCATCACAGTGTGTACAGGGAAACAAATGATACCACTAAAATGAAATGGAACTTAACTGTGATATCTGATTCTGTAAGTACTTCTGGATAATGTATATGTTATGTAGTATGTAGTGTTTTAAATTTGACCTGTGATTAGAGGGCCAGATACTGATCAACATGATATAAACCCCCCTCAAGTATCACTAGTAAAGAAGCCTTATCACAGAGTCAAAAAGGCAAAAAAAAAAACTTTATAAAAGTGTCTTTAATTAACAACATAGTAAACTTAATCTCTGGTGTTTTAGTAAGGTAAAAGAGTTGGTTTTGGTTTTTTGTAATGTGTTGCAGTACACACCGTCTTGTTTTAGATTTGATAAGAATTATGATGAGAAAACACCATAAACTGTCACAATCACGCTTTCCTCATGTCTCACTTTGATACTCGTCATCTGTTTTGAGTTTTATACACGTTTTTCTTTGCTATGAAGATTTTTACTGTTATGCTTTGATTGGTGAACATATCAGTCATAAAAATATGGTTTCTCTGTAGACTTATTAAGAGTTATCTCCCCTATAATAATATTTCTGATATAAAAGTTAGAGATGTATACAATACATACTAAGTGTCATTTGCTGGAGGTGAAAATCCTAAAATTTTTATCTGTGCCATGAGCCTGTGTAGAGAGAATTTTATTATTTCTGATGCAATCTGGGACAAGCGAGAAGTCTGGTTTAAGTCTCATTTGGAAGATGAACAACTTTATCTCTCACCAAGAAATTAAAACACTGTGTCAGTCTGATTACACATCTACATCAGTGATGCTGATTATATGTGTGTACATCCCAGTTAGGAATTGTTCATCTGTAAAGATTTTAGAAATTAGGTGAAAGATATCATTATTCACAATCATTTTTACTCTGAAGCCATTGATTATCTTTATTTTTTCTTTTGTCAAAATTGAACAATTCTCAAATTTCATCTGTTTATTTTTTTATTTGTTTTGATAGACAGTTTTATGTTACATTTGTAATCAAGTCCAGACTTTTGTATGGACAGTTTTATGTTACAGTTGTAATCAAGTCCAGACTTTTGTATGGACAGTTTTATGTTACAGTTGTAATCAAGTCCAGACTTTTGTATGGACAGTTTTATGTTACAGTTGTAATCAAGTCCAGACTTTCATATGGACAGTTTTATGTTACAGTTGTAATCAAGTCCAGACTTTTGTATGGACAGTTTTATGTTACAGTTGTAATCAAGTCCAGACTTTTGTATGGACAGTTTTATGTTACAGTTGTAATCAAGTACAGACTTTTGTATGGACAGTTTTATGTTACAGTTGTAATCAAGTCCAGACTTTTGTATGGACAGTTTTATGTTACAGTTGTAATCAAGTCCAGACTTTTGTATGGACAGATTTATGTTACAGTTGTAATCAAGTCCAGACTTTTGTATGGACAGTTTTATGTTACAGTTGTAATCAAGTCCAGACTTTTGTATGGACAGTTTTACGTTACAGTTGTAATCAAGTCCAGACTTTTGTATGGACAGTTTTACGTTACAGTTGTAATCAAGTCCAGACTTTTGTATGGACAGTTTTACGTTACAGTTGTAATCAAGTCCAGACTTTTGTATGGAGAGTTTTATGTTACAGTTGTAATCAAGTCCAGACTTTTGTATAGACAGTTTTACGTTACAGTTGTAATCAAGTCCAGACTTTTGTATGGACAGTTTTATGTACATGTGAAGTAGTTGTTAACCTCAGGACTATCTGTTGTCAGAAAATCAGCAGCAGCTTTCATAAATCTATGTTAAATACACACACAAATTTATTTTGTACAGGAAAAATAATTTGTAAAATTTATTCTGAAATCTCTTTCACTGTGTAACTGGTCAACAGGAGATGTTTACTCCTACATGGCACCTGATCCCACCTCTGGATTTCCAGAGTTCCATGTTGGTCCAGTGTTCAACAGATGTGTATATTGTATCCTGGACATCCTGAAGATTTATTCTTCGGTATCAGAGATTTTTATATTGTATCCTGGACATCCTGAAGATTTATACTTCGGTATCAGAGATTTTTATATTGTATCCTGGACATCCTGAAGATTTATACTTCGGTATCAGAGATTTTTACATTATCAACTTTTTTTGTATATCATGGGTTTCAGAATGATACATCTCTGATTACCTATTTTTGTAAATTATCCATAATTTCATGTTAGTTAGGTAATTAAAATGAAGTATACAAATTTTTGTTCTAAGACACTTCTCAGATCATATTGACATGTAAATACTATGACACTTGGATCATATTGACATGTAAATACTATGACATGTCTCAGATCATATTGACATGTAAATACTATGACACTCATCATATTGACATGTAAACACTATGACACTTCTCAGATCATATTGACATGTAAACACTATGACACTTCTCAGATCATATTGATATGTAAACACTATAACACTTCTCAGATCATATTGACATGTAAACACTATAACACTTCTCAGATCATATTGACATGTAAACACTATAACACTTCTCAGATCATATTGACATGTAAACACTATGACACTTCTCAGATCATATTTATATGTAAACACTATGACACTTCTCAGATCATATTTATATGTAAACACTATGACACTTCTCAGATCATATTTATATGTAAACACTATAACACTTCTCAGATCATATTGACATGTAAACACTATAACACTTCTCAGATCATATTGACATGTAAACACTATAACACTTCTCAGATCATATTGACATGTAAACACTATAACACTTCTCAGATCATATTGATATGTAAATACTATGACACTCATCATATTGATATGTAAATACTATGACACTTCTCAGATCATATTGACATGTAAATACTATAACACTTCTCAGATCATATTGATATGTAAACACTATGACAGCCGCATCATATTGACATGTAAATACTATGACACTTCTCGGATCATAATTGATATATAAGTATATCACTTTAAGTTACAACACCAGGGATAATATTATATGTATATATATATATATATATATATATATATATATATATATATATATATAATTATATATATCAGTGGATATATAGTGTTCCTATTAGCTTGGGTTAGTGGGGTCCCTCCTTCAGCTCAATTGGTAGAGCACCAGATATGAAAACCAGGGGTTCTAGGTACGATCCCAGGGACAGATAATTGCCTCTGTGACAGTTGGCGGCCATGTTAGGACTTTGTTCTTATTGGTGTGGATATGATTGTCCACCACCGATTTCAGAATTGATGGTAGTTACCTCCAAAAGAAGAGTCAGAATGTATCTCTAAAAATGGAGGGGACAAAGTAGTTCCTCTAACTATATAAGCATGGACTAGTGGGGTTACCCATTTAGTTCAAATGTTAGAGCACCAGGTATGGAAGCCAATGGTCCTAGGTTGGATTCCTGGCAGAGACAGTTTTTTGCCTCTGTGACATATATATTATATATATATACACTCATTCATATTTTATGATACATGCAACTCATCAAAAAAAAAAATGTATATATATATATATATATATATATATATATATATATATATATATATCCGATAGATCCACACTTATTGCCATGAAAAGACTCTCATAGCTCCAGAGTAGGCACTCATTTTTCTTTTCTGTAGCCATGTAGTTAAACATTATGCTATAAATCATAAGGTCGTTCATCGCTTGTCAGCATGGGTGTGAACCCCACTGGAACATAAGCTGAAAATTTGTGGAATGATCTCTTCCTGGGTATTTTGTAATGGAGTTCTGTCCTCTGCCATTGAAGCCACCACCATATAATGTAAATAAAACAAAAATTGGATAGATGTAAAACAACATTTACAAAAAGAAACAAAATCTAGTAAGACATCCTTTTATCTTGGCTGAGACTTTTTGGGCACTTTTACAATTTTAAGCAACATTGTCAATTTCAGTTATGTTTTCAATGTACACTTACTTGTCTACAAAAATGTATACAATTTGACCTTATTGTAAATAAAAGATATGTAAGAAAGAGAAACATACATTGAACTAATGGCAATCAAAACAGGCATAAAAGATTAAAATAAATCGGTCTAAGACATTTTTAGATATAACCACATGTTGACCAGAAATGAAATTGATAAGCAGGAAATAAATCTGTTGATATGTAGAACAGATAATACCCAGATGAAACAGAGCTTTACTTTGAGGTAAATGTGTGAAGTGATAGTTCTTTTTATTTATCATCTGTAGACAAGACCATAACTTCTTTCATATTTTAACAGATATTAATAATCCTGAGATCAGTACTTACATGTATGTTTATAAATTATGCATATAACCCTCCTATCATAGATATGCCCCAGTAAGTGAAGGTTTGAATTACAGGTGGTGAAATATATCTACATTGTCCTTTTCAGGGAAAAACAAAGCCTAGGTAACAATTAATTTAATATGACATTGTGATGGGGACATCCTTAGTTAACAGCATTGACAGAAATCATTTCAGTTTATCAATTACAACATATACGATAATTGTATATTCTAATGAACAGACGAAGATCCACAAATTTTGACCTGTGCCGTTGACCAGTGCTGATGCCATAAGGATTGTTAAATGTGCCACACTTCCTGTAACATGGATGATATGAAGCACTTTAACTTCTTAGCAGTGTCAAGTGCTTTGTGTGGAAACTTCTGAGTGACAACATTTAAATACTACTAAAACGACAGATAAACAAGACCTAAACAAGAGTGATGATAAAATAGTGGTAGGCAATTACAACATACCTTATTAGCTTCTATCTATCAGACTAACAGCCTTGAAGCAATATTGGCTCATATGATGAAGTAGAGAAAAAAGATGATTCTGTGGAGGATAAAACTATTTTAGGTCAATTTTGACATATTTCATTAGACTGAAAAATAATTACGGAATTTACAAAATTACTCAGTGAGAAAAATACTGTTATTTCTGTAAATAAACATGATAAATTAAAAATGCATATATTTTAGAAATATGAAATTATCCTACTATACATTTGTACAAACTTGTCAAATTCTGGTATGATTTGTGAATTTTACCAGCATTTAAAAATTGTTAACATAAGTGATGGATATTTATGTCCCATGACTGTATATAAATCTGTACAACAAACATGACCAGACTGCACTTCCTGTGTCAGATCTGATCATTTTTGGTGTTAATTGTGAAATCAGTTAAAAGGATAATACAAGTTCATTATTCATTTTTGTACAAACAGAATATAATGATAAAAGATCCCCTAATGACACTTGTTCTTCATAGAAAGTTTGTGTTCAAAATATAGATCTGTCATCACTTTAAGCTTCAGATTTAGAATGAAAAATTGCTTTCTTTTTTGTATGAATATTTGATCCCATCTGTTAAATCTGGGAGGATCTTTACAACCAAGTAAAAAGGAAATCAGTGAGTTTGTCAGCTGGTGTGATACCATGCCAAATATTACTCTGTTTGTTATGGAGTTAATTAATAATTGTTCAAAATACTACAGTTGTTGGGAACAACTGGACACATATATAACCCAAAAAATGTGAGATTTTACAAATCCTTTGATGTCACTCTCGAACACATTCACTGAATCAAGTGTTTACAGATTTCAGTGTGAAACAATGCGATAAATAAGAAGCAGGTGCAGGCTTTCACTTCAGATATTTGTCCATAAGGATCGTAACTCGGATTAGTCAGGGAATCACTCGCGGGGGATCAAAATCATTTTAGAATTTCCCACCTAGTGACTTAGCATGATGGCCTTATCAGCTCCATTGTGTTCAATAGTAACACTTTCCATTGGTGTAATTCAAACACTATATAGGTGAGATTAAGCCATTAATCATTGTGTATTTATTAAACTTTGGCTTTGATATGTAAACAAATTTTGGATGAATAGGACAGTTCCTTGGCCGTCTGGATCACAAGCATGTTTGTCCAAGTTTGTCTTAGCATAGTTATGTCAAACTTAGAATGACAAGGACTTGTTTACTTAAACATCAGTTAAACTACAGTTATCTGTTTGATTGGTCGATTAGGCAAGTCAATTGTGCCTATATGATAACACCCTACACTGTTGATATCTTTTGATATACTGGTTTATTTATTCAACTTGGTCAATATTTTCAGAGTCAGAATTCCTTACCTGTCATTTTATGTAATAAATCAAAATGTATGATGTGCCTATAGTTGTCATGTTCAGGGGCGGATCCAGGTAACTTGTTTTAAAGGTGTGATAAGACACCATATGCGTGAAAATGGTTTGTTCATTATGCAGTGGCGTAGGAAGAAAATCAAAATGGGGTGGGGGGGCACTGTTTCTGAAATGAATATCTCATCAATAGCAGATTCAGGATTTAAAGTTGGAGTGGCGCGAATCTGAAATAAATTCGCCAAGTGAAGTCGGGCACAAAAAATTTTGGAAATTTGTCTTTTATTTTTTAAATTTTTATAGAAAATTAAATGGCATTCTCTCCCTCATCACTACACATATTTATAAGTGTTGGAATAATTGTGAGGCAATATTTAATTATTGATTAGGTTTTACACATCTTTCAAATAATTTTTTTTATTAAATTTGGAATCCATTTTTAAGCTCACCTGAATTGAATGTTCAAGTGTGTATTTCTGATTACCTTTTGTCCATCGTCTGTCTGTCCGTCTGTCTATAAACTATTCACATTTTTGACTTCTACTCAAACACCGCTGAAGGGATTTTGATGAAACTTTATAGAAAGCAAGAACTCAAGGTTCTCTACCAAGTTTGTTCATTTCGGCCTGATTGGCCCAGTGGTGGATCCAGGGTGGGGCAAAACTGTATCTGAGTGATCTACATAGATGTATGATTCAAGTTTGTCAATTTTGTTGAAATCGGAAAATAAATTTTTGACGTGGTTTTTTGACGTCTTTTTAGACTTTGTAATTTTTGTATTATTTCTTTGATTTTCTCCTTTATTATTCATTATGAGGAATTTTTATGTGTTTTACCTGTAGATAAATGCTTTCCTGAAAGAATTTTGCTGAAATTTAATTTTTGAATTTTTTATGAATTTTTTAAGACTGCAAAAATGAGGGGAGGGGTAATTTTCCACATTTTCGACTTCATCTCCAAAACTGCTGAAGGGATTTTGATGAAATTTTATAGGAAGTAAGTACTCAATTTCTTCTACCATGTTTGTTAATTTCAGTTAGATCAGTCAAGGGTGGATCCAGGGTGGGGCCAAAGAAATCAGAACTGCTGCATGGATTGAAAAACTAATTGTATCTGAGTGATGCATGATTCAATTTACTGTTTTTCGAATAATTTGGAAAACTATTTTTTAACATGTTTTTGACATCTTTCCCAGCTTTGTCACTTTAATTCATTTTTAAGTCTCCTCCACTCTCTACAACCATCCTAGATATATTTTCCTTTCGGTAGTCAATATAGACAGTATACTTGTTAAGTACAATTTTGTGACAATGAATCTATATATTTTGTTTCATAATCAAATAAAATACAATATTTCTGGGTTGATAAGCCAATAATGTGGACACTTAACCTCCTAACACAGGTCTTTAGTTAATGGTTATCAGATGTTGATAGAGTAGACCACAACACAGGTTTATAGTTAATAGTTATCAGATGTTGATAGAGTGGACCAAACACAGGTTTATAGTTAATAGTTATCAGATGTTGATAGAGTGTAGACCACAACACAGGTTTTATAGTTAATAGTTATCTAGAGTGGACCACAACACAGGTTTATAGTTAATAGTTATCAGATGTTGATAGAGTAGACCACAACACAGGTTTATAGTTAATAGTTATCAGATGTTGATAGAGTGGACCACAACACAGGTTTATAGTTAATAGTTATCAGATGTTGATAGAGTAGACCACAACACAGGTTTATAGATATCAGATGTTGATAGAGTAGACCACAACACAGGTTTATAGTTAATGGTTATCAGGTTGATAGAGTGGACCACAACACAGGTTTTATAGTTATAGTTATCAGATGTTGATAGAGTAGACCACAACACAGGTTTATAGTTAATAGTTATCAATGTTGATAGAGTAGACCACAACACAGGTTTATAGTTAATGGTTATCAGATGTCTAGAGTGGACCACAACACAGGTTTATAGTTAATAGTTATCAGATGTTGATAGAGTAGAGACACAACACAGGTTTATAGTTAATAGTTATCAGATGTTGATAGAGTAGACCACAACACAGGTTTATAGTTAATGGTTATCAGATGTTGATAGAGTGGACCACAACACAGGTTTATAGTTAATAGTTATCAGATGTTGATAGAGTAGACCACAACACAGGTTTATAGTTAATGGTTATCAGATGTTGATAGAGTAGACCACAACACAGGTTTATAGTTAATGGTTATCAGATGTTGATAGAGTAGACCACAACACAGGTTTATAGTTAATGGTTATCAGATGTTGATAGAGTGGACCACAACACAGGTTTATAGTTAATAGTTATCAGATGTTGATAGAGTAGACCACAACACAGGTTTATAGTTAATGGTTATCAGATGTTGATAGAGTTGACCACTAAACCTCTTCCTAACACAGGTCTTTAGTTAATGGTTATCAGATGTTGATAGAGTAGACCACAACACAGGTTTATAGTTAATAGTTATCAGATGTTGATAGAGTAGACCACAACACAGGTTTATAGTTAATAGTTATCAGATGTTGATAGAGTAGACCACAACACAGGTTTATAGTTAATAGTTATCAGATGTTGATAGAGTAGACCACAACACAGGTTTATAGTTAATAGTTATCAGATGTTGATAGAGTAGACCACAACACAGGTTTATATAGTTAATGGTTATCAGATGTTGATAGTGGACCACAACACAGGTTTATAGTTAATAGTTATCAGATGTTGATAGAGTAGACCACAACACAGGTTTATAGTTAATGGTTATCAGATGTTGATAGAGTTGACACTAAACCTCTTCCTAACACAGGATAGTTAATGGTTATCAGATGTTGATAGAGTAGACCACAACACAGGTTTATAGTTAATAGTTATCAGATGTTGATAGAGTAGACCACAACACAGGTTTATAGTTAATGGTTATCAGATGTTGATAGAGTTGACCACTAAACCTCTTCCTAACACAGGTCTTTAGTTAATGGTTATCAGATGTTGATAGAGTAGACCACAACACAGGTTTATAGTTAATGGTTATCAGATGTTGATAGAGTTGACCACTAAACCTCTTCCTAACACAGGTCAAATGGTTATCAGATGTTGATAGTTAATGTTAATAGTTATCAGATGTTGATAGAGTAGACCACAACACAGGTTTATAGTTAATGGTTATCAGATGTTGATAGAGTAGACCACAACACAGGTTTATAGTTAATGGTTATCAGTTGATAGAGTAGACCACAACACAGGTTATAGTTAATGGTTATCATATGTTGATAGAGTAGACCACAACACAGGTTTATAGTTAAATGGTTATCAGATGTTGATAGAGTAGACCACAACACAGTTTTATAGTTAATGGTTATCAGATGTTGATAGAGTAGACCACAACACAGTTTATAGTTAATAGTTATCAGATGTTGATAGAGTAGACCACAACAACAGGTTTATAGTTAATAGTTATCAGAGTTAGAGTAAACCACAACACAGGTTTATAGTAGAGTAAACCACAACACAGGTTTATAGTTAATGGTGATGATAGAGTAGACCCTACAACCTCTTCCTAACACAGGTTTATAGTTAATGGTTATCAGATGTTGATAGAGTAGACCACAACACAGGTTTATAGTTAATGGTTATCAGATGTTGATAGAGTAGACCACAACACAGGTTTATAGTTAATGGTTATCAGATGTTGATAGAGTCCTAACACATCTTTAGTTAATGGTATCAGATGTTGATAGAGTAGACCACAACACAGGTTTATAGTTAATAGTTATCAGATGTTGATAGAGTAGACCACAACACAGGTTTATAGTTAATGGTTATCAGATGTTGATAGAGTGGACCACTAAACCTCCCTCCTAACACAGGTCTTTAGTTAATGGTTATCAGATGTTGATAGAGTAGACCACAACACAGGTCTATAGTTAATGGTTATCAGATGTTGATAGAGTAGACAGCCACTAAACCTCCTCCTTACAAAGGTTTATAGTTAATGGTTATCAGATGTTGATAGAGTAGACCACAACACAGGTTTATAGTTAATGGTTATCAGATGTTGATAGAGTTGACCACTAAACCTCTTCCTAACACAGGTCTTTAGTTAATGGTTATCAGATGTTGATAGAGTAGACCACAACACAGGTCTATAGTTAATGGTTATCAGATGTTGATAGAGTTGACTGCCACTAAGCCTCCTAACACAGGTTTATAGTTAATGGTTATCAGATGTTGATAGAGTAGACCACTAAACCTCCTCCAAACACAGGTCTTTAGTTAATGGTTATCAGATGTTGATAGAGTAGACCACAACACAGGTTTATAGTTAATGGTTATCAGATGTTGATAGAGTAGACCACTAAACCTCCTCCAAACACAGGTCTATAGTTAATGGTTATCAGATGTTGATAGAGTGGACTGCCACTAAGCCTCCTAACACAGGTCTTTAGTTAATGGTTATCAGATGTTGATAGAGTGGACCACTAAACCTCCTCCTAACACAGGTCTTTAGTTAATGGTTATCAGATGTTGATAGAGTAGACCACAACACAGGTTTATAGTTAATAGTTATCAGATGTTTGATAGAGTAGACCACAACACAGGTTTATAGTTAATAGTTATCAGATGTTGATAGAGTAGACCACAACACAGGTTTATAGTTAATGTTATCAGATGTTGATAGAGTGGACCACAACACAGGTTTATAGTTAATAGTTATCAGATGTTGATAGAGTAGACCACAACACAGGTTTATAGTTAATAGTTATCTAGATAGACCACAACACAGGTTTATAGTTAATAGTTATCAGATGTTGATAGAGTAGACCACAACACAGGTTTTATAGTTAATGGTTATCAGATGTTGATAGAGTAGACCACAACACAGGTTTATAGTTAATGGTTATCAGATGTTGATAGAGTAGACCACAACACAGGTTTATAGTTAATAGTTATCAGATGTTGATAGAGTAGACCACAACACAGGTTTATAGTTAATAGTTATCAGATGTTGATAGAGTAGACCACAACACAGGTTTATAGTTAATGGTTATCAGATGTTGATAGAGTTGACCACTAAACCTCTTCCTAACACAGGCCTTTAGTTAATGGTTATCAGATGTTGATAGAGTAGACCACAACCAGGTTTATAGTTAATAGTTATCAGATGTTGATGTTGACCACTCTAAACCTCTTCCTAACACAGGTCTTTAGTTAATGGTTATATGTTGATAGAGTAGACCACAACACAGGTTTATAGTTAATGGTTATCAGATGTTGATAGAGTAGACCACAACACAGGTTTATAGTTAATGGTTATCAACACTAAACCTCCTCCTTGTCTATAGTGTTATCAGATGTTGATAGAGTAGACCACTAAACCTCCTCCTAACACAGGTCTATAGTTAATGGTTATCAGATGTTGATAGAGTAGACCACAACACAGGTTTATAGTTAATGGTTATCAGATGTTGATAGAGTAGACCACTAAACCTCCTCCTAACACAGGTCTATAGTTAATGGTTATCAGATGTTGATAGAGTAGACCACAACACAGGTTTTTAGTTAATGGTTATCAGATGTTGATAGAGTGGACTGCCACTAAGCCTCCTAACACAGGTTTATAGTTAATGGTTATCAGATGTTGATAGAGTGGACCACAACATAGGTTTTGGTCAGTACAAATGTAGCATGATATTTTGATTCATGATATAATTTGAACCCCTATGATGTATTGAACTCCTTAGAATATATTGAACCCCTATGATATATTGAACCCCTATGATGTATTGAAATCCTTATGATATAATTTGAACCCCTATGCATGTGTGTCATAATTTTTATATTTATACAATATTTCAACTTTTCAACAGTATTGAGTGATATTATACCCAAAAGGGTGTTGTCTACGGAGGACAGGGAGTTCAATATGATGGCTATGATATTTGGACACCCTCTAGGATTTTTATTTCAAGTATATCAAAGAAAATTATAATTATTCATTATAGCCTTACATGTTTCCATTTTCACATAGAAAGCATGGGTAAATGAATCCAAACAAGGTGCTCAGTATGTCATGGCTATTATTATAGTACAAGTACCATTATATAATACCTCTATAGGTCTTATACAGGTAAATTTAGACAGGTAAAAATAATAATTTGCGACCTGAATATTGATGTCAACTTTTGATATATGATAAAAGAATGAAATCCTATTAGTCTCATTTCATATGTAGGCCTACATATACTTGGCTGGATTTGCAAAGAACATCTTTTCCTTTTTCTGCTGTACTGTCAAATATAGGTTTAGATTAAGATGGATTTTTAATTTTCCTGATTTCACTGATGGTTTGTTTATAGATGTTACACTGTACTTTTAATACACAATCTTGTAGTGTCAGATACTTTACATATAAAGCATTCAGTTTTGAAGGATATAGATCAGAACATATGATAAGGGTACAAGGTTATTTACAAGAAATTACTCAGTGTTTGCTAATTTTTGTGAGGAATTATTGGAATTGACACTTGCTTGGCTTAACTTGCGACATATTTAGGTAGACAGGTTGTTATAATCCACTACATATATGACTTTCTCTGTTACATAAAGCGTAAGTCAACACATAATACAGAGTAAGACACGTTGGATTATTGTACGATTGATTTTTAGCATATTTTAACCCCCACGCAACTATAAGTGATAGTTATGATAATCCTTTACCTGTGTTTGATGTTTTGTACAATCTTGGTAACAAAGCTCGGAGATCTTACATCAGATATGTTCTGCAAAAACTTTCTTTCTTTTCTGTTTTCCTGTTTGTTTTTCATAACAGGAAAGTCTTGTAGCTCGCATGGGAGTCTCGGACACTGAAGTGTTCAAACATCTGCTACTTATGTACTAGGTGAAGGCATTGGGATAAAAAAGAAAGTTTGTCAGAAATCAAATCTTCAGTTACTTTATCTAAGTTAACCAAAGTCACATGACCATGTATATATGATTCTTAAATAAGAAATGTGAGGACCTTTCTGAGATATGCTTGTATGCCACATGCATATCAGCAATTTTCCTTTATTTTTTCTTTATTTTTATTATGATGATGATGATGTTGATGACTCTATCTCAAAGTTGAAACAATTTTGTAAATAACAAAAGTAAATGGAATGATAAACTTGATCTTGAATTGATAAAAAATCATTATGTATTTTGTATTCACTTGTTGAAGTATCTGGTAGAACCCCCCAAAATCCAATAACATATCTAAAGTGGAATATCAAGCTGTATGTTCTGAAATAACCAAAAACTGGAGAACCAATGTGTAATGGATGATAACTTTTACCATTGTAACTAGGAGGATTTTTTTTTTTTGCATTTAGTAGCTGGAAGTCAACAATACTAAAATCAAGAATGTACATGTAAATAACTGTGATATGATTGACAAAAGATTCAAGTACATATATCTTGAAAGTGTGTTCTAATTTATATCTTTTACACCTAAGTGAGTAGGGAAGTATTAATCACATTTTCCCAGCATGGATGAGTCTTTCCCTTGTTTTGTCAAATTTGACATGAAGTTGTACCTGTCATTTGTATATTGTTGAAGTACCTAGAATCTTCGTGACTTTCACGATAAGATTATTTGTGGGATAAAGATGTTGACTCTTCACTAATTCGTCACACAATAGCGATAATATTATCTTGATGTGTTTACTTTCTATGACAAATTTAATGCAGAAGAACTTCATTTTCTTTGCATAATTATTGTATTTGGTGTCAGCTGTGTTTGAACCACTACAACGGGATGGTTCCAAACATTTGTAAGGTCAAAGTCCACAAGATCATCTGCCAATCCAGGCCTCCATTACTAGGAGGAATATCCTGTTTGCTTGTAACTCCATGACAATATCCAATTTTAGATACGATAAGACAAGCCTCTCTCTCTCTCTCTCTCTCTCTCTCTCTCTCTCTCTCTCTCTCTCTCTCTCTCTCTCTCTCTCCTACAGTTCTCTCAGTCTGTATATAAACTACTATAGTTCTCTTAGTCTGTATATAAACTACTATAGTTCTCTCAGTCTGTATATAAACTACTATAGTTCTTTCAGTCTGTATATCAACTACTATAGTTCTCTCAGTCTGTATATCAACTACTATAGTTCTTTCAGTCTGTATATCAACTACTATAGTTCTTTCAGTCTGTATATCAACTACTATAGTTCTCTCAGTCTGTATATCAACTACTATAGTTCTTTCAGTCTGTATATAAACTACTATAGTTCTCTCAGTCTGTATATCAACTACTATAGTTCTCTCAGTCTGTATATCAACTACTATAGTTCTCTCAGTCTGTATATCAACTACTATAGTTCTCTCAGTCTGTATATCAACTACTATAGTTCTCTCAGTCTGTATATAAACTACTATAGTTCTCTCAGTCTGTATATAAACTACTATAGTTCTCTCAGTCTGTATATCAACTACTATAGTTCTCTCAGTCTGTATATAAACTACTATAGTCTCTCTCAGTCTGTATATAAACTACTATAGTTCTTTCAGTCTGTATATCAACTACTATAGTTCTTTCAGTCTGTATATCAACTACTATAGTTCTCTCAGTCTGTATATAAACTACTATAGCTCTTTCAGTCTGTGTATCAACTACTATAGTTCTCTCAGTCTGTATATCAACTACTATAGTTCTCTCAGTCTGTATATCAACTACTATAGTTCTCTCAGTCTGTATATCAACTACTATAGTTCTCTCAGTCTGTATATAAACTACTATAGTTCTCTCAGTCTGTATATAAACTACTATAGTTCTCTCAGTCTGTATATCAACTACTATAGTTATCTCAGTCTGTATATTAACTACTATAGTTCTCTCAGTCTGTATATAAACTACTATAGTTCTCTCAGTCTGTATATGAACTACTACAGTTCTCTCAGTCTGTATATAAACTACTATAGTTCTCTCAGTCTGTATATAAACTACTATAGTTCTCTCAGTCTGTATATAAACTACTATAGTTCTCTCAGTCTGTATATCAACTACTATAGCTCTCTCAGTCTGTATATCAACTACTACAGTTCTCTCAGTCTGTATATAAACTACTATAGCTCTCTCAGTCTGTATATCAACTACTATAGTTCTTTCAGTCTGTATATCAACTACTATAGCTCTCTCAGTCTATATATAAACTACTATAGTTCTCTCAGTCTGTATATAAACTACTATAGGTCTCTCAGTCTGTATATAAACTACTATAGTTCTCTCAGTCTGTATATAAACTACTACAGTTCTCTCAGTCTGTATATAAACTACTATAGCTCTCTCAGTCTGTATATCAACTACTATAGTTCTTTCAGTCTGTATATCAACTACTATAGCTCTCTCAGCCTATATATAAACTACTATAGTTCTCTCAGTCTATATATTAACTACTATAGTTCTCTCAGTCTGTATATCAACTACTATAGTTCTTTCAGTCTGTATATAAACTACTATAGTTCTCTCAGTCTGTATATAAACTACTATAGTCCTCTCAGTCTGTATATCAACTACTATAGTTCTCTCAGTCTATATATTAACTACTATAGTTCTCTCAGTCTGTACATTAACTACTATAGTTCTCTCAGTCTGTATATCAACTACTATAGTTCTCTCAGTCTATATATTAACTACTATAGTTCTCTCAGTCTGTATATCAACTACTATAGTTCTTTCAGTCTGTATATCAACTACTATAGTTCTCTCAGTCTGTATATCAACTACTTAGTTCTCTCAGTCTGTATATAAACTACTATAGTTCTCTCAGTCTGTATATAAACTACTATAGTTCTCTCTCAGTCTGTATATAAACTACTATAGTTCTCTCAGTCTGTATATCAACTACTATAGTTCTTTCAGTCTGTATATAAACTACTATAGGTCTCTCAGTCTGTTTATAAACTACTATAGTTCTTTCAGTCTGTATATAAACTACTATAGTTCTCTCAGTCTGTATATCAACTACTATAGTTCTTTCAGTCTGTATATAAACTACTATAGTTCTCTCAGTCTGTATATCAACTACTATAGTTCTCTCAGTCTGTATATCAACTACTATAGTTCTCTCAGTCTGTATATAAACTACTATAGTTCTCTCAGTATATCAACTACTATAGTTCTTTCAGTCTGTATATCAACTACTATAGTTCTCTCAGTCTGTATATAAACTACTATAGTTCTCTCTCAGTCAACTACTATAGTTCTCTCAGTCTGTATATAAACTACTATAGTTCTCTCAGTCTGTATATCAACTACTATAGCTCTCTCAGTCTGTATATAAACTACTATAGTTCTCTCAGTCTGTATATAAACTACTATAGGTCTCTCAGTCTGTATATCAACTACTATAGTTCTTTCAGTCTGTATATCAACTAATATAGCTCTCTCAGTCTATATATAAACTACTATAGTTCTCTCAGTCTGTATATAAACTACTATAGTCCTCTCAGTCTGTATATCAACTACTATAGTTCTCTCAGTCTGTATATCAACTACTATAGTTCTCTCAGTCTGTATATAAACTACTATAGCTCTCTCAGTCTGTATATCAACTACTATAGCTCTCTCAGTCTGTATATAAACTACTATAGTTCTCTCAGTCTGTATATAAACTACTATAGTCCTCTCAGTCTGTATATCAACTACTATAGTTCTCTCAGTCTGTATATCAACTACTATAGTTCTCTCAGTCTGTATATAAACTACTATAGGTCTCTCAGTCTGTATATCAACTACTATAGTTCTTTCAGTCTGTATATCAACTAATATAGCTCTCTCAGTCTATATATAAACTACTATAGCTCTCTCAGTCTGTATATAAACTACTATAGTTCTCTCAGTCTATATATAAACTACTATAGGTCTCTCAGTCTGTTTATAAACTACTATAGTTCTCTCAGTCTGTATATCAACTACTATAGTTCTTTCAGTCTGTATATCAACTACTATAGTTCTCTTAGTTTATATATAAAATACTACATTTCTTTCTCTGTATAAATTACAGTTCTCTCAGTCTATATATAAACTACTATAGTTCTCTCAGTCTGTATATAAACTACTATAGTTCTCTCAGTCTGTATATCAACTACTATAGTTCTCTTAGTCTGTATATCAACTACTATAGTTCTCTCAGTCTATATATAAACTACTATAGTTCTCTCAGTCTGTATATAAACTACTATAGGTCTCTCAGTCTGTATATCAACTACTATAGTTCTTTCAGTCTGTATATCAACTAATATAGCTCTCTCAGTCTATATATAAACTACTATAGCTCTCTCAGTCTGTATATAAACTACTATAGTTCTCTCAGTCTATATATAAACTACTATAGGTCTCTCAGTCTGTTTATAAACTACTATAGTTCTCTCAGTCTGTATATCAACTACTATAGTTCTTTCAGTCTGTATATCAACTACTATAGTTCTCTTAGTTTATATATAAAATACTACATTTCTTTCTCTGTATAAATTACAGTTCTCTCAGTCTATATATAAACTACTATAGTTCTCTCAGTCTGTATATAAACTACTATAGTTCTCTCAGTCTGTATATCAACTACTATAGTTCTCTTAGTCTGTATATCAACTACTATAGTTCTCTCAGTCTGTATATCAACTACTATAGTTCTCTCAGTCTGTCAACTGTATCTACAGTCTCATATCTATATATAAAACTACTATAGTTCTTTCAGTCTGTATATAAACTACTATAGTTCTCTTCAGTCTGTATATAAACTACTATAGTCTGTATATAAACTACTATAGTTCTCTCAGTCTGTATATAAACTACTATAGTTCTCTCAGTCTGTATATCAACTACTATAGTTCTCTCAGTCTGTATATCAACTACTATAGCTCTCTCAGTCTGTATATCAACTACTATAGTTCTCTCAGTCTGTATATCAACTACTATAGCTCTCTCAGTCTGTATATCAACTACTATAGCTCTCTCAGTCTGTATATCAACTACTATAGTTCTCTTAGTCTGTATATTAACTACTATAGTTCTCTCAGTCTGTATATTAACTACTACATGTCTCAGTTTGTATTCTAACATTGTGTACCCATAGATAATGTGTCTTTTAATTTCAACTGATATATTGTAATGCCTCTATATTTTAACAACAATTATAAACTATTTTATGTAGTATATGTCTCAGGGTATCTTCCAGACATTCAGTAGTCACAAAGAAGCTATCATGAAATATTTGACATAAACACTTTCTCATATTTAGGGGAACTGAGATAAGGATAAGGTTTAAGCTTGGTAAGAATTAATACTTATTCTTACACTCTCATATTTCACTTGAGTATAACTCCAGATTAATACACAGAGAATGCATCTTGTGTGGCATCCCTGATGAAAAGTAGTAAAACTCCTAAAATTGACCACAAATTTGTCAACCTATAGACATGTCATGGGCTTTGTAAGAGAGGTCATATAATCCTTTGACCCTAGTCAAACCCTTCTCTTTCATTTAAACATATTAAAAGTGATATCAAAAAGGAATTTTGAAATTTTCCAAAGGTCACACCTGTTTCATCAAGAGGAAACCATTATGTCTTTAAAGCATTAATGGCCACAGTCTGACTACTATTCATTTGCATTTGTGTTTAAAATCTTGGAGAGCAATAATATTAGTTAGGCTGAAAATTGGTTTAAACTCTCATTTTGATTTCATATCTTACTAGCACTGGTTTCAATGTGGAAAACAGATATTTGACAGAGGTGGATGATTCTGTTGTCAATGTTTATCACAGAAAGAGTTATAATCTAGAAGTAGCATCAGATTTAGAGGTATAGCCAAGGAATGGACATAATTAAACAGAGAACAGCCTTCCTAAAACCAGAAACCACTTCATATGATTTGAGACACCACTGAATAATCTGCATTTTCAGTTACTTAAAAAATAGCACTTCAGTTGTCTTTGCATGTCTCAAGTTAAATTAGTGCATTGTCTTTTTAGCTCACCCGGCTGGAAGGGCCAAGTGAGCTATTGCTAAAGCCAAATGTCTGGCATTCGGCGTCCGTCATTGGCATCCGTTGTAGTCCGTCTGTTAAATTTTGCATTTTAACATCTTCTTCTCAAGAACCAGTGGGCCAATTTTAACCAAACTTGGCATATAGCATCCCCATGTGAAGCCGCATTGTTTGCAAATGAAAAAGGGATAGGACTAATAGTGGCCCTAAAAGGGGCCAAAAAGGACCAAAACTTGGTTCATCTTTAAAAATCTTCATCTCATGAACCAATGATCAGATGAGTTTCAAATTTTGTATTCATGATTGTAAAGCCAATATCTAAACGTTTGCAAACAAAAAGAAATCTATCCATAAATGAGCCACTAGCAGGCACTTCAGTAATACAGGGTATACTTGTATTACAAATTGTTTAATAAGTCAAAACTGATCAACTTTTTGCAAACAAAGATATATGAGAAAGTTGTTAGGAATTATTTGAGGATTGACAAAATTTCAAGGTCATGGTGTCAAAGGTCAAGGTCACAGGCACCTAAGTAAATGGAAAATATAAGTCTTTTTGTAAAATGTTCTACATTTTTGACTACTTCTCCAGAACCATTGGACAAATTTGAACCAAACTTGACAGGAAGTATTACCATGTAAAGCCGCATAATGTATGCAGATAAAAAGGGGCTAGGACCAAACATGGCTGCCATGGCTAAATATAGAACAAATGAGTCAGCAGATATTTTTGATTTAATACATTTATCTCCAAAATTATTAAAGCTAGAGAAAAAACCATTACCTTGAAATGAGTGGCTTGTAAAAATCTACAAATATTTCATTTTGGTGGAAATTGTCGGGTCGACCCTTATGTGAGTTATTTCCCCTTTTTTGTGAATTATTCGTATTTTTGGATGTTTTTCAACATTATCATGAAAAGTACAATAGGTAGAGTAAAAGTGAAAGAAGCAAAAATGTTCAGCATGCAAAGATTTACAAAACAGTCAATAGGGCTAAAATTGTCAGGTTGCCTCAATGGGAGTTATTTCTCCTTTTTTGTGGATTTTTCATGTTTTTAGATTTTTTTTACACCCAGGCACTGTTCTTATCTAAATTTTAGTCAGGCATCATTCATATCTCAGTTTTAGTCATGAATCATTCTTATCTCAATTTCAGTCAGGGATCATTCTTATACTCAGAGATCATTCAAGTTTATACTCCAGGGTCATTCTAGCTTACACTCAGGGATCAATCTAGCTTATACTCGAGATCATTCTAGCTTATACTCGAGATCATTCTAGCTTATACTCGAGATCATTTTAACTTATACTTGGGATCATTCTAACGCATTCCAGGATAATTCTAGCTGATACTCAGTGATCATTCTAACTCATTCCAGGATAATTCTAGCTGATACTCAGTGATCATTCTAACTCATTCCAGGATAATTCTAGCTGATACTCAGTGATCATTCGAAATCTTATACTTGGGTATCATTCTAATTTCAATTTTGATGTTAAGTCATCTTTGGTTTGAAATATTCAGAAAACATAGTTTACCTGCTACAAAAACCTGTGAGAAAATCATACAAAAATCATCTTCTAGTAAACCATTGAATGGAACAAACCATGGCATGAATGTTCCTCACAAGGTACTGACCAAATGTTACTTTGGAGATGAATTGTCATCAAAGATGACAACCAGCAGGGGACTTCATTTAACATAGGACCCTAAGGGGAAATGCATACAACAAGAGAACCACTGAATGAATTAAAACCAAACATAACATGAATGTTCCGTAAGGTGCTGACCAAAGTGTTGGTATTTTGGTGCTGATCTGTCATCCAAAATGGCCACAACTGGTTTAAGTAGAATTATATGCTTTTGCTAAAACTCCAGGTGAGCAATTTAGGCTCCATTGAGCCTCTGGTTGCCTGTCCTACAACCCTTTTGACTGATATAATAATAGTGTGTCAGATTTCTTATGCTACAATGCTGCAACTTAGACATTTCTCACCCAAATTTCAAAAGGTCAAATATGTATATTTTAAGTTTGCCATGTAAAAATGAAGTGATCTATAAATGTTGTGATCTTTATCAAAATTCATCTAACAATTTATTATGTACTCTTTCTATGTGTAGGTAATTCATAATTTGTTTATAAGTGTTTCCTCATGAGATGCATCTTTCAAGGTGGAATTTAAACCTGTCCAATTGTATATTTGTCTTTGATCTGTCACGTATTTAAATTATCTTATTTGTTTGTGAATGTGTTACAGATATTTTGAAGAAGATATGCACTTTCCAAAAGGAAAGCTATTAACTATATGTGTAACATTTTTCTGATTTTCTCCAAATTCTCGGCGGTGGTAATTGTTGATTTTTATTTTCACTATTCAAAGTTATAAACCCAACACAGAATGCCACATGGCGTGATGTTAACATTTTTCTTTAGTGTCTCTGGTTTCTGCATTGTTATATGAAACTGTACAAAGAAAGTTTTTTGTGATAACTATCCCTGAAAGCTGGTAACCTTTATGAAATGACCACACAGTTAGTGCAATCCTATTGGTTCTGACACTTTTCTGTGTAAGCTTGGGTCTGTAACTTGATATTTTATATATACAGTCTAACATTCTTGAATGTTCAAAGGAAGATACAAAACAGATCATATATGACAGGTGGTCTTTTAAATCAGGTTGCACAGTTTCTGATCATCCAAGATTTTTATGTACATGCAAATATAAAAAACATTTTTTAAAAAGATTATGTCAAAAGTCACTTAACAAAGATCAAAACACTGTGGCATTTGTATATAATTGAAAACACTTCTATAGCTGTGACATCTAGATGTGAGTTAAAACACTTCTATAGCTGTGACACCCCTATGTAAGTTAAAACACTTCTATAGCTGTGACACCCCTATGTAGCTTCTATAGCCGTGACACCCCTATGTAAGTTAAAACACTTCTATAGCTGTGACACCCCTATGTAAGTTTAAAACTTCTATTCTGTGACACCCCTGTAAGTTAAAACACTTCTAGCTGTGAGTAAGTTAAAACACTTCTATAGCTGTGACACCCCTATGTACAAAACACTTCTATAGCTGTGACATCTAGATGTAAAAACACTTCTATAGCTGTGACACCCCTATGTAAGTTAAAACACTTCTATAGCTGTGACACCCTAGATGTAAGTTAAAACACTTCTATAGCTGTGACATCTAGATGTGTGCTGTGACACCCCTATGTAAGTTTAAACACTTCTATAGCTGTGACACCCCTATGTAAGTTAAAACACTTCTATAGCTGTGACACCCCTATGTAAGTTAAAACACTTCTATAGCTGTGACACCCCTATGTAAGTTAAAACACTTCTATAGCTGTGACATCTAGATGTGAGTTAAAACACTTCTATAGCTGTGACACCCCTATGTAAGTTAAAACACTTCTATAGCTGTGACACCCCTATGTAAGTTAAAACACTTCTATAGCTGTGACATCTAGATGTAAGTTAAAACACTTCTATAGCTGTGACATCTAGATGTAAGTTAAAACACTTCTATAGCTGTGACATCTAGATGTGAGTTAAAACACTTCTATAGCTGTGACACCCCTATGTAAGTTAAAACACTTCTATAGCTGTGACACCCCTATGTAAGTTAAAACACTTCTATAGCTGTGACATCTAGATGTAAGTTAAAACACTTCTATAGCTGTGACATCTAGATGTAAGTTAAAACACTTCTATAGCTGTGACATCTAGATGTGAGTTAAAACACTTCTATAGCTGTGACACCCCTATGTAAGTTAAAACACTTCTATAGCTGTGACACCCCTATGTAAGTTAAAACACTTCTATAGCTGTACACCCCTATGAAGTTAAAACACTTCTATAGCTGTGACACCCCTATGTAAGTTAAAACACTTCTATAGCTGTGACATCTAGATGTAAGTTAAAACACTTCTATAGCTGTGACATCTAGATGTAAGTTAAAACACTTCTATAGCTGTGACACCCCTATGTAAGTTAAAACACTATAGCTGTAACATTTAGATGTGAGTTAAAACACTTCTATAGCTGTGACACCCCTATGTAAGTTTTAAAACACTTCTATAGCGGTGACATCTAGATGTAAGTTAAAACACGTCTATAGCTGTGACATCTAGATGTAAGTTAAACACTTCTATAGCTGTGACATCTAGATGTGAGTTAAAACACTTCTATAGCTGTGACACCCCTATGTAAGTTTAAACACTTCTATATGTGCACCCCTATGTAAGTTAAAACACTTCTATAGCTGTGAAGTGTAAAACAAACACTTCTATAGCTGTGACTAGACCCTTCTATGCTGTGACATCTAGATGTGAGTTAAAACACTTCTATAGCTGTGACACCCCTATGTGTTAAAACACTTCTATAGCTGTACACCCCTATGTTAAAAAACACTTCTATAGCTGTGACATTTAGATGTAAGTTAAAAACACTTCTATAGCTGTGACACCCCTATGTAAGTTTAAAACACTTCTATAGCTGTGACACCCCTATGTAAGTTTAAACACCTATAGCTGTGACAGTATTAAGAAAACACTTCTATAGCTGTGACATCTAGATGTGAGTTAAAACACTTCTATAGCTGTGACACCCCTATGTAAGTTAAAACACTTCTATAGCTGTGACATCTAGATGTAAGTTTAAAACACTTCTATAGCTGTGACATCCCTATGTAGTTTAAAACACTTCTATAGCTGTGACATCTAAGAAAACACTGCTGTGACACCCCTTAAAAACACTTCTATAGCTGTGACTGTATGTAAGTTAAAACACTTCTATAGCCCCCCTATGTAAAGTTTAAACACTTCTATAGCTGTGACACCCTATGTAAGTTTAAAACACTTCTATAGCTGTGACATCTATGATAAGTAAGTGACACCCCTATGTAAAAACACTTCTATAGCTGTGACATCCCTATGTAAGTTTAAACACTTCTATAGTGTGACACCCCTATGTAAGTTAAAAACACTTCTATAGCTGTGACATCTAGATGTGAGTTAAAACACTTCTATAGCTGTGACACCCCTATGTAAGTTAAAACACTTCTATAGCTGTGACACCCCTATGTAAGTTTAAACACTTCTATAGCTGTGACATTTAGATGTGAGTTAAAACACTTCTATAGCTGTGACATATAGCTGTAAGTTAAACCCTTCTATAGCTGTGAATCTTTGAAAAACACTTCTATAGCTGTGACACCCCTATGTAAGTTAAAACACTTCTATAGCTGTGACACCCCTATGTAAGTTTAAACACTTCTATAGCTGTGACATTTAGATGTGAGTTAAAACACTTCTATAGCTGTGACACCCCTATGTAAGTTTAAACACTTCTATAGCTGTGACACCCCTATGTAAGTTTAAACACTTCTATAGCTGTGACACCCCTATGTAAGTTAAAACACTTCTATAGCTGTGACATCTAGATGTAAGTTAAAACACTTCTATAGCTGTGACACCCCTATGTAAGTTAAAACACTTCTATAGCTGTGACATCTAGATGTAAGTTAAAACACTTCTATAGCTGTGACATCTAGATGTGAGTTAAAACACTTCTATAGCTGTGACACCCCTATGTAAGTTAAAACACTTCTATAGCTGTGACATCTAGATGTGAGTTAAAATATTTCTATAGCTGTGACACCCCTATGTAAGTTTAAACACTTCTATAGCTGTGACACCCCTATGTAAGTTTAAACACTTCTATAGCTGTGACACCCCTATGTAAGTTTAAACACTTCTATAGCTGTGACACCCCTATGTAAGTTTAAACACTTCTATAGCTGTGACACCCCTATGTAAGTTTAAACACTTCTATAGCTGTGACACCCCTATGTAAGTTTAAACACTTCTATAGCTGTTTAATGTAAGTTAAAACACTTCTATAGCTGTGACATCTAGATGTGAGTTAAAATATTTCTATAGCTGTGACACCCCTATGTAAGTTTAAACACTTCTATAGCTGTGACACCCCTATGTAAGTTTAAACACTTCTATAGCTGTGACACCCCTATGTAAGTTTAAACACTTCTATAGCTGTGACACCCCTATGTAAGTTTAAACACTTCTATAGCTGTGACACCCCTATGCACACCTATAAGTTTAAACACTTCTATAGCTGTGACACCCCTATGTAAGTTTAAACACTTCTATAGCTGTGACACCCCTATGCACACCTATAAGTTTAAACACTTCTATAGCTGTGAAACCCCTATGTAAGTTAAAACACTTCTGTAGCTTTGACATCTGTATATAATTGAAAACACTTCTATAGCTGTGACACCCCTATGTAAGTTAAAACACTTCTATAGCTGTGACACCCCTATGTAAGTTAAAACACTTCTATAGCTGTGACACCCCTATGTAAGTTAAAACACTTCTATAGCTGTGACACCCCTATGTAAGTTAAAACACTTCTATAGCTGTGACACCCCTATGTAAGTTAAAACACTTCTATAGCTATGACACGCTATGTAAGTTAAAACACTTCTATCGCTGTGACATCTGTATATAATTGAAAACACTTCTATAGCTGTGAAATCTCTGTGTTAGTTAAAAACTTTTATAGCTTTGACATCTCTATTTAAGTTAAAACACTTCTATGGCTATGACATCTCCATATTATTGAAAACAGTTCTGTTTTTGTGACATCTCTATGTAAGTTAAAACACCTAGTTTTGGTATCTGTATATAAGTGAAAACACTTCTATAGCTGTGACATCTTATATATAAGTGAAAACACTTCTATAGCTGTGACATTCCTATATAACTGAAAACTCATCTTTAGCTGTGAAATCTCTATGTTGAAAACATTTCTATAGCTATGGCATCTGTATATAAGTGAAAACACTTCTATAGCTGTGACACCTATATGTAAGTGAAAACACTTCTATAGCTGTGACATTCCTATATAACTGAAAACACATCTATAGATGTGAAATCTCTATGTTGAAAACATTTCTATAGCTATGGCATCTGTATATAAGTGAAAACATTTCTATAGCTGTGACATCTTGATGTAAGTGAAAACACTTCTATATTGTATAGCCATTCCATCTGTTTGTAATTTAAAGCACTTCTATGTTGTATAGCTGTGAAATATCAAGGTAAGTGAAAACACTTCTAAAGCTGTGACATCTCTTTATAAGTTAAAACACCTCTATATTTTTATAGCTGTGGCATCTCTATGTAAGTTAAAACACTTCTATGTTGTATAGCTGTGACATCTCTATGAAAGTTAAAATACTTCTATAGCTGTGGCATCTCTATATAAGTGAAAATACTTCTATAGCTGTGACTTCTCTGTGTAAATGAAAATCTTATAGCAGTCACTTCCCTATAGTAGTGAAAACATTTTGATAGCTGTGACATCTCTATACAAGATAAAACACTTCTATAGCTGTGACATCTCTTTATAAGTTAAAACACCTCTATACTCTATACCTGTGACATTGCTATGTAAGTTAAAACACTTCTATAGCTGTGACATCTCTATGTAAGTTAAAACACTTCTATAGCTGTGACATCTCTATGTAAGTTAAAACACTTCTATAGCTGTGACATCTCTATGTAAGTTAAAACACTTCTATAGCTGTGACATCTCTATACAAGATAAAACACTTCTATAGCTGTGACATCTCTATACAAGATAAAACACTTCTATAGCTGTGACATCTCTTTATAAGTTAAAACACCTCTATACTCTATATCTGTGACATCTCTATGTAAGTTAAAACACTTCATAGCTGTGACATCTCTATGTAAGTTAAAACACTTCTATAGCTGTGACATCTCTATACAAGATAAAACACTTCTATAGCTGTGACATCTCTATATAAGTGAAAACACTTCTATAGCTGTGACATCTCTATACAAGATAAAACACTTCTATAGCTGTGACATCTCTTTATAAGTTAAAACACCTCTATACTCTATACCTGTGACATTGCTATGTAAGTTAAAACACTTCTATTGCTGTGACACCCCTATGTAAGTTAAAACACTTCTATTGCTGTGACATCTCTAGGTAAGTAAAAACACTTCTATATTTCATTGTGTGAAATCTCTTGACAGTCCAAGAATTTATGGTAGCCGTTTTCCAAACCGCGAGCCTGCTTCAAATGATGATTCAGTCATGTAGCAACACAGAACTCCCTTAAATGGGATATTTTGTAACAAAACATTATGTTATTTATATGTACATATATTTTTTACCAACATTAAACATATACATTAAATTTTCTAGCCATTTGAAAACAGTGGATAATCAGTAAGTTTGCCAATGATATATCCAATCACCTGAGTCGTTTGACTGCCCTATCATAGGTGATTACCTGAAGCAATTTAAACTGAAATATACAGTCTTGACATGGGTAATTGGGGCAAATAACAGATTAAGGAATTAAACAATAGGGAAGAAGGTTTCAACAACTGTAAATTATTTTTGCAATAAAATTTTTTTGGTCGCCAGTTATTTTTGCCAATTGAATATATTTTTCGCCAGACAGTTTATTTTTTTGCAATAAACCATTTTTGAGTTGTCTGATTCCATTCAGTTTCATCACAATAGTTTGTAATCAGACTTTGTGACGACATCTGAAAGTTGTGCAAGGTTGATTCAGGTTACGTAATATTTTCGTTGACGATATTCGAAAATATCTTATTTCACTTCATCTGCAAGGAATTAATTTTAGTTAAATTATTTCTCTTGTAAATATGGAAAGTGTCATCACTTTCCTATAAGTGTAAACTAATTTTGAAATCTGGCACCTATTACCTCATGATATTAATTTCCCTAGTAATATAGGCGATCAACTGCTTTTCCAGATTATAACAATGCCCTACTTTGCCCTTTGAAACTGTGCTCTATTATTACGAATCGTGACATAACAAGACAACTCGAAATTGGTCGATTGGCACATAACAAGACAACTCGAAATTGGTCGATTGGCACTATCAGAGGCACGAGCCCCAGTAAGTGAAAACACTTCTATAGCTGTGACATCTCCATATAAGTGAAAATACTTCTATAGCTGTGACATCTCCGTATAAATGAAAAAAATTCTATAGCTGTGACATCTCTGTATAAAGTGAAAAAACCTTTTGTTGTGACATCTCTGTATAAGTGAAAACACTTCTATAGCTGTGACATCTCAGTATAACTGTGACATCTCCATATAAAGTGAAAAAACCTTTTGCTGTGACATCTCCGTATAAGTGAAAACACTTTTATAGCTGTGACATCTCCATATAAGTGAAAACACTTCTATAGCTGTGACATCTCCATATAAAGTGAAAAAAACCTTTTGCTGTGACATCTCCGTATAAGTGAAAACACATCTATAGCTGTGAAATCTCTATAGCTGTGACATCTCCATATAAAGTGAAAAAACCTTTTGCTGTGACATCTCCATATAAGTTACATTACTTCTATTGCTGTGACATCTCCATATGAAGTGAAAAAACCTTTTGCTGTGACATCTCCGTATAAGTGAAAACACTTCTATAGCTGTGACATCTCCATATAAAGTGAAAAAACCTTTTGCTGTGACATCTCTATATCAGTTAAAATACTTTTATTGCTGTGACATCTCCATATGAAGTGAAAAAACCTTTTGGTGTGACATCTCCGTATAAAGTGAAAAAAACCTTTTGCTGTGACATCTCCGTATAAGTGAAAAAACATCACTTCTGACATTGCTGTGACATCTCCATATAAAGTGTAAACAACTTCTATTGCTGTGACATCTCCATATAAGTGTAATTACTTCTATAGCTGTGACATCTCTGTATAAGTGAAAAAACCTTTTGCTGTGACATCTCCGTATAAGTGAAAACACTTCTATAGCTGTGACATCTCCGTATGAAGTGAAAACACTACTATAGTGTGACATCTCCATATAGATAAAAACACTTCTATAGCTGTGACATCTCTGTATAAGTGTAAACACTTCTATAGCTGTGACATCTCTGTATAAGTGTAAACACTTCTATAGCTGTGACATCTCTGTATAAGTGTAAACACTTCTATAGCTGTGACATCTCTGTATAAGTGTAAACACTTCTATAGCTGTGACATCTCTGTATAAGTGTAAACACTTCTATAGCTGTGACATCTCTGTATAAGTGTAAACACTTCTATAGCTGTGACATTTCTATATAAGTGTAAACACTTCTATAGCTGTGACATTTCTATATAAGTGTAAACACTTCTATAGCTGTGACATCTCTGTATAAGTGTAAACATTTGATGGGATATTTATGATATATACATTGTTCATGTCTGATAATTATTTTAGTTATATATGAAGATTTGGTAACAATTTTGCAGTTAATGTCACCTTAAGATTTTTTCAGAGATATTATTGGAGTAAGACAATATCACACTCCACAGTGTACATTGGAAACAGCCACTACACCCTACACACTATATGTTTGTATCTATAGAAATTAGACCTATGTATAGTTGTGATAGATTCATCTTCTCTATCAAATGACTCATCTTCTCTTTAATGTTTTATACTTTTCTTCTCACATAATTAATCATGACTTTGGAATAAAACCTTTATGCATTCATTTACTTTGATCAAATGTAATGTAATAAACAGGATAGTTTCTAAAACATGAAAAATCATAACTGCTGAAACATGATATTTATCTTTAAATGGAAATCTCTTAACTTTCGGTTTTTATTAGGCATTTAATATTCATGCAAAATGATTTTCTTTGGTCCATATACGTCTCACAAAAGAAGTTTCACTTTTAATATCACAACTCACACATTTTAAAAGAAATGAGATCTGTGTGAAATTTTATGTAAAACACAAATCGGTTTGGGGTACCACGTATTTATTCATGTTATTGATGCTTTATTGCGTAATGTTTAAAAACATGGTATAAGATAGACTTTAATGTGATTTATCTATTTGGATTAAAGTATTTAATAATTACATGATAAAGTTTTTGAAATAGGAAATGAATAATTTCACTAATTCTTATTTTCTTTGCTTCTTACATATAAAAACCCTAGCAGCTGTATTATTGTCTGGCATCTGCTATCAAACATCATTAGCTTGACCTATGACCTTTTTAGCTCACATGATTGCTCATATGCGCTATTGCAATCATTCTCCGTCATCATTCGTTGTCCACCATGCATTAAACATTTATATTTTAAACTTCTTCAGAACAACTGAACCAATTGACTTCAAACTTGGTACATATGTTCTTATGATGTCCTGACCAAATGTTGTTGTTTTTTGGGTAGATCTGAAATCCAGGATGGCTTCCCTGGCATCTGATTGGCTGAGACATTTTCAACTTCTTCTTAAAAACCAATGAATCAATTGCCTTCAAACTTGGTACACATGTTCCTTATGATGTTCTGACCAAGTATTATTATTTTTTGGGCCGATCCAAAATCCAAAATGGCTATCCGGCATCTGATAGGCTGAGACATTTTAATCTTAAGAACAACTGAATCAACTGCCTTCAAACATGGTACACATGTTCCTTATGATGTCCTGACCATGTGTTGTTGTTTTTTGGGCAGATCTGAAATCCAAGATGGCCACCCTGGAGACATTTTCAACTTCTTCTTAAGAACCACGGAACCAACTGCCTTCAAACTTGGTACACAAGTTCCTTATGATGTCCTGACCAAGTGTTGTTTTTTTTTGGCCGATCCAAAAATCCAAGATGGCTATCCTGGCATCTGTTTGGCTGAAACATTTTCAACTTCTTCTTAAGAACTACTGAACTGATTTGCTTCAAACTTGGCACACATATTGTACTCCTGAACAAATTTTGTTTTTCAAGCTGATCTGAAAAACCAAGATGGCCACCCTGGCCTCTGATTGGCTGAGATATTTTCAACTTATTGTTAAGAAACACTGAACCAACTGATGCAGAATACCTTAATTAAAGACATATTGCTCTTTGCCAAAATGTTGATTGTCCACTCTGTCATCATTACTATGAAATGCACATACTAGTCACATGAAGATCCTGTGAACTGGATGAACTTCAGGATGTAGAACCCCTTATTTTACACAATTATAAGCCTTTGTTAAAGTTTTGTGATGGCCTGTCTATGAGGTAACATCTTTAACATTTGTAATTCAGTATTGATAACATTACAATGTGCAATGCCCACATTCTATGATCTGCAACCCCTTGTTTGCAGAGTTATGGCCCTTTGCCAAAATGTCTCTAGATAGTCTTGAAAAGCTGAAAACCCACAATAGACACCAAGCCTCCTGGTCAGCATAATGTTAAGAAGTGTCAATGTTTGACCAGATCATATTCATTCCAACTTTACCACTATTGCTTAATTCTCTTTGGTTCTGTAATGTTTAACTTTTTATCCAGACATTTTGTGCATTTGATTTCTAACTTGCTACAAATTATCTTCATTAAGTCCCTACCATGTGCTGTTACATATGCTCCTCAAGCCTATGAAAAGCTGCTCAGAAAAGCTTCCCTCCTGCAAATCATGTGAGCCTCAAGGCCTATGGGCCTCTTGTGCCCATTAAATGCAGCCGAAAAGTAAATGATATTTGATAGAATTGGACACACATTGCTAACTGATGTGCTAATTTTAATTTTAAAAGGTGAAAATCAACATAAGTGTTTCACTAAAAGCTTGAAAATAAAATCTGTGTCACTCATAAACTAATTTTTGAGAGATGTGAATAATTTTCATTAGATCCCTCAACTAAGGTTTTGGCATATAATGAAATCTGTCTGTCTGTCTGTCTGTCTGTCTCTAGACACAAGCTTGTCATCACAACTCCTCCCACACTGATGAATTGATTTCAATGAAACTTTGCACATTGAAGAAAAGCATTCAATTTTTTACCAGAGTTATGGACTGTTGAACTTATCCATATGCATGTGACACCTTGTTATTGCAACTTCTCCTACACTAATGAACTGATTTAATGAAAAACAATAAAAGATAACAATATATGTATTTGTATGACGGAAGGGGATAGTTGAATTCATATTACAAATTGTATCACATATATAGACAATTATATAGAGAATTCATATCACAAAAGATATTTTGTGATATACATGCATACACCTGTATATAATTGTTTTCATCATGTGATACATTTGTCATATACATACACTGCTATATAAGTATATCATGTGATACATTTGTCATATACATACACCTCTATATAAGTATATCATGTGATACATTTGTCATATACATACACTGCTATATAAGTATATCATGTGATACATTTGTCATATACATACACTGCTATATAAGTATATCATGTGATACATTTGTCATATACATACATGCTATGTCATGTGATACATTTGTCATATACATACACTGCTATATAAGTATATCATGTGATACATTTGTCATATACATACACTGCACCTAAGTATATAATGTATACATTTGTCACACATACACCTCTATATAAGTATATCATGTGATACATTTGTCATATATAAGTATATCATGTGATACATTTGTCATATACATATACTGCTATATAAGTATATCATGTGATACATTTGTCATATACATACACCTCTATATAAGTATATCATGTGATACATTTGTCACACATACACCTCTATATAAGTATATCATGTGATACATTTGTCATATACATACACCTCTATATAAGTATATCATGTGATACATTTGTCATATACATACACTGCTATATAAGTATATCATGTGATACATTTGTCATTTACATACACCTCTATATAAGTATATCATGTGATACATTTGTCATATACATACACTGCTATATAAGTATATCATGTGATACATTTGTCATACATACACCTCTATATACGTATATCATGTGATACATTTGTCATAATATCATATTTATCATGTGATGTATGTTCACTTTGTAATGTTTTATGGATTTTGACATTTTTTTTAAAAATTCAGTTTGAAAGACTGTCAGGTAAGAAGATTATTTCTGCATAAACTTATTATGTTTTTTTTTATAATCATTTGATGAGTTGAGCATACTTAAACAATATATCTAAAAAAAAATCTTGAATTTAGCATTTTCAGCTCACAGAAAACCCACACTTGATATTCTACAGTTAAATCCTATATCAATATATGCATTTTATAAAAAAAAAAGTTCTAAATGTGTTTGTCTGCACACTGACACCATTTTATTTTTCCAATGTATCAGTCCCACAGTATCCAAATCCTCAAACATTTCCGAATCAGTTACTTTCAATGATGTCAAATTTTGTAAAAAACATTTTACTCTGTCAAAACTTGAAACTGAATTTGATCTTGTTTTGGATGTTGTTCTTACAGGAAGACTCTGATCTTTTACTCCAGCAAAACTTGAAACTAAATTTGATCTTGTTTTGGATGTTGTTCTTACAGGAAGACTCTGATCTTTTACTCCAGCAAAAACTTGAAACTGAATTTGATCTTGTTTTGGACTACAGGAAGACTCTGATCTTTTACTTCAAAACTTGAAATGTGTGCGCTGAATTTGATCTTGTTTTGGATGTTGTTCTTACAGGAAGACTCTGATCTTTTACTTCAGCAAAATTTGAAACTGAATTTGATCTTGTTTTGGATGTTGTTCTTACAGGAAGACTCTGATCTTTTACTCCAGCAAAACTTGAAATGTGTGCGCTGAATTTGATCTTGTTTTGGATGTTGTTCTTACAGGAAGACTCTGATCTTTTACTTCAGCAAAACTTGAAATGTGTGCGCTGAATTTGATCTTGTTTTGGATGTTGTTCTTACAGGAAGACTCTGATCTTTTACTTCAGCAAAACTTGAAACTGAATTTGATCTTGTTTTGGATGTTGTTCTTACAGGAAGACTCTGATCTTTTACTTCAGCAAAACTTGAAACTGAATTTGATCTTGTTTTGGATGTTGTTCTTACAGGAAGACTCTGATCTTTTACTTCAGCAAAACTTGAAATGTGTGTGCTGAATTTGATCTTGTTTTGGATGTTGTTCTTACAGGAAGACTCTGATCTTTTACTTCAGCAAAACTTGAAATGTGTGTGCTGAATTTGATCTTGTTTTGGATGTTGTTCTTACAGGAAGACTCTGATCTTTTACTCCAGCAAAACTTGAAACTGAATTTGATCTTGTTTTGGATGTTGTTCTTACAGGAAGACTCTGATCTTTTACTTCAGCAAAACTTGAAACTGAATTTGATCTTGTTTTGGATGTTGTTCTTACAGGAAGACTCTGATCTTTTACTTCAGCAAAACTTGAAACTGAATTTGATCTTGTTTTGGATGTTGTTCTTACAGGAAGACTCTGATCTTTTCATTTCTTACTCAGGGTACTCTTTAAATTGTCTTTGTGTGTATCTGAATACATAGCAATCAATCAAAACTGTGTGTATCTGGATGTTAGCAATTCTTACATGTGTATCTGTTAAGACTAGCAATGATCTATGTGTATCATTTACTTACAATCAATCAGGGTACTATGTGTATCTTTAACATTGTCAATTTGTGTGTATCTGTTAATACATAGCAATCAATCAAAACTGTGTGTATCTGTACTGTGTGTATCTGTTAATACATAGCAATCAATCAAAACTGTGTGTATCTGTTAATACATAGCAATCAATCAAAACTATGTGTATCTGTTAATACATAGCAATCAATCAAAACTATGTGTATCTGTTAATACATAGCAATCAATCAAAACTGTGTGTATCTGTTAATACATAGCAATCAATCAAAACTGTGTGTATCTGTTAATACACAATCAATCAAAACTGTGTGTATCTGTTAATACATAGCAATCAATCAAAACTGTGTGTATCTGTTAATACATAGCAATCAATCAAAACTGTGTGTATCTGTTAATACATAGCAATCAATCAAAACTGTGTGTATCTGTTAATACATAGCAATCAATCAAAACTTCAATTCTTTGAAAGAATTAAATAATATTAAATTTAAATATTTCAAGGTAATATTTAAACTTTCACATACCTGTACTTTAATAGATTAATAACAGAATTAATTATTTATGATAATTGTAGTAAGACATATGTCTGGATGTACTTTAACAGTAATGACAAATAACTGATGTTTAATTGAAATAGTAGTTTGCGCTTCAATGAATGACATTATGACTTACTAGCTTTCTGATATTGCTATATAAATGTCAGTATGATTTATGTACTCTCAAATAAATAATATTATGACTTATTTTACTATTTAATACGTTCATTTTTTGTAATAAATGGCAATATGTCATATAACTGCTTAGTATATTGTAATCATGACTTATTTTTAGATATCTTACATATAGTATGACTCATATGGTTTACCTTTAGACATCTATTATGTCAAAGTATGACTCCACATGATGTATCGTTAGACATCTAATATGTCAAAGTATGATTCCATATGTCTAACCTTTATTTATCTTATATGTCAAAGTATGACTATATATGACATACCTTTAGACATTTATCTAATATGCCAAAATATGACTCCATATGACTTACCTTTATATATCTAATCTGCCAAAATATGACTCCATATGACTTACCTTTATATATCTAATATGTCAAAGTATGACTCCACATGACTTACCTTTAGACATCTATTATGTCAAAGTATGACTCCATATGACTTACCTTTAGACATCTATTATGTCAAAGTATGACTCCACATGACTTACCTTTAGACATCTATTATGTCAAAGTATGACTCCATATGACTTACCTTTAGACATCTATTATGTCAAAGTATGACTCCACATGACTTACCTTTAGACATCTAATATGTCAAAGTATGACTCCAGATGTCTTACCTTTAGACATCTATTATGTCAAAGTATGACTATATATGACATACCTTTAGACATCTAATATGTCAAAGTATGACTCCACATGACTTACCTTTAGACATCTAATATGTCAAAGTATGACTCCATATGACTAACCTTTATATATTTAATATGTCAAAGTATGACTCCACATGACTTACCTTTATATATCTAATATGTCAAAGTATGACTCCACATGACTTACCTTTATATATCTAATATGTCAAAGTATGACTCCATATGACTAACCTTTATATATCTAATATGTCAAAGTATGACTCCATATGACTTACTTTTATATATCTATTATGTCAAAGTATGACTATATATGACATACCTTTAGACATCTAATATGTCAAAGTATGACTCCACATGACTTACCTTTAGACATCTAATATGTCAAAGTATGACTCCATATGACTAACCTTTATATATTTAATATGTCAAAGTATGACTCCACATGACTTACCTTTATATATCTAATATGTCAAAGTATGACTCCACATGACTCACCTTTATATACCTAATATATCAAAGTATATTTACCAATATTTACCTTGTTGTTTCAGCTTACCTGGGCTGTAAGGTTATGTGAGCTAAAGGGATCTACTCTATTTTGTTGTATGTCTATTCATCTATGATTCATCCATCTGTAACATGTCTCTGTTGTCCTTCCATCTGTAAATATTTGCTTTAAACATATTTTTCTAACCACTGGACAGATTTTTACCAAATTAGCTTGGAACCATCCCATTTGGGAACTCTTCCAATTTATGAACAAAAATGATGTGGCCAAATGAGGTAAAATTTAGTATTACTTTAAAAATCTTCCCCCAAATTGCATGATCACAATAATAATTGATCTGAAGAACCCTTTAATCATTGTTTACAAAGATTGAAAATGAAAATAAAATCTGGCTAACAATTATTGATAAGGGTTGCTTTTTCTGTTTTCTTATATATGTGTCAAGATTTTTTATGACATTGGTCTCTCGAGACAGGTCTCTTAGTATTCCTTTTTGATGAAAATCATTGATAGAGGTAAAGAGAGACTTTGATATTCTGTATTATATATTTTATAAATTAGCTATTATTTCTGTATATACTTTTCAGCATTTGGATGTAAAAGATTTTTTTCCGACTTTGTTATTGTCAAATGATAAATCAACAAGATGGACATGAAAGTTGGACACAGGAAATTCTCACACTTTAGATGAAACCTTAGAAAGTTTGTACTGACAAACACCTGCTTATTTTAAATGTCAGGAAATATGGACTCTTCACTAATACATCCCCTGATTACTTTTTTCAATTCAATACAATGAAGTAGAAGTGATAATTTGACAAGAATGGTTTAGAACTTTCCCTGGAGCAGACTCATATTTGATGTGTAAAGAAAAACCATAAAGAAGGAAATCTAAAAATTGAGGAAAAGTAAAAGAAGAGCTTCTTCACTCAACATGTGAAGGGAAAATAATGTAATAAATCTCCACAAATCTTCCCAAACCCATGTTTACAATTTCATGGTAAATTTAATCCTTACAAACACAAAGGTGTTAAACCGGTTGGAAAAAAGGTGAAGCAGAGAAGTTGTATTTATCATACTGAGAAAGACAGGTTCTTTATAGTATTGTAATTTCAATCTCCATAGCTCATTATTCTGTACCTACTCTTTTAAGAGGAAATGTTTGTTTAACAAAAGAAAAGAGAATTTCACTTGCCAAAGCAGATAAGCGGCACTATGATTAAGTTGCGATTCATCATCTCTGTGACACTAGTTAGTTGTGTGTGCTTTATAATGTACTAGTTTAAATCAGACATCATTTTTATTATGATGTTTATGCCCTCATATTAAATTTCTATCAAATTCATTTCATTTTTCCTTCACGTTATTACATTTTTTGGATTAAACACAAAAGAGAACCAGAATACAGTGCTAGTTTGCTATCCCTGTAATTACTGTTGGATATGTCTTAGCTGTAACAAAAAATGATGAAAGATTCTTTGACCATTTTACATTTTGTTTAATGCCAATTTTAACAGACAGTGTCATTTTCATCTCATTGATGTAAATGGTACCTCTTTCATCTGGCTTTTTATGTCATCTCTTTTTCATTTTGTTGACAGGAAATTTCTTTCTACTCTAACAAAGCCACAAGATAACTTTAATTCTTTTATTTAGTATGACATTTAATGTACATGGTTATTTTGGGGTTACAGACAATTCGTCAATGTAGATAGATATTATTTCTTAAATTGTGTATGTTTACTGGTTTTACATTTGTTGTTCAAACCTGGTAACAGAAAATGGAAAAATCACATACATGTATTGGCTATGAAAGACAACACTTCATCCATCATATTAGATGTTTTAGAATTGGTCAGTTGATCAGGCAGGCAGAGGCAGAGCTTCGCTATTCTGATGTGGCTATCTTACTTAACAAGAGGGACTTTCATGTTTGTTGATTTTAACACTCAAGCCCCTTTAGTAACATACTGCCTTAAAATTAAGTGTTTGAAAATGTGATTATATTAAATCTTTTCATCTCATGGTACAGTGATGTGCCTAAATTGATGCAACTTTTTTTTCTTTATATATTTCTTACAAAACCATGTCTTTTAAAAAATTGTCACAAAATCATATCCCTTTCAATTGTCATACAATTTTTGCCATTAACCATCAATGTAAGTTTCTGTGTTTGTTTTCTTATAAATTTTCATTATTTTGTTTTATAGTACTGATAAATTCTGCAAGATACAAAATTTTAATTTTTCTTTTAAATATGTGTAAATAGGGAATTGTGACATATAGAATTCAATTTTCTTTAATCTTTAAAACAAAAATTTAAACATAATGAACAAATACGCAATGAAACTAATTAGAAATTCTAAGTTTCTCCAAGATTGTTGTGGAAATGACTCTCAATGAACATTTTGAAAAATTGCAGATTTATATGAAATATGTAGGGAAAAATTTTAAAATTGCATCAATTTTGGCACCTCACTGTACAGTGTAATTATGAAGTATCACAATGGATCAACAATCGGGGATTTTACTGATGTCCTATACCCTCACTTGGAGTAAGAAGTTGAGTTAATGGTGGGAGGGAAGTTGCATTGAATAGCTCACCTGGCCTGAAGGCTGTAAGCCAAAGGTCTGTCGTCCGTCTGTTAACTTTTGCATTTAAACATCTTTTTCTCAAGAACCAGTGGGCCAATTTTAACCAAACTTGGCATATAGCATCCCCATGTGAAGTCGCATAAAGTTTGCAAATGAAAAAGGGATAGGACCAAAAGAGGCCCTAAAAGAACCAAAATTTGGTACATCTTTAAAAATCTTCTTTTCATGAACCAGTGATCAGATAAGTTTCAAACTTTGTATGCATGATTGTAAAATCAATATCTACAAAGATTGTGAACTAAAATGAAACATGTCCATAATCGAGCCACTAGGGGGCGCTTCAGTAACATGGTATATTTGTATTACAAATTGTTTAATAATTCAAAACTGATCGACTTTTTGTATACAAAGATATATGAGAAAGTTGTTAGTAATTATCTGAGGGTCATTTTGACAAAATTTCAAGGTCATGGGGTCAAAGATCAAGGTCACAGGCACCAAAGTAAATGGAAAATATAAGTTTATTTTATAAACGTTTCAACATTTTTGACTACTTCTCCAGAACCATTGGACCAATTTGAACCAAACTTGACAGGAAGTATAAACCATGTAAAGCTGCATAATGTTTGCAGATGAAAAGTGGCTAGGACCAAACATGGCTGCCATGGCTAAATATAGAACAAATGAGTCAGCAGATATTTTTGATTTAATACATGTATCTCCAAAATTACTAAAGCTAGAGAAAAACCGCTACCTTAAAATGTGTGGCTAGCAAAAATCTACAAATATTTCATGCAAAAATGTTCAGCATGCAAAGATTTACAAAAAAGTCAACAGGAATTAAATTGTCAGGTTGACCCTTATGGGAGTTATTTCCCCTTTTAAGTTGATATTTTCATGTTTTTGGCTGTTTTTCTCTATTTCACCACAAAGATCTACAAAAAATTTATTGTGCAGAAATTGTGGGGGTGATTCTTGTGAAAGTTATTTCCCCTTTTAAATGGATTTTGCATGTTTTCGACTGTTATTGCACTTTATCTTAAAAGATCTATAGGAAAATCAGCAAGGCAAGTCTACCCTTATGCAAGCTAATTCTCCTTTTCAATGAATTTATTCATGCTTTTGGTTGCTTTTAAATATAATACATTTCACTCAGGTGATTATTAAGGTCCAATGAGCCTACTGTTCATGTTTCATGTGTATTTGCCATTTTATCTTTTACTAATTTTTTTATGTTTTCTGCAATGTTGACCAATTTTGCCAGGTGAGCCACTTAAGGCCCCTTGGGCCTCTTGTTTATACTAAGTGCTTGTGCATACAACTTTAGAGATATTAAGAAATGTAAATAAAATGTAACCAACATGAAAAATAAAATGTAAACAACACAAAAAATAAAATGTAAATAACATGAAAAATAAAATGTAAATAACACAAAATATAAAATGTAAACAACACAAAGTATAAAATGTAAATAACACAAAATATAAAATGTAAACAACCCAAAAAATAAAATGTAAAAAACATGAAAAATAAAATGTAAACAACACAAAAATTAAAATGTAAATAACATGAAAAATAAAATGTAAACAACACAAAAAATAACTGTAAATAACATGAAAAATAAAATGTAAATAACATGAAAAATGAAATGTAAACAACACAAAAAATAAAATGTAAATAACATGAAAAATAAAATGTAAACAACACAAAAAATAAAATGTAATAACACGAAAAATAAAATGTAAATAACATGAAAAATGAAATGTAAACAACACAAAAAATAAAATGTAAATAACATGAAAAATAAAATGTAAATAACATGAAAAATAAAATGTAAACAACACGAAAAATAAAATGTAAATAACATGAAAAATAAAATGTAAACAACACAAAAAATAAAATGTAAACAACACAAAAAATAAAATGTAAACAACACGAAAAATAAAATGTAAATAACATGAAAAATGAAATGTAAACAACACAAAAAATAAAATGTAAATAACATGAAAAATAAAATGTAAATAGCATGAAAAATAAAATGTAAACAACACGAACAATAAAATGTAAATAACACCAAAAATGAAATGTAAACAACTCAAAAAGAACTTCATATACAACAGCTTTAAAATTAAAACAAAGAATATGTAAAACTCAAATACAGTAGAACTTCGATGAGTCTAACTTCAATGAGTTGAATTTCTCGATGTTTCGAAGAACCGACAAAGTCCCAAATAATTTTATTGTTTAAAGCTACTTATAAACATTTTATAATTCGAACTTCTATGAGTCAAATTTCTAGATATTTCGAATAAAAACAATTAAAATTTGTACATATAATTCGAAGTCCAAATTTACATGTGTATGAAATCGCCCCATGTTAATTCTTGTCCTTCTAATAAACACTCAGTGTTTCACTTTCTCTTGAATATTAGGCTAAATGTAGCACTAATTATTAATTATAATGACCATATATGTGACTTAAATGGTTTGGAAGCAGTCATATGCACCTTATAGCACCTCTAAAACTAAAAATTATGTGATTCTCCGTTACCATCCATGAGTCGAAGTCCCGATGTTTCGAACTTTTCTTGGTGGTCCCTTGAACTTGGACTCATCAAAGTTTAACTGTAATTGTAATGTGGAAATAATTCTTATCTTTCTAGAGTTTAAAGAAAATATATTTTCTGCCCAAAATGCAGCAAAAATGTGAAAGTTTTATAAAATTTCACAAACTTAAGCATCATATGACTGTAAATATTCTGTAAGTTTTACTTATTATCCATGTTCTATGTAAGGAACTGCTGTGAATATCCATCTCAACTTTTAGGAAAGACTTTGTCTTTTAGATATTCATGTTAAATTTTGACAATGTAAAAATTTTAAAATGAATATTGAATCTGTTTTTTGGGGTTCTTGTCTAATCCATCACCCAGAGTGAGAAAGAAGAATGTTTAGACATTAAAATGAATCCAATTCTATCTATAAATGATTGTTCAGACTATGGCATTTTATATCATTATGTCTTCTAAATTGAATGTGAAGACTTTTTGGTTTTGCTCAATTTGTTGTGCACATAAAAAAAAAAAAATGTCAGTATCACGGTGTTCTCAAGATCAGTAGTCTTATTGTCTTTAGTACTCTAGGATACAATATTTCAGTGTATCTAATTGTGGTCATAACTATTAAGATGTGCAAGAATGATATTGCTTTCAGATTTATATGGGGTTCAGGGTACATTTTGGGGATCAGAAGGGTTGGGTTTAAATATTGAAACCTATGGCAAAAATTTTCTTTTTCTTTTTGAGAACCACCATTGATAGACAATTGAGTCTTCGGGAATGATGATCACATAAAAGGGACTATAAATTGGTGACAAGGTCAAAGATTATTGATGACTTTGAACTTTGACATTTAGCATTTGAACTGTAGAAATACATCTTTAGAGACTTTGTTGGGGCCGTCCATTTGTCAGATGGTTAGTTTACCAGACTTCCTGTAACTGTTGTTACAATTATATCTTCTTTTTTATGATTGTTGCACCACACCTACCTCTGTACAATTGTACTTATCATAAATTGATAAATTGTTTGCACATGTTTCACATCAGGTGATTAACATAATGAGACTTATTTACATATTCATATCTAATACTGTCACTTCATTCAGCATTACAAATATTCTTTTATATTGTACCTCAATAGTACAAACACTACTTTTTTTGTAATATTTAAATTCTTGATGTATTTAACACTGGAAACAGTTTGAGAAATTAAAATATGCATGATGCAACATGTGTTACTACATTTATTTCTCACATCCAAAAGTCTAAGGTAATATGCAAGTAAAAATTCAAATTGAAGGGATTCTGTTTCATTATGATGTGTTTGGAAATTAAATTGCGTAGGTTATGAAAGAAAAACAATGTAAACAAAATGTTATTGTCAACACATGTTTGAATAACATGAATGATTAATATGAATAAATTTACTCATTGAAATCTATCAACAGTGTGTTTTTGTTTCAAGGATGTTGCATCAAAACCTACAAAATGTTATCATTGAAGTATCTAATATGTATATAATTATCTTTGTGTTTAATGTATGTTCCAGAAATAATATTATCAATGCAATGCTATTAGGCTCATTTTAGTAATATGCAAAGAAAATGACGATGCCAAATTTGGTTGGAAAGTGTACAGAAGGAGGTCAGATGATAGATGAAAGATGATGGCTAAAATACTGAAAGCAAAGTTAGAAAAGCTGTCTGTAGTTATGTGTAATACATTTAAAAATTCACTGCACTACCCAAACTGCACCACCCAAACTGCACCACCCAAACTACACCCACCAAACTAAATCACTCAAACTACACTTTCCAAACTGCACTAACCCAACTACAACACCCAGACTACACCACAAACTACATCACCCAAATTATACCACCCAAACTACACCTACACAATATTTGGGAGGCACCAAAAATAAAAGGCCACAAAAAAACATGAAGTGGGGGAAAATGTGTGTTAAAGACAAGATTAGTAGCTGACATTTCTGTACTGAGGACCATCCTGTAGCAGTACAGGGGTCTGTCATAAGGTTGTAAAACCTAACTCTAGACACGAGTTGTAACTGACATTTCTATATACCGAGGACCATCCTTTGGCAGTTCAAGGGTCTGTCAAAAGGTTGTAAAATCTAAGTCTAAGTTCTACACACTGCCTCTGGTAATCATAAAGATAGAAACTCAAACCTTAGTTCTACACACTGCCTCTGGTAGTCATAAAGATAGGAACTGGAACCTTCATTCTACAAACTTCATCTGGTAGTCATAAAGATAGGAACTGGAACCTTAGTTTTACACACTTCATCTGGGTAGTCATAAAGATAGGAACTTGAACCTTCATTCTACACACTTCATCTGGTAGTCATAAAGATAGGAACTGGAACCTTAGTTTTACACACTTCATCTGGGTAGTCATAGAGATAGTAACTGGAACCTTAGTTCTACACACTTCATCTGGGTAGTCATAAAGATAGGAACTGGAACCTTAGTTCTACACACTTCATCTGGGTAGTCATAAAGATAGGAACTGGAACTACACACTTCATCTGGGTAGTCATAGAGATAGTAACTGGAACCTTAGTTCTACACACTTCATCTGGGGATAGTCATAAAGATAAGAACTGGAACCTTAGTTCTACACACTTTCTACACACTTCATCTGGGGTAAAGTCATAAAGATAGGAACTGGAACTACACACTTCATCTGGGTAGTCATAGAGATAGTAACTGGAACCTTAGTTCTACAGTCATAAAGATAGGAACACTACACACTTCATCTGGGTAGTCATAAAGATAGGAACTGGAACCTTAGTTCTACACACTTCATCTGGGTAGTCATAAAGATAGGAACTGGAACCTTAGTTCTACACACTTCATCTGGGTAGTCATAAAGATAGGAACTGGAACTACACACTTCATCTGGGTAGTCATAAAGATAGGAACTGGAACCTTCATTCTACACACTTCATCTGGGTAGTCATAAAGATAGGAACTGGAACTACACACTTCATCTGGGTAGTCATAGAGATAGTAACTGGAACCTTAGTTCTACACACTTCATCTGGGTAGTCATAAAGATAGGAACTGGAACCTTAGTTCTACACAGTTCATCTGGTAGTCATAAAGATAGGAACTGGAACTACACACTTCATCTGGGTAATCATAAAGATAGGAACTGGAACTTTAGTTCTATGCACTAATAACCTGTAATACAGCAAACATTTTTTTATGTTTTTAGATACATGGTAGATGAAACTTTATTCAAATTAAACCTTCCTGAGAGACAACCCTATCTACCACTTAAATGTGGTCTCTCAAGGGTGATGGTCCCTTGAAAGAGGTTTTATTCAAAGGATTATTTTAAAAAAAAAGGTTCTTCTCAGAATTTGGTCTCACAAAACAGGTGGTCTTTTAAGACAGGTTTCACTGTATTTTGATATTTTTTGTATGAAGAGAAGTAACTAGGATTTCTATATTTTATCTTTCTTACTTCGGGAACTGAGTCAATCATATGACAGTGTGGGTAGACCTATTTAAGTAATCTTATATGTCTTCCTTTTTTAAGTTCAATATATATGGGATTTTGTGTACACAATGATTATGAGCAGTTTATTTTTGTTGATGCTATATAACAATGTATTCTACACCAGCAGTACTAACACACATATCTCCAAGGTATACAATTTTACCATATAAATAGCTTTAAATTGCCCTTTCTGGATTTCAATTTCTTCTTGTTTCATTTCCATCTTAGCTGTCTGAAGGATTCATTTATAATTCAAACTGATTCTATAGTCCGAGAGTCTCTAGCCTATAATTATGTAAAACGATACTGAATAAATTTCCACCACAAATGATCTGCAGTAGTAAAAGTGTAACGCATTACACAGAGGAAATGCTAATTGTACACCGCACATACCTACACCAAGTTTGCAGAGAACCTGTGAAGATAATACCAAATAAATTTAAAATGTAAACCAAATCTTTGACCCCATATAACCCGCCCTCTAGCACTGGAATTCACCTGATTGAAAAGCTTGAAAAATGAGATGAAAGTGACAGGTGTAAATTTCCATAGGTTTCATTTCTCACCTGGGATGATGAGGTGTAATGGGACAGAATTTGGAACTTTGGCAATGATTTATACATTCTATCCTGAGAAAAAAGGGAGGAGAATGTAATTTTAGGGGAGGGATAATTTCTGTTGAAGAGATACTTTCTTAGAAGATCTAGGAATAGGTTTCTTTTTTAATTCCAAATTAATAATAAAATTTGTAGTTTCTTCTCACTTTTCTAGTTAATCTATCTTGTATGTAGCTCTACTTGAAAAGTATATATGGACAATGGTCAAGGACTTCATCTCATCTGTTCATACATGTATATTTTAGAAGTATAATATGGAAAATGGTCAAGGACATCATTTTGTCTTCTGCTGTACTACAGAAGTATATAATGTGGACAATGGTCAAGGACTTCTACAGAAGCATATGTGGACAATGGTCAAAGGACTTCAACAGAAGCATATGTGGACAATGGTCAAAGGACTTCATCTCATCTGTTCATATATTTTAGAAGTATAATATGGAAAATGGTCAAGGACATCATTTTGTCTTTTGCTGTACTACAGAAGTATATATGGACAATGGTAAAGGACTTCTACAGAAGTATATGTGGACAATGGTCAAGGACTTCTACAGAAGTATATGTGGACAATGGTCAAGGACTTCATCTTGTCTGTTGCTGTATTGTAGAAGTATATAATGTGGCCAATGGTCAAGGACTTCTACAAAAGCATATGTGGACAATGGTCAAGAACTTCATCTCATCTGTTCATATATTATAGAAATTTATAATATGGAAAATGGTCAAGGATATCATTTTGTCTTTTGCTGTACTACACAAGTATATATGGACAATGGTCACGGACTTCTACAGATAGTATATGTGGACAATGGTCAAGGACTTCATCTTGTCTGTTGCTGTACTGTAGAAGTATATGTGGACAATGGTCAAGGACTTCTACAGAAGTATATGTGGACAATGATCAAATACTTCATCTTGTCTGTTGCTGTACTGTAGAAGTATATATGGACAATGGTCAAGGACTTCTACAGAAGTATATAAGGACAATGGTCAAGGACATAATTTTTTATGTTGCTGTACTACAGAAGTATATCTGGACAATGGTCAATGACTTCATCTAGTCCATTCATATGTATATAATGTGGGCAATGGTCAAGGACATCATTTTGTATGTTGCTACACTACAGAAGTATGGATATCATCATGTATATTTATGTAGTACAGAAGTATATGTGGACAATGGTCAAGGACATCATTTTGTATGTATGTTGCTACACTACAGAAGTATGGATATCATCATGTATATTTATGTAGTACAGAAGTACATGTGGACAATGGTCAGGGACATCATGTATTGGTCTCATTCTAGAAATACCTGTAAATACCAGTGTCAAGATTTTGGTGATGGGAGGGCTTCATTTTTGTTAAACGTTTTACCAGTTTAAATCTCTAATTATTTTACTTTGTAAATTCTTTTGCACATAAACTGATAATTTGTGAGACAAACAATAAACTGTCATCTCTTGTTATAACGGCACTTGATATAACAGCTTTTTGGTTAACGGTAGAAATTTCATATACATCCATGTTAATTTGATTGATATAACGGCATATTTGCTTTCTGGTGTCATACGATAGCTATTTCGGCAACAAACACGCACTTTACCTTTAAAATTTATTTGTTATAATGGCAAAGCATCGAAAATGAAAAATTGTTGCCATACTTTATTAAACTGATAGAATGAAAATAACAATAAAAACAGTTTTATTTGTTGCAGTCAATTTACATCATTCATACAATCATATTGAGTTAATAGGGGTTTAACAACAAAGGATGTTCATGCAAATTTATTTTGGCACCAAGCCCAGAAATTTGTTATAACAGCATATTTGATATAATGGCAATTTTACTAGATCCCAACCTGGCCGTTATAACAAGAGTTGACTGTACAATTATAATGGGATAACCTCTTGGACTGACGTTTGGTATTTACTGTAACTGTCAAAAGATCTTTATGTAATTTTAGTGATTTTCAAATAAAACAGAAAATAAAAAACAGGTTTTTCTGCAAAATGATATAGAAATAATTCATTGTCATAGAAATTCTGTTAACAAAATTGAATTCTTTGACCACTGAATCAAATTTTGCTCCTAACAATTCCTTTTAAAATACCATTAATTTATTTACAAGTACTAATCCTGGAAGTTTATATCCCTTACATCACCACCACAAGAATGGGATGAGTTTTATATCCCTTACATCACCACCACAAGAATGGGGTGAGTTTTATATCCCTTACATCACCACCACAAGAATGGGGTGAGTTTTATATCCCTTACATCACCACCACAAGAATGGGGTGAGTTTTATATCCCTAACATCACCACCACAAGAATGGGGTGAGTTTTATATCCCTTACATCACCACCACAAGAATGGAGTGAGTTTTATATCCCTTACATCACCACCACAAGAATGGAATGAGTTTTATATCCCTTTCATCACCACCACAAGAATGGAATGAGTTTTATATGCTTTGCATCACCACCACAAGAATGGGGTGAGTTTTATATCCCTAACATCACCACCACAAGAATGGAGTGAGTTTTATATCCCTTACATCACCACCACAAGAATGGGGTGAGTTTTATATCCCTAACATCACCACCACAAGAATGGAGTGAGTTTTATATCCCTTACATCACCACCACAAGAATGGAATGAGTTTTATATCCCTTACATCACCACCACAAGAATGAAATGAGTTTTATATCCCTTTCATCACCACCACAAGAATGGAATGAGTTTTATATGCCTTGCATCAATCACCACCAACAAGTTTGGTGGGGATTACACTAGACCTATATCTAAACTATAACTTATATGCTCATATTTCTGACATACACACATGCTTTATCTTAGAAAAGACAACATCTCTCTCATTCTCAACCAATGATACCAAAAATCTCATACAAATTAAACATACTAGTCACAACTGCATGCTCATACACATACACAGGTGCATGCATGCACAAACACACTACATGCACAAACACACTACAAACACACTACACACAAACACACTACACACACAAACACACTACAAACACAAACACACTACACACACAATCACACTACACACACAAACACACTACACACAAACACACTACACACACAAACACATTACATACACAAACACACTACACACAAACACACTACACACACAAACACATTACACACACAAACACACTACACACACTACACACACACAAACACTCTACAAACACAAACACACTACACACACAAACACACTACAAACACACTACACACAAACACACTACACACACAAACACATTACACACACAAACACACTACACACAAACACACTACACACACAAACACACTACAAACACAAACACACTACACACACAAACACACTACACACACAAACACACTACACATCATTTGTTATGTACACAAGACATAAAACATTTATATATGTGTATGCATAGAATGAACATGCATCAATCAAATGAATTACTACAATTGTACAAACAGTTGCTTATGCATGCCTACATGTATATACATACATATGATATTATACGTATAATATGTAGATGCACATATACACACATGTTCATAGATAAATATTACTATTTTATCTGGTCCTTGTGACTACTAGAAACCACTTTCAAATGTCTGTAAGTGGTGCATTTCAAATATTGTTTTGATTTGGGTGACATTTTTATCATGTTTTATTACATGTATTTTCATATTATGAAAACCACATGTTGTTGCAATGTTTATATTGAAAGAGACACATATTTGGACATAAAATATGGAATAGGGAACCATTACCATTATGATCCTGCATTTATTCACACCTTTTCAGTGTTGTTCTTCATACGTTCTTCAAAGAGACTCACATACCACAGTGGGTTATTTTGTTGAACACCAAATGACTGAAATGTAGTATATGGGTGAAAATGTGTGGACAGACCAGTGTAGCTAGCAGGACACTTTTACCAACTGTACTCTGTATTACCAAAACCAGAAATAAGGTTGAGGGATATTTGACTTGTGCCACTAAATGCAGGATTATAACTGTAATCTGGACTAACTCAAGAGTTCCCTATTACAGAACAGGTTCTATATATAATTAATGATCAAACAGCCAATGGTCTGTGACATAGTAGTACATGTTTATTGTTCGTCTGTGACATAGTAGTACATGTTTATTGTTGGTCAACATGACATAGTAGTACATGTTTATTGTTCATCTGTGACATAGTAGTACATTTTATTGTTGGTCTATGACATAGTAGTACATGTTTATTGTTGGTCTGTGACATAGTAGTACATGTTTCATTGGTCTATGACATAATAGTACATGTTTATTGTTGGTCTATGACATAGTAGTACATGTTTATTGTTGGTCTATGACATAGTAGTACATGTTTATTGTTGGTCTATGACATAGTAGTACATGTTTATTGTTGGTCTGTGACATAGTAGTACATGTTTATTGTTGGTCTATGACATAGTAGTACATGTTTATTGTTGGTCTGTGACATAGTAGTACATGTTTATTGTTGGTCTATGACATAGTAGTACATGTTTAGTGTTGGTCTATGACAGTAGTACATGTTTATTGTTGGCCTGTGACATACCTTTTATTGTTGGTCTGTGACATAGTAGTACATGTTTATTGTTGGTCTATGACATAATAGTTCATGTTTATTGTTGGTCTATGACATAGTAGTACATGTTTATTGTTGGTCTTAAAACATAGTAGTACATGTTTATTGTTGGTCTATGACATAGTTACATGTTTATTGTTGGTCTGTGACATAGTAGTACATGTTTATTGTTGGTCTATGACATAGACTAGAATTGTTGGTGTATGTATAGTAGTACATGTTTATTGTTGGTCTGTGTCAAGTGTACATGTTTATTGTTGGTCTATGACATAGTAGTACATGTTTATTGTTGGTCTATGACAGGTAGTACATGTTTATTGTTGGTCTATGACATAGTAGTACATGTTTATTGTTGGTCTGTGACAGTAGTACATGTTTATTGTTGGTCTATGACATAGTAGTACATGTTTATTGTTGGTCTATGACATAGTAGTACATGTTTATTGTTGGTCTGTGACATAGTAGTACATGTTTAGTGTTGGTCTATGACATAGTAGTACATGTTTAGTGTTGGTCTATGACAGTAACATGTTTATTGTTGGCCTGTACATAGTACAGTACATGTTTATTGTTGGCCTGTGACATAGTAGTACATGTTTATTGTTGGTCTATGACATAGTAGTACATGTTTATTGTTGGTCTATGACATAGTACATGTTTATTGTTGGTCTGTGACATAGTAGTACATGTTAATTGTTGGTCTATGACATAGTAGTACATGTTTATTGTTGGTCTATGACATAGTACATGTTTATTGTTGGTCTGTGACATAATAGTACATGTTTATTGTTGGTCTATGACATAGTAGTACATGTTTATTGTTGGTCTATGACATAGTAGTACATGTTTATTGTTGGTCTATGACATAGTAGTACATGTTTAGTGTTGGTCTATGACAGTAGTACATGTTTATTGTTGGCCTGTGACATAGTAGTACATGTTTATTGTTGGCCTGTGACATAGTAGTACATGTTTATTGTTGGTCTATGACATAGTAGTACATGTTTATTGTTGGTCTATGACATAGTACATGTTTATTGTTGGTCTGTGACATAGTAGTACATGTTAATTGTTGGTCTATGACATAGTAGTACATGTTTATTGTTGGTCTATGACATAGTACATGTTTATTGTTGGTCTGTGACATAATAGTACATGTTTATTGTTGGTCTATGACATAGTAGTACATGTTTATTGTTGGCCTGTGACATAGTAGTACATGTTTATTGTTGGTCTATGACATAGTAGTACATGTCTTTATTGTGACCTGTGACACAGTAGTACTTGTTTATTGTTGGTCTGTGACATAGTAGTACATGTTTATTGTTGGTCTATGACATAGTAGTACATGTTTATTGTTGGTCTATGACATAGTAGTACATGTTTATTGTTGGTCTGTGACATAGTAGTACATGTTTATTGTTGGTCTATGACATAGTAGTACATGTTTATTGTTGGTCTGTGACATAGTAGTACATGTTTATTGTTGGTCTATGACATAGTAGTACATGTTTATTGTTGGTCTGTGACATAGTAGTACATGTTTATTGTTGGTCTATGACATAGTAGTACATGTTTATTGTTGGTCTATGACAGTAGTACATGTTTATTGTTGGTCTATGACATAGTAGTACATGTTTATTGTTGGCCTGTGACATAGTAGTACATGTTTATTGTTGGTCTGTGACATAGTAGTACATGTTTATTGTTGTCCTGTGACATAGTAGTGCATGTTTATTGTTGGTCTATGACAGTAGTACATGTTTATTGTTCGTCTGTGACATAGTAGTACATGTTTATTGTTCGTCTGTGACATAGTAGTACATGTTTATTGTTGGTCTGTGACAGTAGTTCATGTTTATTGTTGGTCTGTGACAGTAGTACATGTTTAGTGTTGGTCTGTGACAGTAGTACATGTTTATTGTTGGTCTATGACAGTAGTACATGTTTATTGTTCGTCTGTGACATAGTAGTACATGTTTATTGTTCGTCTGTGACATAGTAGTACATGTTTATTGTTGGTCTGTGACAGTAGTTCATGTTTATTGTTGGTCTGTGACAGTAGTACATGTTTATTGTTGGTCTGTGACAGTAGTACATGTTTATTGTTGGCCTGTGACATAGTAGTACATGTTTATTGTTGGTCTATGACAGTAGTACATGTTTATTGTTCGTCTGTGACATAGTAGTACATGTTTATTGTTGGTCTATGACATAGTAGTACATTTTTATTGTTGGTCTATGACATAGTAGTACATGTTTATTGTTGGTCTGTGACATAGTAGAACATGTTTATTGTTCATCTGTGACATAGTAGTACATGTTTCTTGTTGGTCTATGACATAGTAGTACATGTTTATTGTTGGTCTATGACAGTAGTACATGTTTATTGTTCATCTGTGACATAGTAGTACATGTTTATTGTTGGGCTATGACAGTAGTACATGTTTATTGTTGGTCTGTGACATAGTAGTACATGTTTATTGTTGGTCTATGACATAGTAGTACATGTTTATTGTTGGTCTATGACAGTAGTACATGTTTATTGTTGGTCTGTGACATAGTAGTACATGTTTATTGTTGGTCTATGACATAGTAGAACATGTTTATTGTTGGTCTGTGACATAGTAGTACATGTTTATTGTTGGCCTGTGACATAGTAGTACATGTTTAGTGTTGGTCTATGACAGTAGTACATGTTTATTGTTGGTCTGTGACAGTAGTACATGTTTATTGTTGGCCTGTGACATAGTAGTACATGTTTACTGTTGGTCTGTGACATAGTAGTACATGTTTATTGTTGGTCTATGACATAGTAGTACATGTTTATTGTTGGTCTGTGACATAGTAGAACATGTTTATTGTTCATCTGTGACATAGTAGTACATGTTTATTGTTGGTCTATGACATAGTAGTACATGTTTATTGTTGGTCTATGACAGTAGTACATGTTTATTGTTCATCTGTGACATAGTAGTACATGTTTATTGTTGGTCTATGACAGTAGTACATGTTTATTGTTGGTCTGTGACATAGTAGTACATGTTTATTGTTGGTCTATGACATAGTAGTACATGTTTATTGTTGGTCTGTGACATAGTAGTACATGTTTATTGTTGGTCTGTGACATAATAGTACATGTTTATTGTTGGTCTATGACAGTAGTACATGTTTATTGTTGGTCTGTGACAGTAGTACATGTTTATTGTTGGCCTGTGACATAGTAGTACATGTTTACTGTTGGTCTGTGACGTAGTAGTACATGTTTATTGTTGGTCTATGACATAGTAGTACATGTTTATTGTTGGTCTGTGACAGTAGTACATGTTTATTGTTGGTCTGTGACATAGTAGTACATGTTTATTGTTGGTCTGTGACAGTAGTACATGTTTATTGTTGGCCTGTGACATAGTAGTACATGTTTATTGTTGGTCTGTGACATAGTAGTACATGTTTAGTGTTGGTCTGTGACAGTAGTACATGTTTATTGTTGGCCTGTGACATAGTAGTACATGTTTATTGTTGGTCTATGACATAGTAGTACATGTTTAGTGTTGGTCTATGACAGTAGTACATGTTTATTGTTGGCCTGTGACATAGTAGTACATGTTTATTGTTGGTCTGTGACATAGTAGTACATGTTTAGTGTTGGTCTGTGACATAGTAGTACATGTTTACTGTTGGTCTGTGACATAGTAGTACATGTTTATTGTTGGCCTGTGACATAGTAGTACATGTTTACTGTTGGTCTGTGACATAGTAGTACATGTTTCTTGTTCGTCTGTGACATAGTAGTACATGTTTATTGTTGGTCTATGACATAGTAGTACATGTTTATTGTTGGTCTGTGACATAGTAGTACATGTTTATTGTTGGTCTATGACATAGTAGTACATGTTTATTGTTGGTCTGTGACATAGTAGTACATGTTTATTGTTGGTCTATGACATAGTACATGTTTATTGTTGGTCTATGACAGTAGTACATGTTTATTGTTGGTCTATGACATAGTAGTACATGTTTATTGTTGGCCTGTGACATAGTAGTACATGTTTATTGTTGGTCTATGACAGTAGTACATGTTTATTGTTGGTCTGTGACATAGTAGTACATGTTTATTGTTGGCCTGTGACATAGTAGTACATGTTTATTGTTGGTCTATGACAGTAGTACATGTTTATTGTTGGTCTGTGACATAGTAGTACATGTTTATTGTTGGTCTGTGACATAGTAGTACATGTTTATTGTTGGTCTGTGACAGTAGTTCATGTTTAGTGTTGGTCTGTGACAGTAGTACATGTTTATTGTTGGCCTGTGACATAGTAGTACATGTTTATTGTTGGTCTATGACAGTAGTACATGTTTATTGTTCGTCTGTGACATAGTAGTACATGTTTATTGTTGGTCTATGACATAGTAGTACATTTTTATTGTTGGTCTATGACATAGTAGTACATGTTTATTGTTGGTCTGTGACATAGTAGAACATGTTTATTGTTCATCTGTGACATAGTAGTACATGTTTATTGTTGGTCTATGACATAGTAGTACATGTTTATTGTTGGTCTATGACAGTAGTACATGTTTATTGTTCGTCTGTGACATAGTAGTACATGTTTATTGTTAGTCTATGACAGTAGTACATGTTTATTGTTGGTCTGTGACATAGTAGTACATGTTTATTGTTGGTCTATGACATAGTAGTACATGTTTATTGTTGGTCTATGACATAGTAGTACATGTTTATTGTTGGCCTGTGACATAGTAGTACATGTTTAGTGTTGGTCTATGACAGTAGTACATGTTTAGTGTAGGTCTGTGACATAGTAGTACATGTTTATTGTTCGTCTGTGACATAGTAGTACATGTTTATTGTTGGTCTATGACATAGTAGTACATGTTTATTGTTGGTCTATGACATAGTAGTACATGTTTATTGTTGGTCTGTGACATAGTAGTACATGTTTATTGTTGGTCTATGACATAGTACATGTTTATTGTTGGTCTATGACAGTAGTACATGTTTATTGTTGGTCTATGACCTAGTAGTACATGTTTATTGTTGGCCTGTGACATAGTAGTACATGTTTATTGTTGGTCTGTGACATAGTAGTACATGTTTATTGTTCGCCTGTGACATAGTAGTACATGTTTATTGTTGGTCTGTGACAGTAGTTCATGTTTATTGTTCGTCTGTGACATAGTAGTACATGTTTATTGTTGGTCTATGACATAGTACATGTTTATTGTTGGTCTATGACAGTAGTACATGTTTATTGTTGGTCTATGACCTAGTAGTACATGTTTATTGTTGGCCTGTGACATAGTAGTACATGTTTATTGTTGGTCTGTGACATAGTAGTACATGTTTATTGTTCGCCTGTGACATAGTAGTACATGTTTATTGTTGGTCTGTGACAGTAGTTCATGTTTATTGTTCGTCTGTGACATAGTAGTACATGTTTATTGTTGGTCTGTGACAGTAGTTCATGTTTAGTGTTGGTCTGTGACAGTAGTACATGTTTATTGTTGGCCTGTGACATAGTTTACATTTTATTGTTGGTCTATGACAGTAGTACATGTTTATTGTTCGTCTGTGACATAGTAGTACATGTTTATTGTTAGTCTGTGACATAGTAGTACATGTTTATTGTTGGTCTGTGACAGTAGTTCATGTTTATTGTTCGTCTGTGACATAGTAGTACATGTTTATTGTTGGTCTGTGACAGTAGTACATGTTTAGTGTTGGTCTGTGACAGTAGTACATGTTTATTGTTCGCCTGTGACATAGTAGTACATGTTTATTGTTGGCCTGTGACATTGTATGTACATGTTTATTGTTGGTCTATGACAGTAGTACATTTTTATTGTTGGTCTATGACATAGTAGTACATGTTTATTGCTGGTCTGTGACATAGTAGAACATGTTTATTGTTCATCTGTGACATAGTAGTACATGTTTATTGTTGGTCTATGACATAGTAGTACATGTTTATTGTTGGTCTATGACAGTAGTACATGTTTACTGTGACATAGTAGTACATGTTTATTGTTGGGCTATGACAGTAGTACAGTTTATTGTACTGTGACATAGTAGTACATGTTTATTGTTGGTCTATGACATAGTAGTACATGTTTATTGTTGGTCTGTGACATAGTAGTACATGTTTATTGTTGGCCTGTGACATAGTAGTACATGTTTATTGTTGGTCTATGACAGTAGTACATGTTTATTGTTGGTCTGTGACAGTAGTACATGTTTATTGTTGGCCTGTGACATAGTAGTACATGTTTACTGTTGGTCTGTGACATAGTAGGACATGTTTATTGTTGGTCTATGACATAGTAGTACTTTACTGTGACAGTAGTACATGTTTATTGTTGGTCTGTGACATAGTAGTACATGTTTAGTGTTGGTCTGTGACAGTAGTACATGTTTATTGTTGGCCTGTGACATAGTAGTACATGTTTATTGTTGGCCTGTGACATAGTAGTACATGTTTATTGTTGGTCTGTGACATAGTAGTACATGTTTATTGTTCGTCTGTGACATAGTAGTACATGTTTATTGTTGGTCTATGACATAGTAGTACATGTTTATTGTTGGTCTATGACATAGTAGTACATGTTTATTGTTGGTCTATGACATAGTAGTACATGTTTATTGTTGGCCTGTGACATAGTAGTACATGTTTATTGTTGGTCTATGACAGTAGTACATGTTTATTGTTCGTCTGTGACATAGTAGTACATGTTTATTGTTGGCCTGTGACAGTAGTACATGTTTATTGTTGGCCTGTGACATAGTAGTACATGTTTATTGTTGGTCTGTGACATAGTAGTACATGTTTATTGTTGGCCTGTGACATAGTAGTACATGTTTATTGTTGGCCTGTGACACAGTAGTACATGTTTTTTGTTGGCCTGTGACATAGTAGTACATGTTTATTGAATGTTGCAGTGGTCTATCTATCTATCTATCTATATATCTATCTATCTATATATCTATCTATATGTCTGTCTTTATATTTATCTATCTGTCTGTTTATCTGTCTATCTGTCTGTCTGTCTACCTATCTATCTATCTATTTATCTATCTATCTTTTTGTGATATATATATATATTTATCTAGATGTCTGTCTCGGACTTTTTATGACAAACATGAAAATTGTTCCTAGGTTGTTTTAGGCTTGACATAATTTCAAAATCAAAACATCTTCTGCATCCTAAGTATATATATAAGTGTTACCCTGATAGCAACAGCAGAACAGGGTCTTTACATAGAAAAGAAAATAAGGAAATTATCATAATGGAAATCCAAATACAAATGTCAGAATGATAGTATAGTTTACAATAAATGATTGTAGGTTATCTGTTGAAAATAAATGCTGTAGTTTGTGCTCACATGCCTGTAATATACATTATAATTCAACATCACTTTAACATTGAAATGTAGGTATATTTTGTGACAATTAATACATGAACTGAGATTGTTGATAGTAAAGAGGTGTTAATCTCAGGTAAATAAACGATATCAGGTTCCTAGACATACTTGTCTAAAAAAAAAAATAGAATTTCATCTTTTATCAGCCTCTGTAGTAAGGAACAAACATTACATAAATCACTCCATAATTTCTTTTATTTTCCCTATTTGTCAGATAAAGTTTAGAAATTGTTCATTTTCATCATTATTTTGTGAAATTACTGGTAAATTGTTGTATGTATCATATTTTAGTAGCTTTTTATCATCTGAGAACCTATATCTTGCTATGATCTCATAAAGAGAAATAGAGACCTATATATGATAATTATACAAGATTTAGAGATATAAACATAATACCATGTGACTTTGGTGTTCATGTTTCCATGACATTAACTCTGGACTTTTCATTTTGACCATGCCACTTTGCGATACATGTCAAAACCTTATGGATAGAAAACTTTTAAGTGCATTTCTCCAGTGGGACAGACTTCAGCTTGAGATTAGTTAGTTATTGCTCCTTTGTCAAGTATCCAGCATCAGAAATGGCTTGCCAGTGGGATAAAAAAAATATCTTATAAGACTAACAAGTCCATCTTGTAAATGTTTATCCCATGTGAGATAGTTAATTTACCGGGTGTTAGTTAATACAAACTTTTCAGCATGACAATTTTTATCATGTTGAAATTTTTTATTTCTTGCATTACAATATTTTTTTTTTTCTTCAAGTGGTAACTGATTTTTGTATTCAGTACCACCTGGTAAATTAAAAAGAAAAAAAAAAGAATCCAACATGAACCTATGCATTGAAAAAAGGCCTCGGATCGGGCACCAGTGCACCAGACGTGCACTCTGGTTTGCCTTTAAGCGACTCATTTTACAAAAAAAATATCTGTATGTTCTTTAGATTTTCAAACTATAAACTGTTATTGTGTATAATATATAAAATATGTATGTATAGCATATAAAATATGTATGTATAACATATAAAATATGTATGTATGCATAACAGGCACGCATCATCGTCAGGAGTGGATAGTTCCCCCTCTTTATGACAGGGACCTTTTCCTTATTATTTACTACTGGAAAATAATGAAACAGCCATTGCAATCACTATTCCTGACTTGAATTCAGTTATTAAATGATAACTCAATTGATATACTCATAAAAGCCTCATTGATGTCTCCTTTTCTGAGGTCTAAAAGGCAACAAACAGTAAATACAGTAAAACCTGTCTATAACGAAATCCCTGGGACCAATAAATAAATTTGTTATATACATATATTTCCAAGTGTTAAGATCAATGGATAACTAATGACCCTTTTTAAACTTTTTATGTTGACGCTAAGTTAAGCTACATATAAATGACACATATCACAATATAGTAATACATTACACTTTATTTTAATTCAAAAACATATATGTGTACAAAAAATTGGAAAATTGTATCATATTAATTGATACATGAAATAAAAGTCAGTAACACATACTGTATAAATAGATCTCAATGCTGGCTTACATACACGTATGTTGTCAGAAGGGTACATGGCAGTTACATGCCCCGGGTTAACAAGTTAAATCACTAATTAACACAGAAAAAATCAGTTATTTTATGTTGTTTTCTTTGCACCTGTGATTCAATAAAATTTTCCACATCTTGTCAGTTTGTCAAATATTTCCATTGGAACACTGTTCATATTACAGGTAATGTACTTACGTACATATTACTTGTAATGTACTTACATACATATTACACGTAATGTACTTACGGACATATTACACATAATGTACTTACGGATATATTACACAATGAACTTACGGACATATTACATGTAATGTACTTATGGACATATTACATGTAATGTACTTATGGACATATTACATGTAATGTACTTATGGACATATTACATGTAATGTACTTATGGACATATTACTTGTAATGTACTTATGGACATATTACATGTAATGTACTTACGGACATATTACATGTAATGTACTTATGGACATATTACATGTAATGTACTTATGGACATATTACTTGTAATGTACACTTATGGACATATTACATGTAATGCGTACTTATGGACATATTACTTGTAATGTACTTATGGACATATTACATGTAATGTACTTATGGACATATTACATGTAATGTACTTATGGACATATTACTTGTAATGTACTTATGGACATATTACTTGTAATGTACTTACGGACATATTACACATAATGTACTTATGGACATATTACTTGTAATGTACTTACGGACATATTACACATAATGTACTTATGGACATATTACTTGTAATGTACTTACGGACATATTACACATAATGTACTTATGGACATATTACTTGTAATGTACTTATGGACATATTACATGTAATGTACTTATGGACATATTACTTGTAATGTACTTACGGACATATTCAATGCTAGTAAGAGCCACGCTCTGTGTTAGATCAACGGGTTGCTCAGTTTCGGAATTTACGTCATCCTCCTTGTCAGTCATAAAAGTGTCATGTTCTAGTACACTCACGATTATTTCATCGTCATTCAAGCCATGCGATATCACTACATCATTGTCAGTATTTACAAACTTGTCAAAAGACAAATCAGATATTGTGTTTATAGGCAACAAACTCCAGATACCCCTTCAAATCTATCAACCCATGATAACAATCCTTTGAATTCTTTTTCACCAAGTTTTTCCACAAAAATATTTGCTTTTTCAAGTAGAATAGACCCACTTATTGGTATATTTTGACTTTGGGCACTTAAAAACCATTCAAATATTGCATCCTCAATGTTTTAAAATTGACAGGATCTAAATTTTTTCCTTGCTGGTAAAACACAGCTGGATTCAAAAGGTATGAAAAACCAATTCGTTTTAAACAATTTTTCGTTACATCCAAAAAAAGTATATGTGAACTTGCAAGGGATTTTTAACAAGTTTGTTACAACCAAGAATTTGTTAGATCCGGGTTCATTATAGACAAGTTTTACTGTGTATATATATATATATATATATTAAAAACTAAGACAATCAAGAAAATTCTTTTGCACTAGCACTTTCACTTGTATTCAGATCTACAGGTGCACTTTAAAATTTGTTAATTAACCTGAAGATATGAATACAAATTAAAGTAAAATTGCAAAGACTTTTTCTTGATCGTTTTATTTTTTACTATAATGGGCTCTCATACAGAACGCTTGGTTTTTTAAATATATATATATATATATATATATATATATATATATATATATATATATATATATATATGGTATATATATATATATATATATATATATATTTATATATGGTATATATATATATGTGTGTGTGTGTGTACCAGATATATGTGTGTGTATGTATATATATGTTAAATACCAAGGCTGGTACATTTTCTGAAAATGGGTCATCCATTAAAGTGATCAAATTTGATACTCATTTTTCAAAATCATTTTGGAAATCTTTGGAATAAAGCCAATTATCTGAAAGTGAAAGAAGTTCTGAATCTGATTACGATAGTCTTGGACATTAATCACAGGAAGTTTCATGTACATGTATATAAATTGTTGTAAAACTGATTTTCTGACATAATTTGACAGTTAAATCACATACAGTGCTTGTTGTAAAAGTGAATATTGTTGATTTAAGCTGACAGGTACAGAGTTACATATCACAGATTTTCTGGACTGATGGGTATAACAGAGAGCTTCTATTATATTTGGTTTATGCTATAGATTTTGGTTTTTGAAGTCATGGATGTATCTTGGTAGAGAGGAAAGGCAGAACAAACATCAATATAAGGTTAATATGGTATCCAGGTAAATGGAAAGCAGGACAGGCATCAAGTTAAATATGGTATCTGGATAGAGGGGGAAAGCAGGACAGACAACAGTATAAGGATACAGTATCCAGGTAGAGGGGAAAGGCGGGACAGGCATCAATATAGGGATATGGTATCCAGATAAAGGGGAAAGGTTTGACAGATATCAATATAGGGATATGGTATCCAGATAAAGGGGAAAGGTTTGACAGATATCAATATAGGGATATGGTATCCAAGTTAAGAGGAAAGGGAAGATAGATATCAATATAGGAATATGGTATCCAAGTTAAGAGGAAAGGGAAGATAGATATCAATATAGGAATATGGTATCCAGGTAGAGGGGAAGGGAGGACAGATATCAATATAGGGATATGGTATCTGGGTAGAGGGGAAAAGCAGGACAGATATCAATATATGGATATGGTATCCAGGTAAAGGGGAAATTGAGAACAGATATCAATATAGGGATATGGTATCCAGGTAAAGGGGAAATTGAGAACAGATATCAATATAGGGATATGGTATCCAGGTAAAGGGGAAAGACAGAACAGACATCGATTTGGAAGGTTCCCAGTGTGAGATACTGGTGAAATATGGATTATTTCAGGTCATTTTGACTTCAAGTCAGCTATCTAATTGATTGTGAAGTGAGGGTTGGTAAAATTACATGGAATACAAATTACAAGTAGTAGCAGACAGCCCTCAGTGTGGTATTTAAATCCGATTAAAGAGCTATAATTATACATGTCCAGTGAAACTGACCGCTGGGGAGAAATTTGTAGGGAGTCACCATATGTCAATCAAAAGCTAAAATGAAACTGACCACTGGAGTCTTTGTGGTCACTTGATCCCTTTGATTGTTCTGTTCAGATAGTGCAGTTTTGAGAAAGGTGAATAGTGCATCAGATTTTTGGTGAGAGTTTCCAATATTTTTTGCATTGATGTTAAAATCAAATTCCGGTAGCCATTTTATTATACCTTTGGTGTGTAAAATGTTACCAGTAGCTACCTACCAAACACTTTTAGGCAGAGTAGGAAAACAATCTTACAGTAGTTCTTTGAAGTAATTTACACCATTAAACAAATTGATTGATTTGTTTTAATTATAAATGATTGTGTTTTAATTATAACTGATGGATGCAACCAATTTTCTGTGTTGTTGTCATTTCCATTGTATTTTTTGGGAAGAACGTAAAACTGAAATTCTCAAACGGTCCACCAGCAGTGGCAACGACCTAGTGCTTATAAATATTATAAACATACTACCAAAGTTATAATGCTCAAGACGATATCGTTTCTGTCAATTAGACTTCATCAGTTGAACTCCATTTTAAAAGTTATGTGTATTTTCTAAATAGAAAGTTGTATTACACAAGGCCAAATAATATCTCTAAAAGTATAGCCGAAATCCCTCTAAGAGTGACCACTGTAAAAAATGACTGTATTTTTTTGTAGATAACAATACATAGTTGAAGATTATAGAGGTCAAAGATGAAATTCTAACATTATCACGTCAATAATGATTTATATATGTAGATCGCTAACATTAATCACATAGTCAATAGAATTTATACATGTTGATCTGTAACATTATCTCACGAGAGAGGTCAAAGCATGTAGAGGTCAATAGATGATTTATATATGTATAGATCGCTAACATTATCTCACGGAGAGGTCAATAGTTAATTTATACATGTATAGATCTCTAACATTATCTCACGGAGAGGTCAATAGATGATTTATATATGCATTTCTAACATTATCTCACGGAGAGGTCAATAGATGATTTATATATGCATAGATCTCTAACATTATCTCACGGAGAGATGTTTATATATAGATGATCTCTAACATTATACATGTATAGATCTGTAACATTATCTCACGGAGAGGTCAATAGATGATTTATATATGTATAGATCTCTAACATTATCTCACGGAGAGGTCAATAGATGATTTATACATGTATAGATCGCTAACATTATCTCACGGAGAGGTCAATAGATGATTTATTGTATAGATCTCTAACATGTATAGATCTGTAACATTATCTCACGGAGAGGTCAATACATGTAAAGATCTCTAACATTATCTCAAGGAGAGGTCAATAGATATACATGTAAAGATCTCTAACATTATCTCACGGAGAGGTCAATAGATGATTTATACATGTATAGATCTCTAACATTATCTCACGGAGAGGTCAATAGTTAATTTATACATGTAAAGATCTCTAACATTATCTCATGGAGAGGTCAATAGATGATTTATATATATATAGATCGCTAACATTATCTCACGGAGAGGTCAATAGATGATTTATATATATAACATTATCTCACAGAGGTCGCTAGGTATAGATCGCTAACATTATCTCGCAGAGAGGTCAATAGATGATTTATAGATGTATAGATCTCTAACATTATCTCACATTAAACTATATGTATATATTTTCTTATTGCCAAACAAATATTTCTATATCAAATATTTCACATTGCCTTGCCACCCATTGTTTTCACTCAGATGAACTATTGTAGTACCTCATGTGATTTATTGCAATCCATCATCTCCACTCATGTGATCTATTGCAATTCATCACTCATGTGATCTAGTGGAATTCATTGTTGTTAATCATGTGATCTATTGCAATTCATTACCATTACTAATGTGATCTATCACAATCCACTGCTGACAATCATGTGATGTATTGCAATTCATTGCTGTTACACGTGTGATTTATTGCAATTCATTGTTGTTAATTATGTAGTTTATTTCAGTCCATTGCCATTACTCATGTGATCTTTCCTAACATCTGTTAAAGGGCCATGACTGGCAGTTTATGGTCAGCTATATGTTTTAAATGATAATGTGCTTTGCAAAATGCTTATATAAAGTTATCTTCCCATTAATTACACTTATAAGTGATTCCATGTTTTCTAGTAATTTGAGTTTGAAGATCAAAAAATAATTTTTACTTGTAGCGACATTAAATACAACAGAGTTGTGTAATATTCAAGGCAACCTCAGATGAATAAGTTTAACATATAGGTTATGGTCATCTCATCACCACCACCCCACCAAAAACCAACTGACCCCAACCTAACCCCCCTAACCTCTACTTCCCCTACCCCCAACCACACACCCCTCACCCCACCCCACCCACTTCCCCCCCCCCCCGACCCCCATCTCCCACCCCCACCACTGCACCACGACCACCCACCACCCCCCCACCACATCGACCCCCACCCACAACAGCCCCCCCCCCCACATCACCCCCCCCTCACACCCAATGCCACCCCATCCCACCCCCCACCCACCACCACATCTCCTCCTTTAACATATACCCGCCTCCCGTTATGGCCAAACCCTCACCCAACACCACACCAACCCACCCCCCACCATCCACCAACACCCCCCATCCCCCACCCCCACACTAACAAACACACACCACCACCTCCCCCACCCCCCCCTCCAACCAACCCTCACCCTCACCCGACCCCCACCCCCACCCCCCCCCTCCCACCCCCCCACCCCACCCCAGCCCACTCGACTCCACACCGCCCCCCCCCAAACACACACATCCACCCACCCCCACCACACCCCCCCGACAAAGACAACCCCCCACCCACCCCCAACCACACCCTCCCCCCTCCCCACATCCCACCCACCATCCCACACTCCCCCACCCCATCACCCACACAACCACATCTCATCACACCCCCCACACACCAACCCCCCCCACCCCACCCACCCCCCCAACCCACCCCCCCACCCCCCCCCCCCCCCCTCATATCCATCACAACTCATACCTAAGTGAAATGACTGACTCATACTGATGTTTTAGCTGACTCATGCCCATTGATTGGCTGACAAAATCATGTCAACGGTTTGATTATTTATCAAGGTATACATGTACTTACCAACTAGGTAATTAACATGAGGCCGTTTGGTATTGAAATGACATACAACTATCTGTGGTAATAATTGTCTTCAGTATTACTTCACTGACCAATTTACAAAACTTTGCAGGGCGGATCTACATTTTGATTATCTTGTTGATGATTATATTCAATTTTCGGTTATGACAATCATTATGGGAAAACCATTTTATTATTATTTTGATGTACCCAAAATCACTCATACTAATGAATATTTTTAAAGGAGTAAGTGTTTTCAATTTATCCAATCAAAGTAGTTGTGATCAGCATCGGGAGCCATCGCATCATTTAAAAGCCTCGATCTGATTAGCTGACGAATGTGAGCACTGTTTACTCACATTGGGTGAGCGTTGTGATTCTGGACCATGGTTTTATGATGATGTTCCTTTTTTAGTTGTTTATAATTATGACAGGACAGAAAATAGGCATGTACTTACAGTGACTCATGTTTCTTGTAACATATTGTCACAAAGGTGGTTTGATAGATGGATAGATATTTTCAAGTTACAACACTCTTCTGTTTTAAAAGATTATTACTCATTAAATAAAATAAGAACTCATTCAGTTGATTACAAGTTTTTTTAGTTTATCAAAAATGTGAGATAAGTATATGAAAATTGTCAATCCATTTCAGATAGATATTTGATTTACCGGTTCTGTTTATCCTTTAAATCAAAGTTTGAAACCTCAAAGAAACATGTTCACAGGTGGTCACTTAATAGGAGTACATTATCACTGCTTTTGTTTGCATACAGAAGACATCACATGCATGTATATATAGATAAGTTAAAAATCAGTCAATCAGTTTTACATGAAATCAATATACCCAGTGTTACTGGAATTTTGAGACATGTTCATCCAAATTCCTGTAAATTTTCTTCTTTATCAGGATTGTGCTTTTATTCAGTCAAGGTTTGAACAGTTTTGAACATTTGAGGGAGTGCCTGTGTTTATTTAGCTGTTTAGAAACTTAAATGTCATATGACTAGGCATTGACTTGACCCTGTATCTAGTTGTCAAATGACTGTATTAAGTTGTCATATGACTATATTTAGTTGTCATATGACTAAACATTGACTTAACCCTGAATTTAGTTGTATTATGACAGTATTTAGTTGCTATATGATGAAATTAAGTTGCCTTATGACTAAACATTGATTTGACCCTGTATTTAGTTGTCATATGACTGTATTTAGTTGCTATATGACTGTATTCAGTTGTCATATGACTAGATATTGACTTTACTCTGTATCAAGTTATCATATAACTGTATTTAGTTGTCATATGGCTATGTTTAGTTGATGTGATGTGACTAAACATTGACTTGACCCTGTATTCAGTTGTCACATGTCTGGATATGTAAATAATTATTTGTCATATAGCTGGACATGTAGTTAATTATTTGTCACATGACTGGATATATAGTTAATTATTTGATATGACTGGATATATAGTTAATTATATGTTATATAACTGGGTATATAGTTAATTATTTGTTATATAACTGGATATGTAGGTTATTATTTATGACTGGTAATGAAATAAATAGAATTTTGCTGATGACAGTATACACTGATTTGACTTTTCTCCCTAAAGTAAAAGAGGAATCTACAGTATTAATAAATAATTCTTTAATGTGATGTTTAATATAATAAAAGTGTAAACAAAATGAATTCAAACTTTATTTCAATTAGAATGTGACAAACTGAACAAAATGAGACTAACTCCATGTTTGAGTATGAAAACTATCATCAGTATTGACAATGTGTCATTCAGAAGTGAGGAAACCCACAACTTAGAGATAATTACAAATTAACCAAATAATAATGCACAGTAACAGATGTCCATCAGAAAGAGATACAAGTTGACCAGTGGTCAACCCTGTAACAGTAGCCATGAAATTATATGCCCCAAAATACCTTACTTTTTATCATATGGTCATTTCATTTCTGATCATCGACATTGCATCTGGTATGAAGTTCAACTCCAATGTCTTGCATATGTTTGACCATTGGTCAATCTTTCACTATCCTAGGTTGAAAGTTGATCTGAAATAAAAGCATGCAATAAATATTTATTTCTGTGTAAAGGCTATAATATATAAATATTTATACAGAGATTGGCACCTTATTTCTACAGAAATCAGTAAAATTATTGTAACAAAGATTTCTAACACATTTCATGGCATGATGGGACCTTGTTTATAGATTTTTTTTATACTAGTATCTTTTTCTTGCTTGACTATACACATCTATACACATCTAAAATAATAACAAAACAGTAACATATACAACACATAACCCCACTCAATAATGTAAATAACATACACAACACAAAACACTACACTAATGTAAATACCATACACAACACAAAACACCACTCAATAATGTAAATAATATACACAACACAAAACACCACTCAATAATGTGAATAACATGCAACACAAAACACTACACAATAATGTAAAAAACATACACAACACAAAACACTACACAATAATGTAAAAAACATACACAACACGAAACACTACTCAATAATGTAAATAATATATACAACACAAAACACCACTCAATAATGTGAATAACATGCAACACAAAACACTACACAATAATGTAAAAAACATACACAACACAAAACACTACACAATAATGTAAAAAACATACACAACACGAAACACACGTAAATAACAAAACACTACACAATAATGTAAATAACATATACAACACAAAACAAAATAATGTACTACCGTACACATAAAACACTATAATGTAAATAACATATACAACACAAAACACTACTCAATAATGTAAATAACATACACAGCACAAAACACTACACAATAATGTAAATAACATATACAACACAAAACACCACTCAATAATTTAAATAACATACACAACACAAAACACTACACAATAATGTAAATAACATACACAACACAAAATACCACTCAATAATGGAAATAACATATGCAACACAAAATACTACACATTAATTTAAATAACATACACAACACAAAACACTGTTAATGTAAATAACATAAACCACAAAGTTATGAAAAATATACAGAAATAATTTTTTAATATCATCACCAGCCATCAGTCATAGTCCTTTCTCAAAAAATCAGCTTAGGTTAGTAGAACTTTAACCCATACTGACCAGAGCTGAGAGACTACGTGGTTTAACTGATTGATCCCTGTAGCTACATTGGGACTCTAACTACTCGACCATGGAGACCCCTAAAATATAGCAGTATCCTGTCACTGACAAATATCAGCATTGTACACATAACAAGAATCATGTCAGAGCAAGAAAAATGTACACAAGTGAAAATTACACGGGGATGAGTAGTTAGGCTTGATTATTTGTCCCTGGTGACATGTAATTTCAGGTCACCTGAGCCAAAGGCGATCGTCTTTTGTCTGTCGTCGGCCATCGTGCAATATCTGTCATTTGTGTTAACTTTTACACATTTTAAACTTCTTCTCAAGAACTTATGGGACAATTTTAACCAAACTTTGCAGGACATATCACCATGAGAAGCCAAATAAAGTTTGTAAATGAAAAGGGGCTATGACCTATAAGGGCCCCAAAATGGGCCAGAAAGGACCAAAACTTGGTACAGCATTAAAAATCTTCTCATGAACAAACAATCAGATGACTTTCAAATTTATTTTGTATTCATGATTGTTAAGACAATATCTTCAAAGTCTGCAAATGAAAATGAAATCTGTCCATAAACAAGCCACTTGGGGTACTTAACAGAAGCAAGTGGATCCTTTACCAAGTTTGTAGTTTTCAGCCAGATCAGCCCAGGGTGGGGCAAAATAGGTCCCAGAAGGTATCCCTCTTTAAAAATCTTCTTTTCCAGAACCTCTAAACTGATTGAAAAATGGATTGTTCTGAGCGATCTACATGGATTGAATGATTCAAGTCTGTATTTTACATAAATATCGGAATATCAATTTATTATGCGTTTTTGCGGTCTTTTCAGACTTTGTCATTTTCATTCATTTTTGCATGATTTCCTCAATTATCTCCCCTTGTATTCATTTAATTTGTGATACTTGCAATTAGGTGAAGAAATGTTTCGTGTCAGAATTTTAACAAGATTTAATTTTTAGAAATTTTTTATGAATTTTTTCAGACTTCAAAAAGGAAGGGATTGCATTTTTCACACTATCAGCTTTTGTTTTAAAATCATTAAATGGATTTTGACAAAACTTTACAGGATGCAAGTACTCAAGGTCCTCTACCAAGCTTGTTGTTTTCAGCCAAATCAGTCCAGGGGCGGATCTAGGATAGTGCAAAATAGGTCCCAGAAGGTACCTCTCTTTAAAAATCTTCTCCAGATCCACTGCATGAATTGAAAATTGGATTGTTTCAGAATGATCTACATGGATGTGTATTTAAATTTGCATGTTTCATTGAAATTTTGGGCATGTTGAGGTCTTTTGAGACTTCAGTAGCATTATAAGGTACAGTTTTATACACAATGGCTTAATAACTAAAAAGTGATTGACTTTTTGTATACAAAGATATATGAGAAAGTTGTTACAAATTATCTATGGTTCATTTTTTCAACTTCTTTTCAAGAACCAGTGGTCAAATTTTAATCAAATGTTGCAGGAAGTATTCCCATATGAGGCCCCATAGAGATGGCAAATGAAAAGGGGCTAGGACCCATAGGCATTCCAAAAGGGGCCAGATCTAGGTATTATTCCACTTAGATGGCTGTTAAGTCCCATTGGGCCTCTTGTTGTAATAGATCAATAACATCTTACTTTGTAACCTCTAAACTTTTGCATTAACACAGTGCTTTTAAAATCCTTTATTGCCATTTTAATTAATTATAAGTCCCATATCAGGGCAATCAAAGAGTAGGCAGTCATAGTGGTTCCATAAAAGTTTATAAACAAATTGGGACTGGCTGAAAGTGTCGAGTGACAAGTTGTTTCCAAATTCACTCATTGTCCCATAGGACAAGTGATTTTTCACATTTTTTTTTTACCCTGTAAACTCTTCATATAATAAGATATTGTCCAGTTTACATAGCTTAGTGGAGTGGAGTAACTTTTTGATTATCACATGGTCGGTTCTCCTGACTTTTCAGTTATGACATGCTTCACAGGAATTGCATTTTAACTGTAGGAATGATGACAAGTAGTAACGATTACTCTCGCCAGTGTAATTTTAATATATTACCTAAACTGTAAACTCGTCCAGGTCAAGACAGGGTTCACGAGACTTCACCCCGACAGGTTATATGGATTTTACAATATCTATTGACTAGTTTTGGAGGAAGTTAAAAAAAAAAGTTTTCGGGATCATGTTATTGAGTTGTATGTGGACCAAGATGTTAGATCTCATTAACGATGATGAAATGTTCTTATTATGTTTTATCTTTTAATTGATAGATCTACTTTGGAAAAAAAACACATCAATAACAGCAGGGGGCATTTGTCCCCCACGCAGAGTTCAGTTCAAGATTGTTTGTTCCCAAGAAGCTTTAAAAAGTACAGAAAAATGAATTTGAAATGAAAAATGACTGGATATCATATTCTGTGTATAGATATATTGTTCGCCTATGTAAGCATATGTATCAGCTTTCCTAACAATTATGAATTAATTCTTCACTTTTAAAGAACTTAAAAAAAATTCTGCTGACCTCAATACTCAAGGATCAATTTTTTATTTTTTTTCGTTTTTTTCATGTTTTTGGGAGAATGAAATAGATAAGGCTTTACAAGAAATGTGTTGATCAAAACACAATTTAATAAGGCTGTTTTATCATGTGTGAAAGTTTTTTGTTGTAAAACATAACCAGACACCTAAGTTTCAGCTGTTTAATGAACATCAAATTTTACTTGCCATTCAGTTCTTTTTAAGTCTATTTTGACCATTGTTTGTATACAACTTCACCTACAGGCAACTTTTGTTGTCTGGTTTTCTTTTTACCTTTATAATAACATACAATGGAATTGGGATGTGGAAATATCTTAGGATGGGAACAGTTATATTTTTGGCTTTTTTTTTAACTTTTGCATTTCTTTACTTTATTTCTTGTCTGTTTATTATTTTTTTACATTTATAATAACATACAAAAGAAATATGATATGGAAATGTCTCAAAATGTGAACAGTAATATTTTAAATTATTGTTTCATTCTGTACAATTTACTAGATACTGGTGTCTAAAGCGTCTTCAGGACAACTCTCAACAGTCATACATAGAGCTAGATCCTGGTGTCTAGACTCTCAACAGTCATACATATAGCTAGATACTGGTGTCTAGACTCTCAACAGTCATACATATAGCTAGATCCTGGTGTCTAGACTCTCAACAGTCATACATATAGCTAGATCCTGGTGTCTAGACTCTCAACAGTCATACATATAGCTAGATACTGGTGTCTAGACTCTCAACAGTCATACATATAGCTAGATCCTGGTGACTCTAGACATATAGCAGATCCTGGTGTCTAGACTCTCAACAGTCATACATAGAGCTAGATCCTGGTGGATTAGTCTAGACATAGAGCTAGATACTGGTGTCTAGACATCAATATCATACATAGAGCTATCCTGGTGCTAGATAGAGCTAGATGGTGTCTAGACTCTCAACAGTCATACATATAGCTAGGTCCTGGGATTGTCTCAACACATACTCTAGATACTGGTGTCTAGACTATCAATAGTCATACATAGAGCTAGATCCTGGTGTCTAGACTCTCAACAGTCATACATAGAGCTAGATACTGGTGTCTAGACTCTCAACAGTCATACATATAGCTATATCCTGGTGTCAACATCATACATAGAGCTAGATCCTGGTGTCTAGACTCTCAACAGTCATACATAGAGATCCTGGTGTCTAGACTCTCAACAGACATACATAGAGCTAGATCCTCTCTAGACTCTCAACAGTCATACATAGAGCTAGATCCTGGTGTCTAGACTCTCAACAGTCATACATGAGCTAGATCCTGGTGTTTAGTCTCAACAGTCTCATAGACAGTCCATAGACACTCAACAGATACATAGATCCTAGATCCTGGTGTCTAGACTCTCAACTCAACATATAGCAGATCCTGGTGTCTAGACTCTCAAGAGTCTACATAAGCTAGATCCTGGTGTCTAGACTCTCAACAGTCATACATAGAGCTAGATACTGGTCTAGACACTCAACAGTCATACTAGACTCTCAACAGTCATACATAGAGCTAGATCCTGGTGTCTAGACATAGTCATACATAGATCCTGGTGTCTCAACAGTCATACATAGAGCTAGATACTGGTGTCTAGACTATCAATAGTCATACATAGAGCTAGATCCTGGTGTCTAGACTCTCAACAGTCATACATAGAGCTAGATCCTGGTGTCTAGACTCTGGTGTACATAGAGCTAGATCCTGGTGATTAGACTCTCAACAGTCATACATAGAGCTAGATACTGGTGTCTAGACTATCAATAGTCATACATAGAGCTAGATCCTGGTGTCTAGACTCTCAACAGTCAACAGTCATACATAGATCCTGGTGTCTAACATCATACATGAGCTAGATCCTGGTGTTTAGACTCTCAACAGTCAACATAGAGCTAGATCCTGGTGTCTATACTCTCAAGAGTCATACATAGAGCTATCCTGGTGTCTAGACTCTCAACACATACATAGAGCTAGATCCAGTCTAGACTCTCAACATATAGCTAGATCCTGGTGTCTAGACTCTCAACAGTCATACATAGAGCTAGATCCTGGTGTCTAGACTCTCAACAGTCATACATAGAGCTAGATCTGGTGTCTAGACTCTCAACAGTCATACATAGAGCTAGATCCTGGTGTCTAGACTCTCAACAGTCATCATAACAGACAGACTCTCAACAGTCATACATAGCTAGATCCTGGTGTCTAGACTCTCAACAGACATACATAACAGATCCTGGTGTCTAGACTCTAGTCATACATAGAGCTAGATACTGGTGTCTAGACTATCAATAGTCATACATAGAGCTAGATCCTGGTGTCATACAGTCACACAGAGCTAGATACTGGTGTCTAGACTCAACTCAACTAGATCCTGGTGTCTAGATCAACACACACATAGAGCTAGATCCTGGTGTCTAGACTCTCAACAGTCATCATAGAGCACTCAACTAGACTCAGTCATACATAGAGCTAGATCCTGGTGTCTAGACTCTCAACAGTCATACATCAGATCCTGGTGTCTAGACTCTCAACAGTCATACATAGAGCTAGATCCTGGTGTCTAGACATCTCAATCCTGGTGTCTAGACTCTCAACATACATACATAGCTAGATCCTGGTGTTAGACTCTCAACAGACATACATCAACAGTCTAGACTCTCAACAGTCATATAGAGCTAGATCCTGGTGTTGTCATACTAGAGCTAGACTCGGGTGTTTAGACTCTCAACAGTCATACATAGAGCTAGATCCTGGTGTTTAGACATCAACTGTCATACATATAGCTAGAGACACTCTGGTGTCTAGACTCTCAACAGTCATACATATAGCTAGATCCTGGTGTCTAGACTCTCAACAGTCATACATAGAGCTAGATCCTGGTGTCTAGACTCTCAACAGTCATACATAGAGCTAGATCCTGGTGTCTAGACTCTCAACAGTCATACATAGAGCTAGATCCTGGTGTCTAGACTCTCAACAGTCATACATAGAGCTAGATCCTGGTGATTAGACTCTCAACAGTCATACATAGAGCTAGATACTGGTGTCTAGACTATCAATAGTCATACATAGAGCTGGTGTCTAGACTCTCAACATCACACTGGTGTAAATACTGGTGTCTAGACTCTCAACAGTCATAGAGCAGATCCTGGTGCTAGACTCTCAACATCCTGGTGTCTAGACTCTCAACAGTCATACATAGAGCTAGATCCTGGTGTCTAGACTCAACAGTCATACATAGAGCTAGATCCTGGTGTCTAGACTCTCAACAGTCATAGAGCTAGATCCTGGTGTCTAGACTCTCAACAGTCATCTAGAGCTAATCCTGGTGTCTAGACTCTCAACAGTCATACATAGAGCTAGATCCTGGTGTCTAGACTCTCAACAGTCATACATAGAGCTAGATCCTGGTGTCTGTTTAGACTCTCATACATAGAGCTAGATCCTGGTGTCAGACTCTCACAGTCATACATAGAGCTAGATCCTGGTGTCTTAGACTACTCAACATCCTGGTGTCACTCTCAACAGTACATAGAGCTAGATCCTGGTGTTTAGACACTCAACAGTCATACATATAGCTAGATCCTGGTGTCTAGATCACACCTTGCTAAATACTGGTGTCTAGACTCTCAACAGTCATACATAGAGCTAGATCCTGGTGTCTAGACTCTCAACAGTCATACATAGAGCTAGAGTCATCAACAGTCATATAGAGCTAGATCCTGGTGTTTAGACTCTCAACAGTCATACATAGAGCTAGATCCTGGTGTCAGACTACATATAGCTGGTGTGTCTAGACTCTCAACATCATACATAGAGCTAGATCTAGACTAGACTCTCAACAGTCATACATAGAGCTACTGGTGTCTATACACAGACATACTAGAGCTAGATCCTGTGTCTGACTCTCAACAGATACATAGAGCTAGATCCTGGTGTCTAGACTCTCAACAGTCATACATAGAGCTAGATCCTGGTGTCTAGACTCTCAACAGTCATACTCAGATCCTGGTGTCTAGACTCATCATACATAGAGCTAGAGCTAGATCAACCTGGTAGATCTGGTAGACTCTCAACAGTCAACAGTCATACATAGAGCTAGATCCTGGTGTCTAGACTCAACAGTCAACATAGAGCTAGATCCTGGTGTCTAGACTCTAGTCATACATAGAGCTAGATCCTGGTGTCTAGTACATATAGCTAGATCCTGGTGTTTAGACTCTCAACAGTCTACATATCTAGACAGACTCTCAATAGTCATACATAGAGCTAGATCCTGGTGTCTAGACACTCAACAGTCATACTCTCAACTGGTGTTTAGACTCTCAACAGTCATACATAGAGCTAGATCCTGGTGTCTAGACTCTCAACAGTCATACATAGAGCTAGATCCTGGTGTTTAGACTCTCAACAGTCATACATAGAGCTAGATCCTGGTGTCTAAGAGTCATACATAGAGCTAGATCCTGGTGTCTAGACTCTCAACTCATACATAGTCATAGATCCTAGTGTCTAGACTCTCAACAGTCATACATAGAGCTAGATCCTGGTGTCTAGACTCTTTAGACATACTCATCTAGACTCTCAACAGTCATACATAGAGCTAGATCCTGGTGTCTAGACTCTCAACAGTCATACATAGAGCTAGATCCTGGTGTCTAGACTCTCAACAGTCATACATAGAGCTAGATCCTGGTGTTTAGACTCTCAACAGTCATACATAGAGCTAGATCCTGGTGTCTAGACTCTCAACAGTCATACATATAGCTAGATAGACTCTCAACAGTCATACATAGAGCTAGATCCTGGTGTTTAGACTCTCAACAGTCATACATAGAGCTAGATACTGGTGTCTAGACTCTCAACAGTCATACATATAGCTAGATACTGGTGTCTAAGGCATCTTCAAGACAAATCTCCACTATATAGCTAAATACTGGTGTCTAGACTCTCAACAGCCATACATAGACCAAGATACTGGTGTCTAGAGTGTGTTCAGGGCAACTCTCAGTTTCCATACATATAGCTAGATACTAGTGTCTTCAGGACAACTCTCAACAGTCAGACATATAGCTAAATACTGGTTTTGCACAAACTGATTCAGACTTGATATAGGAATTCTGTTTATTTATCTCAATTTTTGGATTATCGTTATTCTAGCAATCATAAAGATAAGATTTAGTGTACTGATCAAACAGTTTCATTTTTTTTGTCATGTAAAAATAAATCATACATTATCATATCGGGAATAAACTTACTCATTTCATGCACTTTAAGCAGCCATTGTGAATCAGGTATCAGAATATGTAAATGAGATAAAAGAAATTTGTTCAAATTAAAATTTTGAATGGTAAGGTGATGAACACAAAAACTTCAATGATTTTTAGGTCTAACATCTTCAAGATAATTAAGTTGTAAATTGTCAAAGTGAATTAGTTTGTGCTTTTGGGTCATACACCATTTACTTTTTACTAATGAATATCTCCTACGCTGCTTAAAATTCAATTAAAATGAAATCATCATGGAAACTGGTCTCATGTAAAGGGCAAAAAGTAAAATAAACAGGAGAAGCGACAGTAACATCTAAAGCATAAATTTAAATTTAAGATTTAGAAAAGACTGTTGTTCAGTGTAGTATATAGTTTCATACATGTTATTTTTTTAAAGTCAAAATCAATTTTGTATACATGTGTATCCTATCAAATCATTTAAATCTAAGTCTTAGAATGATTTTCTAAATTGTTGGAAATAAGCTAATCTTTTTCTCAAATAAACTTATTGAAAAATGAAAACTACATTTTAAAAGTTGTTTTTCTTGTTTTTTCATTTTTTGTTTTGTTTTGTTTTTTCAAATCAGTGGTGGTATATTTATGTTGTCTTCAACAGAAGTGCAGAGAATTTTCATGTAAAAACATGGTAACAAAAAATGGCAAAAAAAATGGTAACAAAAAATGGCAAAAAATGGTAACAAAAATTGGCAAATTTTTTGTCTTCTTCTTGGTGGTGTCCTACACCACACTGAGTTATCAGTTAAGGTGGTGACTAGTGTTTATTGGTGATGGAGAAAATTTGGTTACAATGTCTCCTGGAAGAGACCACCGATCTGCTGTAAGTAAACAAGCAAAATCTCAATTAATCAGCTTCCAGATTGAACTCATATCTGCAGTGACTAGAGGAAAAGAACCATTTAAAATTGTGTTGCTCTAAGAATTCGGCCACTTAGACTGATAAATGGTGTCCCATGGTGCTCTGTACCATGCATTCAAGATCTTGAGACAGAACTTGTCAGTCCACTTGACCACTGAGTCTCAAACAAAGCTTTTAATAGAAATGCATGTACATATAGTAATATCTAAATTATAGTGATAAAAATGGTACAACATTTATCTACTGATTTCTGTTTCACAACAGAAGAAGGAGGATCTAAAGTGCAGAAAACTCAAGTGAGCTATTATGATCATTCCACGTCCATCATCCATCTGTACGTCAACTATTCATGTCTTCTCTGAAACAAGTGAAAGGATTTGACAAAACCTAACATGGAGGAAGTACTCAACATCCTCTAGCACAATTTTTACCGAGATCGGCCCAGGGTGGATCCAGAGTGGGGCAAAATAGGTCACAGAGGGTACAGTTTTTTAATGGAATTGAATTATGTTCATAAATGAACCTTTAGTGGGGATTTTAAATGACATAGGGTATGGACAATTGCTTATTAACTCAAAACTTGTTGACTTTTTGTATACAAAGATATGTTGTTAGCAATTTTCTAAGAATAATTGTGATGAAGTTTCAAGGTCATGGGCTTGAGAATCAAGGTCACAGGCAGCAAAGTAAACAGTTGCATTGTTGACAAAATTTGCTAGGTGGGCACTTTTAGGTCAATTGGGCTTGTTGTTTATGTCAAGAATTGTACCAAAGGTATGAAAGAAACTAATGCCCTATAGGTTTAGTGTAGGGTTTTGAGCTATCTATAGTCCGTTTGCTTTCCATTGAAACTGGAGTTTTGTTAAATTACATACTTTTCACTTAATCAAAAAATGTGAATTTTACAGCAATGTTTTTAATTTTACCATACATAACTGAACTGTGAAAATGCAAATTTTAGGTTTGCTAACAAAACTTTTACCCATTTAATGCAATACAAAATGTTGTAAATGTTTGTGTGGGTAAATGCAGAGTAGATTAAACAGCACCCATAATTCTTTCTGATTCATGCAAAAGTAGGTCATATGCAAATCAGAAACTCTGGGCCATATGACAGTAGACTGGCATGGGATTGTATCATAAATTCATAATTATTTTTTATGAACTGAAACAAAAATTATAAGTCTACATCATTTTTAATATAATGCACAACACTATGTTAAAGAACCATCACAGTGTATCCATCACCACACAGGGGATGGATACAATGTTACTTTCCTAAGACCTCAACATAGGGGATGGATACAATGTTACTTTCCTACGACCTCAACATAGGGGATGGATACAATGTTACTTTCCTACGACCTCAACATAGGGGATGGATACAATGTTACTTTCCTAAGACCTCAACATAGGGGATGGATACAATGTTACTATCCTAAGACCTCAACATAGGGGATGGATACAATGTTACTATCCTAAGACCTCAACATAGGGGATGGATACAATGTTACTATCCTATGACCTCAACATAGGGGATGGATACAATGTTACCATCCTAAGACCTCAACATAGGGGATGGATACAAGGTTACTATCCTATGACCTCAACATAGGGGATGGATACAATGTTACTGTCCTAAGACCTCAACATAGGGGATGGATACAATGTTACTGTCCTAAGACCTCAACATAGGGGATGGATACAATGTTACTGTCCTAAGACCTCAACATAGGGGATGGATACAATGTTACTGTCCTACGACCTCAACACAGGGGATGGATACACTATTATTGCTATCGTAAGACCTTAATACAGGAGGTGGATACACAATATCCCTATACTTTCCTAAGACCTCAACATAGGGGATGGATACACTGTTATAACTATCCTATCACTGTCCTAAGACCCTCAACATAGGGGATACACTGTTATAACTATGTTACTTTCCTACGACCTCAACACAGGGGATGGATACAATGTTAACTATATCACTACTAAACCTCAATACATAGGGGTTATATACAATGTTCACTTTCCTACGACCTCAACATAGGGGGTGGATACAATGTTACTATCCTAAGACCTAAACCATAGGGGATGGATACAATGTATACTGTCCTAAGACCTCAACATAGGGGATGGATATACATGTTAACTATCCTCACTTTCCTAAGACCTCAATACATAGGAGGATGGATACAATGTTTAACTATCCTATCAACCTCAACATAGGGGAGGTGGATACAATTGTTATACTATCCTATCACAACCTCAACATAGGGGATGGATACAATGTTATAACTATCCTATCACTAAGACCTCAACATAGGGGGTGGATACAGTGTTACTTCCCTATCACCTCAACCATAGGGGGTGGATACAATGTTACTGTCCCTACGACCTTAACATAGGGGGTGGATACATTGTTATAACTGTCCTATCACTTTCCTAAGACCTTAACATAGGGGGTGGATACATTGTTTACTGTCCTATCACTTTTCTAAGACCTTAATAGGGGATGGATATAATGTTAACTATCCATCACCTACGACCTCAACACAGGGGGTGGATACAATGTTATAACTCCTATCACTTTCCTAAGACCTCAACATAGGGGATGGATACATTGTTAACTTTCCTACGACCTCAACCATAGGGGGATGGATACAATGTTACTATCCTATCACTTTCCTAAGACCTCAACACAGGGGGTGGATACATTGTTTACTGTCCTATCACTTTCCTAAGACCTCAATACAGGGGATGGATACATTGTTATAACAATGTTCACTTTCCTACGACCTCAAACATAGGGGATGGATAACTATGTTACTGTCCTAAAGACCTCAATATAGGGGATGGATACAATGTTACTATCCTATCACTTTCCTAAGACCTCATAGGGGTGTGATGGATTGTTATAACTATCCTACCACTTTCCTACGACCTCAACACAGGGGATGGATACAATGTTATAACTGTCCTAAGACTTTCCTAAGACCTCAATATAGGGGATGGATATATTGTTATAAACTGTCCTAAGACCTAAGACCATAGGGGATGGATATAATGTTATAACTATCCTACGACCTCAACACAGGGGGTGGATACATTGTTTAACTATCCTAAGACCTTTCCTAAACAATAGGGGATGGATACATTGTTATAACTGTCCTATCACTTTCCTAAGACCTCAATACAGGGGATGGATACATTGTTACTATCCTCACTTTCCTAAGACCTCAATATAGGGGATGGATACAATGTTATACTACTTTCCTACGACCTCAACATAGGGAGGATGGATATATTGTTTACTATCCTACTTTCCGAAGACCTCAACACAGGGGGATACATTGTTATATACTATCCTTCACTTTCCTAAGACCTCAACATAGGGGATGGATACATTGTTATAACTATCCTATCACTCAACCTAGGGGATGGATATAATTGTTTACTATCCTAAGACCTCAACATAGGGGATGGATACAATGTTACTATCCTAAGACCTCGAACATAGGGGGTGGATACATTGTTACTATCCTAAGACTTTCTAAGACCTTAAATAGGGGATGGATTATAATGTTACCACTATCCTATCACTGTCCTAAGACCTCAACACAGGGGATGGATACATTGTTATAACTATCCTATCACTTTCCTAAGACCTTAATACAGGAGGTGGATACACTGTTATAACTATCCTATCACTTTCCTAAGACCTTAATACAGGAGGTGGATACACTGTTATAACTATCCTATCACTTTCCTAAGACCTCAATACAGGAGGTGGATACACTGTTATAACTATCCTATCACTTTCCTAAGACCTTAATACAGGAGGTGGATACATTGTTATAACTATCCTATCACTTTTCTAAGACCTTAATACAGGAGGTGGATACATTGTTATAACTATCCTATCACTTTCCTAAGACCTCAATACAGGAGGTGGATACATTGTTATAACTATCCTATCACTTTCCTAAGACCTCAATACAGGGGGTGGATACATTGTTATAACTATCCTATCACTTTCCTAAGACCTCAATACAGGAGGTGGATACATTGTTATAACTATCCTATCACTTTCCTACAGGAGGTGGATACATTGTTATAACTATCCTATCACTTTCCTAAGACCTCAATACAGGGGGTGGATACACTGTTATAATTATCCTATCACTTTCCTAAGACCTCGATACAGGAGGTGGATACATTGTTATAACTATCCTATCACTTTCCTAAGACCTCAATACAGGGGGTGGATACATTGTTATAATTATCCTATCACTTTCCTAAGACCTCAATACAGGGGGTGGATACATTGTTATAACTATCCTATCACTTTCCTAAGACCTCAATACAGGAGGTGGATACACTGTTATAACTATCCTATCACTTTCCTAAGACCTCAATACAGGAGGTGGACACATTGTTACTATCCTTATAACATCCACACAGGAGATGGATACACTGTTATAATTATCCTAAGACCTAATCACAAAAGAAGGATACAATGTTATAGCTATACTGTGACCTCTACATAGGAGATGAATACACTTTTACTATCCTAAGGCCTCAACACAGGGGATAGATACACTGTTATAGATGTCCTATGACCTCTACACAGGGGATGGATACATTGTCACTAACCTAAGACATCAACACAAGGGATGGATATACTATTATAATTATCCTAAGACCTAATCACAAAAGAAGGATACAATGTTATAGCTATCCTGTGACCTCTACACAGGGGATGGATACACTTTTACTATCCTAAAACTTCAACCAAGAGGATACACTATTATGACTATCCTTAGACATCAACACAGGGGATGGATACACTGTGATAGCTATCCTGTGATCTCTACACAGGAGATGGATACACTTTTATAGCTATCCTAAGACCTCAACACAGGAGATTAATATATTGTTATAACTATCCTAGCACCTTAACACAGGGGATGGGTACATTGTTATTATCTTAACACCTCAACACAGGGGGTGGATATAATGTTACTATCCTAAGACCTCAACACAGGGGATGGATACACTATCATTCTATCCTTAAGACCTTAACACAGAAGGTGGATACACTGTTTAACTATCCTATAACTTTCCTATGACCTCAACACAATGGGTGGATATATTGTTACTATCCTAAGACATCAACAAAGGAAATGGATACAGTGTTAAAATTGTCCTAAGACCTAATCACAAATGAAGGATACAATGTTATAGCTATACTGTGACCTCTACAAAGGAGATGAATACACTTTTACTATCCTAAGGCCTCAACACAGGGGATAGATACACTGTGATAGCTATCCTGGGACCTCTACACAGGAGATGGATACACTTTTACTATCCTAAATCTTTAACCAAGGGGATACACTATTACAACTACTCTAAGACCTCAACACAGGGGATAGATACACTGTTATAGCTATCCTGGGACCTCTACACAGGAGATGGATACACTTTTACTATCCTAAATCTTTAACCAAGGGGATACACTATTACAACTACTCTAAGACCTCAACACAGGGGATGGATACACTGTGATAGCTATCCTGGGACCTCTACACAGGAGATGGATACACTTTTACTATCCTAAATCTTTAACCAAGGGGATACACTATTACAACTACTCTAAGACCTCAACACAGGGGATAGATACACTGTTATAGATGTCCTGTGACCTCTACACAGGAGATGGATACACTTTTACTATCCTAAATATTTAAACCCCCCCCCCCCCCCCCCCCCCCCCCCCCCCCCCCCCCCCCCCCCCCCCCCCCCCCCCCCCCCCCCCCCCAACCAAGGGGATACACTATTACAACTATTCTAAGACCTCAACACAGGGGATGAATACACTGTTGTGTTTTAAAGATTAAATTTCAAGTTGTAAGATTTTTATCATTATAAGTTACTAGAGGGACCACAGGCTGTATCACATTTTAGTTTTGAATAAAGTAATGGTGAACTAAAGACATTATCAATTATTCTCAGCTGTCATTTGATCATTCTAACACCTAAGTGTCTGACCAGACAAATCAACAGTTTTTGTAAATGTATATATTCATTAATTTCCCCCATTTCATTATTTCTTAGATAATGTTTGACAGTAAAAACTCATAACAGCTCGTCAATAGAAACTAAAAACCCTGTACATGCATTTGACTTTTAAATTTGCTGAATAGAATATGTGTTTTCCCTAACAATTAGAATACTTTTGTTAAATGTGACATAATTCAGTGTGTAGACCTACTGTATACTACATATCTGTCTGCTTTCATTGCTAACAATGATCTGAAGCTTCAAACCAAAGTTGACCAGATCAGACAATTAAAAGTTGTGACTGGTTTCTTTTAATGCAGAAGTGTAGTCATTGGTCATTGTGTTTCAAACTGTTATGGTCCAAAGAAAATTAACAAGCATTGTTTTAGACATTACTTTGACATCATTGCTTTGGACACATCATTGCTTTGGACACATCATTGCTTGGGACACATCATTGCTTGGGACACATCATTGCTTTGGACACATCATTGCTTTAGACATCATTGCTTGGGACACATCATTGCTTTTGACACATCGTTGCTTTGGACACATCATTGCTTTGGACACATCATTGCTTGGGACACATCATTGCTTTAGACATCATTGCTTTGGACACATCATTGCTTTGGACACACCATTGCTTTGGACACATCGTTGCTTTGGACACATCATTGCTTTGGACACATCATTGCTTGGGACACATCATTGCTTTAGACATCATTGCTTTGGACACATCATTGCTTTGGACACATCATTGCTTTGGACACATCATTGCTTGGGACACATCATTGCTTTAGACATCATTGCTTTGGACACATCATTGCTTTGGACACATCTTTGCTTTGGACATCATTGCTTTCAAAACAACATTGCCTTAGACACATTGCTTTGGACACATCATTGTTTTGAACACATCACTGCTTTGGACAAGTCATTGCTTTCAACACATCATTGCTTTGGATGCATCATTGCTTTGGACAAGTCATTGTAATGTAAAAGTTATTGTGTTATACAAGTCATTGTGTTGTACAAGTCATTGTGTTGTACAAGAGATTGTGTTGTACAAGTCATTGTAATGTACAAGTTATTGTAATGTACAACTTATTGTGTTGTACAAGTCATTGTGTTGTACAAGTCATTGTGTTGTACAAGAGATTGTGTTGTACAAGTCATTGTAATGTACAAGTCATTGTTTTGTACAAGTTATTGTGTTTGACAAGTCATTGTGTTGTACAAGTCATTGTGTTGTACAAGTTATTGTGTTCGACAAGTCATTGCTTTGAACATGTCATTGGGTTGACAGTTATTGCTTTGGATAAGTCATTGCTTTGATACATCATCCTTTAGACAAGTCATTGTGTTGGACAAGTCCTTACTTTGTACAAGTCATTGTGTTGGACAAGTCATCATGTTGGACAAATCACTGTGTTATACAAGTCACTGTGTTATACAAGTCAATGTGTTGTACAAGTCATTGTGTTGTACAAGTCATTGTGTTGTACAAGTCATTGTGTTGTGCAAGACATTGTGTTGGACAAATCACTATGTTGTACAAGTCATTTATTGCTTTAGACAAACAATTAATCACTTCACCAAACTCTGGCCATCAGACAGTTGATCACTTAAATTATCAGCATTATTGAAGTGACCATTCCAAACATAACTCTTACTGAGATGAAAAGTAAAATATCAGCCTTATTAGATGACTGATTTACGTGTGTGATCACCTTACCTAGGTGACTGATTTACGTGTTATCACCTTACCTAGGTTACTGATTTACTTGTGTGATCACCTTACCTAGGTGACCAATTTACTGGTGTGATCACCTTAACTGGGTGACCAATTTACTTGTGTGATCACCTTAACTGGGTGACCAATTTACTTGTGTGATCACCTTACCTAGGTGACTGATTTACTTGTGTGATCACCTTACCTAGGTGACTGATTTACTTGTGTGATCACCTTACCTAGGTGACTGATTTACTTGTGTGATCACCTTACCTAGGTGACTGATTTACTTGTGTGATCACCTTACCTAGGTGACTGATTTACGTGTGTGATCACCTTACCTAGGTGACTGATTTACTTGTGTGATCACCTTACCTAGGTGACCAATTTACTTGTGTGATCACCGTACCTAGGTGACCAATTTACTTGTGTGATCACCTTACCTAGGTGACCAATTTACTGGTGTGATCACCTTAACTGGGTGACCAATTTACTTGTGTGATCACCTTACCTAGGTGACCAATTTACTTGTGTGATCACCTTACCTAGGTGACTGATTTACTTGTGTGATCACCTTACCTAGGTGACTGATTTACTTGTGTGATCACCTTACCTAGGTGACTGATTTACTTGTGTGATCACCTTACCTAGGTGACTGATTTACTTGTGTGATCACCTTACCTAGGTGACTGATTTACTTGTGTGATCACCTTACCTAGGTGACTGATTTACTTGTGTGATCACCTTACCTAGGTGACTGATTTACTTGTGTGATCACCTTACCTAGGTGACTGATTTACTTAAGTGATCACCTCACATCAGCCTTACCTAGGTGACCAATTGACTAGGTAACCACATGCATCACTCTCAGGTATAACCTATGTTTATTAGCCTCAGGTAACCACTTTATGTACTGGTACAATTTTCAAGAACCAAATTTGTGCATAAGCCTCAGGTAACCACATCATGTATCACCCTCAGGTAACCACCTAATGTACAAATCCCAGGTAACTTTCTTATGTACAAGTCCAAGGTAACTTCCTTTTGTACAAGTACATGTACCAGGTCACCACATGATGTACAAATCCCTACAATACCACAGTCTCTGTTAATTGTCTCATGTATCAGCCTCATGTAACTGCCTTATGTATCTGCCCCAAATAACTGCCTGAGCCTCATGTACCTGCCTCATCTATCAGCTCATGTAACTGCCTCACCTTTCAGTGTCAGGTGATTACCTTATCCATCAGCCTCATTGTAACTGCCTCATCTATCAGCCTCATGTACTTGTACCTGCCTCATCAATCAGCCTCATGTAACTACCTCATCTATCAGCCTCATGTACTTGTACCTGCCTCATCAATCAGCCTCATGTAACTACCTCATCTATCAGCCTCATGTACTTGTACCTGCCTCATCAATCAGCCTCATGTAACTACCTCATCTATCAGCCTCATTGTAACTGCCTCATCACCTTGCATAGGTCAATCAGTTTACTCATGCAACTGCCTCATTTATCAGTCTAATGTAACTGCCTCATCTATCAGCCTCATGTAACTGCCTCATCTATCATCCTCATTTACTTGTAACTGCCTCATCTATCAGCCTTGTGTAACTACCTCATCTATCACCAATTTACTTGTGTCTCACCTCATCTATCATGATTTACTTGTGTAACTACCCTCATCTATTTAGCCTTTATGTGTCTGCCTCATCTATCAGCCTTATGTAACTACCTCATCTATCAGCTTCATATGTCTGCCTCATCTGTCAGTCTGAACACTTTTACTTATACTGGAGAATATCATTAATTTAAACAAAATTGTAAGAAAAATTTCCCTTTGTGAAATCCAGCAATAGACAGATAAAACTTGTTTAAAGGCACAAAGTAAAATGCCCAATTTGTATACTAAACATTTTGAAATATACAGTGAAACTTCACCTACAGACCATTTAAGTGAGGTTCTGTACTTATTTAATTATCTATCAAGAGACTGGAAGTTTATGAAATGTACGGTGGTCTTCTAAGTGAGGTGGTCTCCTAAGGGAGGTGGTCTCCTAAGCATGATGGTCTTTAGGCAAAGTTCTACTGTATATGTTTGTGTATGCTGGAAATCCTAGTTCTACTGTATATGTTTGTGTATGCTGGAAATCCTAGTTCTACTGTATGTGTTTGTGTATGCTGGAAATCCTAGTAACTACTGTATATGTTTGTGTATGATGGAAATCTTGCCTCACTGTATATGTTTGTGTAACTGCTCATCTATCAAATCCTAGTTCTACTGTATATGTTTGTGTATGCTGGAAATCCTAGTTCTATCTGCCTCATGTACTGTGTATGCTGGAAATCCTATTTCTACTGTATATGTTTGTGTATGCTGGAAAGCCTAGTTCTACTGTATATGTAAACTGCATCATCTGGAAATCCTAGTTCTACTGTATTTATCAGTCTTGTGTATGCTGCCTCAAATCCTATGTAACTTCCTACTGTATACCTCATTTACTTGTATGCTGAAATTCTATCAGCCTTGTGTAACTACCTCATCTATCAGCCTCATGTGTCTGCCTCATCTATCAGCCTTGTGAAACTGGAAATCATGTGTCTGCTAGTTCTACTGTATATGTTACCTCATCTATCAGCTTCATATGTCTGCCTCATCTGTCAATCCTGAAGTTCTTCTGTTTATACTGTTTGAATATGCATTAATTTAAACAAATCCTAAAAATTTCCCTTTGTAAATGTTTGTGTATGCTGGATAAATCCTAGTTCTTCTGTATATGCCCAATTTGTATACTAAACTTTTTGAAATATACAGTGAAACTTCACCTACAGACCATTTAAGTGAGGTTCTGTACTTATTTAATTATCTATCAAGAGACTGGAAGTTTATGAAATGTACGGTGGTCTTCTAAGTGAGGTTCTGTATATGGGAGGTGTATGCTAAGCATGAAATCCTAGTTCTTCTGTATATGTTTTGTGTATGCTGGAAATCCTGTTCTACTGTATATGGTGTATGCTGGAAATCCTAGTTCTACTGTATATGTTTGTGTATGCTGGAAATCCTAGTTCTACTGTATATGTTTGTGTATGCTGGAAATCCTAGTTCTTCTGTATATGTTTGTGTATGCTGGAAATTTACTGTATATGTGTTGTGCTGGAAATCCTAGTTCTACTGTATATGTTTGTGTATGCTGGAAATCCTAGTTCTACTGTATATGTTTGTGTATGCTGGAAATCCTAGTTCTACTGTATATGTTTGTGTATGCTGGAAATCCTAGTTCTACTGTATATGTTTGTGTATGCTGGAAATCCTAGTTCTACTGTATATGTTTGTGTATGCTGGAAATCCTAGTTCTACTTATATGTGTTTGTATGCTGGAAATCCTAGTTTTGTATATGTTTGTGTATGCTGGAAATCCTAGTTCTACTGTATATGTTTGTGTATGCTGGAAATCTTAGTTCTACTGTATATGTTTGTGTATGCTGGAAATCCTAGTTCTACTGTACATGTTTGTGTATGATGGAAATCCTAGTTCTTCTGTATATGTTTGTGTATGCTGGAAATCCTAGTTCTCTTAGTTAATGTTTGAATTATTTACCAATTCAGCCATGAGATTTTGTATCATTACTAATATGAGAGAAGTAAGTTTAAAACTCAGTCTGTATTAGAAGATCATTAAGTTTAATTGTTATAGTTATGTTTTGGTATTATCTTTACATTATGTTCCATTTTCAATAAAAAACTTTAAATCTGCAGTATCAGGGTTTGACTTTCATTTCTAATCCTAAGGATAAAAGTCAGTATGTAAATTATACAATCTGCATAGCCATATTTATTTTCTACATCAGTAAGCATCAAAACATATATTAGTGTCAAATCTTAAACAATGAAATAAGTTAAAATTCTATAGAATGATTTTAAAGAGGGATATATTGAAAAATGGAGATGTGCTATTACACGACTTTTACGTGTTGCGATATAGTTGTGCTGATATATATGTAGGATCAATGTGTGAACAGATTAATGTTACCAAATAAACAACATATGTATAGGAAAAGTGTAAACTTGGGATACTGTAATATTCTGTTATTATTAAAAAATATTGTTTTAAATGAAAATTTTTAAACAATTAACAAATAGGTTATTACACAAACCTTTGTTGGCAATGAAATTGTAAGGGGATATGTCTGCATGTAGGGTGTGTATGAAGGGGTGTGTGTCTGTAGGGATGTATATTTAAACTGGTCATACTTAATCTAAGATCATGTTTAACCTATAATCATATTAAACTGTGATCATGAGCATTTAACCTGTATTTATATTTAACTGTGGTCATATTTCACTTGTGGTCATATTATACCTGTAATCATATCTTACCTGTGGTCATATTTTACCTGTGGTCATATTTTACCTATGGTCATATTTCACCTGTGGTCATATTTTACTTGTTGTCATATTTCACCTGTGGTCATATTATACCTGTAATCATATTTAACTGTGGTTATATTTTACCTGAAGTCATATTTACATATAATCATATTTAAACTGAGATCATGTTTAACCTATAATCATGTTTAACTTGTGGCCGTGCATATTTAACCTGTAATCATATTCAACTGTGGTTATATTTTACCTGTAGTCATATTTACATATAATCATATTTAACCTGAGATCATGTTTAACCTATAATCATGTTTAACTTGTAGTCATGCATATTTAACCTGTAATCATATTCAACTGTGGTCATATTTTACTTGTGGTCATATTTTACTTCTGGTCATATTTCATTGTTTGTTTATTGTTTTTTAATGTCCCAATCAAGAATCTTTCACTCATATGGAGACGTCACCAAATGCCGGTGAAAGGCTTCAAATTCGGCATATGCTCGGCACTTACGGCCATTGAGCAATGAGGGTTCTTTAACGTGTTGACACCTACTGTGACACGGGACTTCAGTTGTGGTCATATTTTACCTATAATCATATTTAACCTGAGATCATGTTTAATCTATAATCATATTTAACTTGTGGCCGTGCATATTTAACCTGTAATCATATTTATCCTGTCGTCATATTATACCTGTGGTCATTTTTACTTGTAATCATATCTAAACTGTGGTCATATTTAACCTATAATCATATTTAACCTATACTCATATTTACCTGTGGTCATCTTTTACCAGTGGTCATTTTTTTTACCTGTAATCATATTTAACCTGTGGTCATATTTAACCTGTGGTCATATTATATCATTGTCATATTTTACCTGTGGTCATATTTTACCTGTAATTATATTTAACCTGTGGTCATATTTTACCTGTAATCATATTTAACCTATGGTTATATTTTACCTGTGGTCATATTTTACCTGTAATCATATTTAACCTGTAGTCATATTTTACCTGTAATCATATTTAACCTATGGTTATATTTTACCTGTGGTCATATTTTACCTGTAAGCATATTTAAGCTGCGTTCATATTCAATAACCAAAACAGTACATGTAAACCCATGCATTAAAAACATCAGATAGTAACAATAAAGTATGAAAGTTATTTTTAAAACATTTAGTAATTTACTATTTATCCAGAGTTGTCATTATGATATATTCGATTTATCAGATTAACATTATTACAATATTTCATGTTTTTTATTTGCTTCAGTTTGCAAGGTTATCTTGCTGAACGAAACTGACGCAGTATCAAGGTCGGGTATATTTGTCAACTTGTGAAATCATATTTTCTTTTCATATCAGAATTTGAATTTTAACAAAAGGGACAAGTTTAGGCACACTGTTTACTTATGCTTGGTAAGTATTGGTTTTAACACCACATCAGAGTGCTGAGGCTTATTTTATATTCATTAATTTTTCTGTAATGACAATACAAGTCTTTCTAAGGTGACATTTGAAAACTAACGGTTACCGAAAACAGTTGGATGTGATATGGAAATTGAAGCTAGAATTTCATTTCTCTGTTTTTTGTTATTCTATATTTTGGCTGGCCTTCTATTGTTACAAAAACAACAATAGGTAGATATGAATGTATCAAGTTGTTAAATAGACATGCATGGAGAAATGTCATTGACCCCTGGATTTGGATGCTTTCAATTCTCATGATCTATATGACGTAGATACTATTCACTGTTGTCAGCACCTGTAATTTTCCAGTGATATATAGATGCTTATTTTTTATATACATGATGTAATTTCATATTGATATCGAAATGTCTCAACATGACTTGTTTCAATTTCAGCTGTATTAAAACAAAATGCAAAATTTCTGTATATTTTCTAAAGCAGGATTGGATGCCAAGAATTCATCTCATAAAAAGGACCACCTGCATTTAAAAATATTCAAATGAAATTCTAAGTCAAACTCCAATCAAATGTTGACTTTTGGGGAGAATGCTATTACACCATGACTTAACAAAGTCACAGATACTTCTGTGTTTATACTATACATAACATCTCCTTTAGACGTAGGAAAATGAAAATAAGCATTTAACTTGTAAACCTAGGGACAGATTTACATGGGTGTCCCAAAGGATTCTATGTAACTTGTAAACCCGGGGACAGATTTACATGTGTGTCCCAAAGGATCTATGTAACTTGTAAACCCAGGGACAAATTTACATGGGTGTCCCAAAGGATCTATGTAACTTATAAACCCAGGGACAAATTTACATGGGTGTCCCAAAGGATTCTATGTTACTTGTAAACCCAGGGACAAATTTACATGGGTGTCCCAAAGGATTCTATGTTACTTGTAAACCCAGGGACAGATTTACATGGGTGTCCCAATTAATTCTATGTAACTTGTAAACCCAGGGACAGATTTACATGGGTGTCCCAAAGGATTCTATGTTACTTGTAAACCCAGGGACAAATTTACATGGGTGTCCCAATTAATTCTATGTAACTTGTAAACCCAGGGACAGATTTACATGGGTGTCCCAATTAATTCTATGTAACTTGTAAACCCAGGGACAGATTTACATGGGTGTCCCAAAGGATTCTATGTTACTTGTAAACCCAGGGACAAATTTACATGGGTGTCCCAATTAATTCTATGTAACTTGTAAACCCAGGGACAGATTTACATGGGTGTCCCAATTAATTCTATGTAACTTGTAAACCCAGGGACAGATTTACATGGGTGTCCCAATTAATTCTATGTAACTTGTAAACCCAGGGACAGATTTACATGGGTGTCCCAATTAATTCTATGTAACTTGTAAACCCAGGGACAGATTTACATGGGTGTCCCAATTAATTCTATGTAACTTGTAAACCCAGGAACAAATTTACATGGGTGTCCCAATTAATTCTATGTAACTTGTAAACCCAGGGACAGATTTACATGGGTGTCCCAAAGGATTCTATGTTACTTGTAAACCCAGGGACAAATTTACATGGGTGTCCCAATTAATTCTATGTAACTTGTAAACCCAGGGACAGATTTACATGGGTGTCCCAAAGGATTCTATGTAACTTGTAAACCCAGGGACAGATTTACATGGGTGTCCCAAAGGATTCTATGTAACTTGTAAACCCAGGGACAGATTTACATGGGTGTCCCAAAGGATTCTATGTAACTTGTAAACCCAGGGACAGATTTACATGGGTGTCCCAAAGGATTCTATGTAACTTGTAAACCCAGGGACAGATTTACATGGGTGTCCCAAAGGATTCTATGTAACTTGTAAACCCAGGGACAGATTTACATGGGTGTCCCAAAGGATTCTGTGTTAGTAAACCTAGGGACAGATTTACATGGGTGTCCCAAAGGATTCTAAACATTAAAAATGTAAACCTAGGGAGAATTAACATGGATGTCCTAAAGGATTCTATGTAACATCAGGAAATACAGAGATATTTTAATTATTAGACACTTGTGTATGAAGCATAATTGTTTGACTTAGTGCATACATATTTTTTTCTATTTTTATCAGAAATGAGGTACCAGGGTCCATTTGTTCAGACTTTTATTCTTATTTTTCAGTTTGGAGATGTTTATCCTGTAGCCATTTCTGAACCCATATAAAGATATGTTTCCAATGATAAATTTCCTCTTAGTAAGATCTACTTTTATAATGACTTCCTATTTTACTGACAGGGGTTGAATTTAGAAAACAGGAGGGCCATGGAACACCTAAGCTGTTTTGGTATCTTACAAATATATGGTTTTAGGATGGGAATCTCAATTTTCAAATTATTATATCACTCCTTGAAAGTAGATATCACAGAAACTTAACTTGAGGAAGACAATGAAAATATTGATAACTAATGCAAGTTTTGCAAACAGTACATGACAACTAGCAAATCCATATATCTTCTACATGTTGTAAAATGCTGAAACATTAAACAAGAATGTTTTATTTTAATCTAGATCCTTAACACAATAAATGATTTTGTACAGCTAGTTATTAGACTAGTAACATGATGTTTGTATTGGGAATATAGTGCAGTGTAAAAGTGGTGTAGTCCCTAGTGTGGTGTAAAAGTGGTGTAGTCACTAGTGTAGTGTAAAAGTGGTGTAGTCGCTAGTGTAGTGTAAGTGGTGTAGTCGCTAGTGTAGTGTAAAAGTGGTGTAGTCGCTAGTGTAGTGTTTTAGGTGGGAATCTCAATTTTCAAAATAATTATATAGTGTAAAAAGTGGTGTAGTCACTAGTGTAGTGTAAAAGTGGTAATAGTCACTTTGTAACAGTGGTGTAGTCCCTAGTGTAAAATGCTGTAAAAAACAAGTGGAGTCACTAGTGTAGTGTAAAAATTGTGTAGTTGCTAGTGAAGTGCAAAAGTGGTGGAGTCACTAGTGTAAAAGTGGTATAGTCACTAGTGTAGTGTAAAAGTGGTGGAGTCACTAGTGTAAAAGTGGTATAGTCACTAGTGTAGTGTAAAAGTGGTGGAGTCACTAGTGTAGTGTAAAAGTGGTGTAGTCGCTAGTGTAGTGTAAAAGTGGTATAATAACTAGTGTAAAAGTGGTGTAGTCACTAGTGTAGTGTAAAAGTGGTATAGTCACTAGTGTAACAGTGGTGTAGTCCCTAGTGTACTGTAAAAGTGGTGGAGTCACTAGTGTAGTGTAAAAATTGTGTAGTTGCTAGTGAAGTGCAAAAGTGGTGGAGTCACTAGTGTAAAAGTGGTATAGTCACTAGTGTAGTGTAAAAGTGGTGGAGTCACTAGTGTAGTGTAAAAGTAGTATTAGTCACTAGTGTAGTGTAAAAGTGGTATATTCATTAGTGCAGTGTAAAAGTGGTATCAAATGTTTGTCCCTGATATTGATTCCAAATAACCACATATTTCATGGTGGACAAGATATTGATATAAAGGGTACCGTACATGTCAAAAATGTCAAAATTGGAAGTTTTCTAGAAGACAAGAAGATTGAGTGAATAGTATTCTGACACTTTGATGAATGAATGAATTAGTGATCAACAATATAACTTCTTAATGACCTCTCTTATATATCAGGTCATAAGGTGAAAGGTCAAGTTATGGAACTACATGTAACAGATGTAATCAAATGATATTTCAATTGGAACTTCATTTGAACATTTTAATCCCTCTTACCTTAGAATGATTAGAGTTAACTTTGGATAAAATTGGTTTATTCTTTTTAAATCTTGGTTTTTATCATATTTTACTATTTTCTCAACTCTCTCCTCATTTCAACAAACTTTAATCCTTTTCACCAAAGGATGATTTTGCTAACTCAGTTGAAAATAGCCCAGTGGTTCTAGTGGTTAATTTGTCATTTCTTCAGTTTTTAGCTCGCCTGAGCCAAAGGTTTAAGTGAATTATAGTAATCACTACCCATCCATCATCCATCCATCTGTTGTCCATCTGTAAACTTTTCACATTTTCAACTTCTTCTCTGAAACCACAGAAGGGAATTTAAACAAAACTTGCCAGGAAGTAAGTACTCAAGATTCTCTACTAAATGTGTGTTTCTGGGCAAGACTGGACTTGGGGTGGATTCATGGTGGGGTATCACAAAAGGTACTCTTCTTTGAAAATCTTCTCCAGAACCGCTGCATGTATTGAAAAATGGATTGTTTCTGAATTATTTATAAGGATGTATGATTTAATTTTGTACTTTTCATAGAAATTGGAAAATCAAGTTTGGAGGCATTTTTAGATTTTTTCAGACTTTGTCTTTTTCATTCATTTTTGTATGATTTCTTTGATTATCTCCCCTTGTATTCATTATGATGCATTCATTTCATGCGTTTTACCAGTACTTTGGTGAGAAAATGGTTTTTTTTGCCAGAATTTTGCAAATATCAAATTTTTAGAATGTTTTCTGATATTTTTTTAAAACTGCCAAAAAAAAAAAAAAAAATGGGGATTGGGGCATTTTTTCATACTATAAGTCTGTATTTCAAAATCACTGAAAGGATTTTTATGAAACATTATAGGAAATCTCTACCAAATGTGTGTTTTTAGGCCAGATTAACTCAAGGGTGGATCCAGGGTGGGACAAAATAGGTAGCAAAAGGTACCTTCATTGAAAAATCTTCTTCTCCAGAACCACTGCATGAATTGAAAAATTGATTGTTTAAGAGTGATCTACATGGATGTATGATTCAAGTTTGTATTTTTCATAGAAATCAGAATATTAATATTTGATGTGTCTTTGAGGTCTTTTCAGAATTTGTCATTTTCATTCATTTTTGTATGATTTCTTTGATCATCTCCCTTTGTATTCATGATGATGCATTCATTTCATGTGTTGCACTTGTATATAGGTGAAGAAATGTTTTTTTCAAGAATTTTGCTGAAATGTAATTTTTAGATATTTTTATGAATTTCTTAAAACTGCAATATTTGTGTTTCTTGGTCAGATCAGCCTACATATTCTTTTTGGTCTTCTTTCCACATTTGTAAATGGTTCTCAGGTGAACGATTGAGGCCTTTAGTTTGTTTACAGCTTAACAACAATAAAATGGAGAAAAATGACTATGATATAGAAAATAAGAATAATGGTTATGATTTAATGGCTTTAACTCACCAGCCCCTGAAAAAGAATGGAATCTTCTGTAAATCAATGACTTAGATCAGTCCAAATGTGTCTTTAGGGGTAAATGAGTTAAAATAATCACATTGGTGGCCTGGAATCGGTCAGATTTCTTTAAGTGTCACACTAGCTAAAGTTGACATAGATTCTATTTTTTGTGGAGACACACTGTACATTTCGTCACCATTCACTATGTGCTAGGTTCTGCAGTGTATTTGTCAGAATGATACATAAATATTGTATTACAGTTTTGAATTTAAACACAGTGTATATATACAGAAAGTTAACAAGAGTTTTCTGACTGTTGTCACGTAGCTTTTGATAAGATTACAAAATCCTCTTGTGAGTATCTTACTCCATACTTAATCGCCTGTCATTAGGAAGTTATTAATTTGCATACCTCATGTAAGGTAACTCAATCCAAACTTAGAATTGATTCCCCCTTTTTGTATCCTTATCTATTTAACATTAGAAAGAAAATGAAATACAAGCTCATAAAGTTGTATATTGAGGGTCACTCCAGTCAGTCTCTATTGAAACCAAATAAAGGTAAGAGGATGATAGACATGTATGTATAGACCTGCTAAAGAGTATGTACGCTAAACAAATGCGCTGACATATCACATTGTTTGACATTATTTGTTGCTACCTCACTTGTTTTACAGAATATGAAATACCTCACTGCTGTCTAAATGGATTGTATTACAGAATATAAAATGATTACCAACAGAAATAATAATTAACCTGTGTCTTGCTGATTTATAAAGTATCAAAATAATATTAGATCTAAAAATGATGACATACGGCTCTATAACGAATTATCACTGTAATGTCAAGTCTATAATGACTTATCACTGTAATATCAGGTCTATAACGACTTATCACTGTAATATCAGGTCTATAACGACTTATCACTGCAATATCAGGTCTATAATGACTTATCACTGTAATATCAGGTCTATAACGATTTATCACTGTAATGTCAAGTCTATAATGACTTATCTCTGTAATATCAGGTCTAGAATGACTTATCACTGTAATGTCAAGTCTATAATGACTTATCACTGTAATGTCAAGTCTATAATGACTTATCACTGTAATATCAGGTCTGTAGTGACTTTCACTCTAATATCAGGTCTATAATGACTTATCACTGTAATGTCAAGTCTATAATGACTTATCACTGTAATGTCAAGTCTATAATGACTTATCTCTGTAATATCAGGTCCATAATGACTTATCTCTGTAATATCAGGTCTGTAGTGACTTTCACTCTAATATCAGGTCTATAATGACTTATCACTGTAATATCAGGTCTATAATGACTTATCACTGTAATGTCAGGTCTATAATGACTTATCACTGTAATGTCAAGTCTATAATGACTTATCTCTGTAATATCAGGTCTGTAGTGACTTTCACTCTAATATCAGGTCTATAATGACTTATCACTGTAATGTCAAGTCTATAATGACTTATCACTGTAATGTCAAGTCTATAATGACTTATCTCTGTAATATCAGGTGACTTTCACTGTAATAATCAGGTCTATAATGACTTATCAAATATCAGGTCTATAATGACTTATCACTGTAATATCAGGTCTATAACGACTTATCACTGTAATGTCAGGTCTATAATGACTTATCACTGTAATATCAGGTCTATAATGACTTAACACTGTAATGTCAGGTCTATAATGACTTAACACTGAAATATCAGGTCTATAATGACTTAACACTGAAATATCAGGTCTATAATGACTTAACACTGAAATATCAGGTCTATAATGACTTAACACTGAAATATCAGGTCTATAGCAACTTATCACTGAAATATCAAGTCTATAGTGACTTATCACTGTAATATCAGGTCTATAATGACTTATCACTGTAATATCAGGTCTATAATACTTAACACTGAAATATCAGGTAGCAACTTATCACTGAAAATACAAGTCTATAATGACTTATCACTGTAATATCAGGTCTATAATATAACACTGAAATATCAGGTCTATAATGATAACACTGAAATAATGTCTATATAATGACTTAACACTGAAATATCAGGTCTATAGCAACTTATCACTGTAATATCAGGTCTATAATGACTTATCACTGTAATATCAGGTCTATAACGATTTATCACTGTAATGTCAAGTCTATAATGACTTATCTCTGTAATATCAGGTCTAGAACATATCACTGTAATGTCAAGTCTATAATGACTTATCACTGTAATGTCAAGTCTATAATGACTTATCACTGTAGGTCTGTAGTGACTTTCACTCTAAATCAGGTCTATAATGACTTATCACTGTAATGTCAAGTCTATAATGACTTATCACTGTAATGTCAAGTCTATAATGACTTATCTCTGTAATATCAGGTCTATAATGACTTATCTCTGTAATATCAGGTCTGTAGTGACTTTCACTCTAATATCAGGTCTATAATGACTTATCACTGTAATATCAGGTGACTTATACTGTAATGTCAGGTCTATAATGACTTATCACTGTAATGTCAAGTCTATAATTTATCTCTGTAATATCAGGTCTGTAGTGACTTTCACTCTAATATCAGGTCTATAATGACTTATCACTGTAATGTCAAGTCTATAATGACTTATCACTGTAATGTCAAGTCTATAATGACTTATCTCTGTAAAGGTCTGTACTTTGACTTTCACTGTAATATCAGGTCTATAATGACTTATCACTGTAATATCAGGTCTATAATGACTTATCACTGTAATATCAGGTCTATAACGACTTATCACTGTAATGTCAGGTCTATAATGACTTATCACTGTAATATCAGGTCTATAATGACTTAACACTGTAATGTCAGGTCTATAATGACTTAACACTGAAATATCAGGTCTATAATGACTTAACACTGAAATATCAGGTCTATAATGACTTAACACTGAAATATCAGGTCTATAATGACTTAACACTGAAATATCAGGTCTATAGCAACTTATCACTGAAATATCAAGTCTATAGTGACTTATCACTGTAATATCAGGTCTATAATGACTTAACACTGAAATATCAGGTCTATAATGACTTAACACTGAAATATCAGGTCTATAGCAACTTATCACTGAAATATCAAGTCTATAATGACTTATCACTGTAATATCAGGTCTATAATGACTTAACACTGAAATATCAGGTCTATAATGACTTAACACTGAAATATCAGGTCTATAATGACTTAACACTGAAATATCAGGTCTATAGCAACTTATCACTGTAATATCAGGTCTATAATGACTTATCACTGTAATATCAGGTCTATAGCAACTTATCACTGAAATATCAAGTCTATAGTGATTTATCACTGTAATATCAGGTCTATAATGACTTATCACTGTAATATCAGGTCTTTAACGACTTATCACTGTAATGTCAGCTATAATGACTTAACACTGAAATATCAGGTCTATAATGATATCACTGTAATGTCATCAAATGACTTAACACTGAAATATCAGGTCTATAATGACTAAACACTGAAATATCAGGTCTATAATGACTTGACTTAACACTGAAATATCAGGTCTATAATGACTTAACACTGAAATATCAGGTCTATAATGACTTATCACTGTAATGTCAGGTCTATAATGACTTAACACTGAAATATCAGGTCTATAATGACTTAACACTGAAATATCAGGTCTATAATGACTTAACACTATAATATCAGGTCTATAATGACTTAACACTGAAATATCAGGTCTATAATGACTTATCACTGTAATGTCAAGTCTATAGTGACTTATCACTGTAATATCAGGTCTGTAGCAACTTATCACTGACATATCAGGTCTATAGTGACTTATCACTGTAATATCAGGTCTGTAGCAACTTATCACTGACATATCAGGTCTGTAGCAACTTATCTCTGTAATATCAGGTCTGTAGCGATTTTCACTCTAATATCAGGTCTATAACGACTTATCACTGATAAGTAATATCAGGTCTATAACAACTTATCACTGATAAGTAATATCAGGTCTATAACGACTTATCCCTGATAAGTACTATCAAGTCTATATCGACTTATCACTGATAAGTAATATCAGAGATGATGTACAACTCTAAAGCAATGTAACACTAATAAGTAATATCAGGTCTATATTGACTTATTACTGATGAATAATATCAGATATGATGTACAACCCTATAACGACTTATCACTGATAAGAAATATTAACCCTATAGCGACTTACCACTGATAAGTAATATCAGGTCTATAGCTGCTTATCACTGATAAGTAATATCAAAGATTATGTGTCTATAGTGACTTATCACTGATAAGTAATATCAGGTTTATAGCTGCTTATCACTGATAAGTAATATCAAAGATTATGTGTCTATAGTGACTTATCACTGATTTGTAATATCAGGTCTATAGCTGCTTATCACTGATAAGTAATATCAAAGATTATGTGTCTATAGTGACTTACCACTGATAAGTAATATCAGGTCTATAGCTGCTTATCACTGATAAGTAATATCAAAGATTATGTGTCTATAGTGACTTATCACTGATAAGTAATATCAGGTCTATAGCTGCTTATCACTGATAAGTAATATCAAAGATTATGTGTCTATAGTGACTTATCACTGATAAGTAATATCAGAGATGATGTACAGCTGTATAGTGACTTACCACTGATAAGTAATATCAGAAATGATGTGTCTATAATGACTTATCACTGATAAGTAATATCAGGTCTATAACAACTTATCACTGATAAATAATATCAGAGATGATATGTATATAGTGACTTATCACTGATAAGTAATATCAGGTCTATAATGACTTATCACTGATAAATGATATCAGACCTGATTTGTATATAGCAACTTATCACTGATAAGTAATATCAGGGATGATATATATATATATATATATATATAATATATATAGCGACTTATCACTGATAAGTAATATTAGAGATGATATGTATATAGCGACTTATTACCTATAAGTAATATCGGGTCTATAGCGACTTATCACTGATAAATAATATCAGAGATGATTTGTAATAGTGACTTATCACTGATAAGTAATATCAGAGATGATGTACAACTGTATTGTGACTTACCACTGATAAGTAATATCAGAAATGATGTGTCTATAATGACTTATCACTGATAAGTAATATTAGGTCTATAATGACTTATCACTGATAAATGACCTGATTTCTATATAGCAACTTATCACTGATAAGTAATATCAGGGATGATATATATATATATAATATAGAATATATATATATTAATATATATATATATAAACTATATGTATATAATATATATAGCGACTTATCACTGATAAGTATAATTAGAGATGATATGAGATAGCGACTTATCACTTATAAGTAATATTCTATAGCGACTTATCACTGATAAATAATATCAGAGATGATTTGTAATAGTGACTTATCACTGATAAGTAATATCAGAGATGATGTACAACTGTATTGTGACTTACCACTGATAAGTAATATCAGAAATGATGTGTCTATAATGACTTATCACTGATAAGTAATATCAGAAATGATGTGTCTATAGCGACTTATCACTGATAAGTAATATCTCTATGTATTTAGCGACTTATCACTGATAACTAATATTAGAGATGATATGTATATAATGACTTATCACTGATAACTAATATCAGATGTACAACTCTAGCGACTTACCTGACTGATAAGTAATTTCAGGTCTATAGCGACTTATCACTGATTAATTTCAGGTCTGACTTATCAGATAATAATTTCAGGTCTATAGCGACTTATCACTGATAAGTAATTTCAGGTCTATAGCGACTTATCACTGATAAGTAATTTCAGGTCTATAGCGACTTATCACTGATAAGTAATTTCAGGTCTATAGCGACTTATCACTGATAAGTAATTTCAGGTCTATAGCAACTTACCTACTGCGTAATTTCTATAGCGACTTATCACTGATAAGTAATTTCAGGTCTATAGCGACTTATCACTGATAAGTAATATCAGGTCTATAGCGACTTATCACTGATAAGTAATATCAGAGATGATATGTATTTAGCGACTTATCACTGATAACTAATATTAGAGATGATATGTATATAATGACTTATCACTGATAACTAATATCAGAGATGATGTACAACTCTATAGCAACTTACCTGACTGATAAGTAATTTCAGGTCTATAGCGACTTATCACTGATAAGTAATTTCAGGTCTATAGCGACTTATCACTGATAAGTAATTTCAGGTCTATAGCGACTTATCACTGATAAGTAATTTCAGGTCTATAGCGACTTATCACTGATAAGTAATTTCAAGTTTATAGCGACTTATCACTGATAAGTAATTTCAGGTCTATAGCGACTTATCACTGATAAGTAATCAGGTCTATAGCGACTTATCACTGATAAGTAATTTCAGGTCTATAGCGACTTATCACTGATAAGTAATTTCAGGTCTATAGCAACTTACCTGTCTGATAAGTAATTTCAGGTTTATAGCGACTTATTGATAAGTAATTTCAGGTCTATAGCGACTTATCACTGATAAGTAATTTCAGGTCTATAGCAACTTATCACTGATAAGTAATATTACGTTCATTCGCCACTAAATATCTATATTGCATCACAACGTGTCCTTTGAGAGTTTTGATAATTCAACATTCAATTAAAAAATAAGTATTCAATTTAGTCGTTACAAATAATAAAATAGATGCCCTCAAATACAACCAGTTTATTTTTCTTTGTACTTGAAATGTGGCCTAAATACCAAATTATGTATGTCCATATCAAGGGTAACTATTTGATATGCATTATCTGAAATGGAACAAACAGTTAAACACACAGATTTTTCATCCCAATTTATCTAAAATTACATGAAAGAAATAGATTAATTAAGCTTTTGATTGACAACTGCATACTATTTTCTGTGATATCTGATTTACGACTGTCCCTAAAAACCTGAACAGATACATTACCAAATAACAAGATAATTTAAAATATCTGCAATATCATTGAAGTAACAAAACATACACTTAAATGTGCATATTATGCATAAATGCATTCTGTTTTTGTATATTATGTAAAAATGGATCACCAATCACCATTTTCTATCTTTTGAATAGTACCAAACAAATTCAGCAGATATGTGACCAATGTTTAATCTTGCTTTGTCTAACCATGTGTGTATGTGTGTGTGTGTGTGTGTGTGGTTGTGTTTCTGATAGAGCACATGTATATTAGTGTTTATGTGTGTGTGTGTATGTGGTTGTGTTTCTGATAGAGCACATGTATATTAGTAATTGTGTGTGTGTGTGTGTGGTTGCGGTTGTGTTCCTGATAGAGCACATGTATATTAGTAATTGTGTGTGTGTGTGGTTGCGGTTGTGTTCCTGATAGAGCACATGTATATTAGTGTGTATGTGTGTGTGTGTGTGGTTGTGTTCCTGATAGAGCACATGTATATTAATGTTTATGTGTGTGTGTGTGTGTGTGTGTGTGTGTGTGTGTGGTTGCGGTTGTGTTCCTGATAGAGCACATGTATATTAGTGTTTGTGTGTGTGTGTGTGTGTGGTTGCAGTTGTGGTGTTCCTGATAGAGCACATGTATATTAATGTTTATGTGTGTGTGTGTGTGTGTGTGTGTGTGTGTGTGTGTGTGTGTGGTTGTGTTTCTGATAGAGCACATGTATATTAGTAATTGTGTGTGTGTGTATGTGTGTGGTTGCAGTTGTGTACCTGATAGAGCACATGTATATTAGTGTTTGTGTGTGTGTGTGTGTGTGGTTGTGTTTCTGATAGAGCACATGTATATTAGTAATTGTGTGTGTGTGTGTGTGGTTGCGGTTGTGTACCTGATAGAGCACATGTATATTAGTGTTGTGTGTGTGGTTGTGATATAGAGCACATGTATCTTAGTGTTTATGTGTGTGTGTGTGTGTGTGTGGTTGTGTTTCTGATAGAGCACATGTATATTAATGTTTGCATGTGTGATTGTGTGTGTGGGTGTGTGTGTGTGTGTGTGGTTGTGTTTGTGTTCTTGATACAGCATGTTCATATTAGTGTTTATGTGTAGTTGTGTTCCTAATAGAGCACATGCATTTTAGTGTTTATGTGAGTGTGTGTTCCTGAAAGAGCACATGTATATTAGTGTTTATGTGTGTGTGTGTGTGTGGTTGTGTTTCTGTTAGAGCACATGTGTGTGTGTGTGTGTGTGTGTGTGTGTGTGTGGTTGTGTTTCTGTTAGAGCACATGTATATTAGTAATTGTGTGTGTATGTGTGTGTGTGTGTGTGGTTGTGTTCCTGATAGAGCACATGTATATTAGTGTTTATGTGTGTGTGTGTGTATGTGTGTGTGGTTGTGTTTCTGATAGAGCACATGTACATTAATGTTTGTGTGTGTGATTGTGTGTGTGTGTGTGTGTGTGTGTGTGTAGTTGTGGTTGTGTTCCTGATACAGCATGTGTATATTAGTGTTTATGTGTAGTTGTGTTCCTAATAGAGCACATGCATTAGTGTTTATGTGTGTGTGTGTGGTTGTGTTTCTGATAGAGCACATGTACATTAATGTTTGCATGTGTGATTGTGTGTGTGTGTGTGTGTGTGTAGTTGTGGTTGTGTTCCTGATACAGCACATGTATATTAGTGTTTATGTGTGTATGTGTTCCTGAGAGAGCACATGCATATTAGCGTTTATGTGTGGTTGTGTTCTTGGTATATTAGTGTTTATGTGTGGTTGTGGTTGTGTTCCTGATAGAGCACACATATATTAGGGTTTATGTGTGGTTGTGTTCCTAATAGAGCACATGCATTTTAGTGTTTATGTGTGTGTGTTCCTGATAGAGCACATGTATATTAGTGTTTATGTGTGTATGTGTGTGTGTGTGTTCCTGATAGAGCACATGTATATTAGTGTTTATGTGTGGTTGTGTTCTTGGTATATTAGTGTTTTTTGTGTGTGTGTGTTTGTATGAACCAAAAAAGTATTTAAATATAAGTATAGGCAGTTATAAGATATTTTACTTGCACTGATTTCATCCACTACAGCAAATCTTGAACAACAGTCCTTGCTGGTACAAGTCTAATTGTTAACAGTCAATTATATTCAGTTAGTGTAAATGCTCAAGTGAGCTATTGTGATCACTCCCTGTCCGGTGTCCATCTGTAAACTTTTCCTTTTTTTGACTTCTTCCCTGAAACCACTAAAGGGATTTTGATGAAACTTAATGGGAAGCAAGTGCTCAAGGTCTTTTACCAAGTTTGTAGCTTTCAGCCACATTGACCCAGGGGTGGATCTAGGGTGGGGCAGAATAGGTCCCAAAAGTGTCTCCAGAACCGCTGCATGAATTGAAAAAATGAATTGTTTCTGAGTGATCTACATGGATATATGATTCAAATTTTTATTTTTCATAAAAATCCGAACATTGATTATTGACGTGTTTTTGAGGTCTTTTAAGACTTTGTCCTCTTCATTCATTTTTGCGTGATTTCCTCACTTAACTCCTCTGGCATTCAATTTGATGCATTATCAGCAATATCTATGTTTCTTGGCCAGATCAGCCTACATGTACACATTCTTCTTGGTCATCTTTCCACATTAGTAGATTTATGTGTGAGCAATTGAGGCCCTCTTGTTTATTTTTTCTATTGTGACTGATTTGCTATATGTTTGTAGTTTACAAATTCCAATTATAAAATCTTTTACTAATCTTATTTGAATGACAAAGCTTTTAGATTACCTGAGCCAAGCTATTGTGATCACTCCCTGTCCATTGTCCATCCATCCGTCCGTCCGTAAACTTTCCATATTTTCAACTTCCTCTCAGAAACCACTGAAGGGATTTTGATGAAACTTGACAAGAAGCAAGTGCTCCATTTCCTTTACCAATTTTATAGTTTACAGCCAGGTTGGCTTAGGGGTAGATCCAGGGTCTCAGAAGGTACCCCTCTTTAAAAATCTTCTTCTCCAGAACAACTATATGATTTGAAATATGGATTGTTTCTGAGTGATCTACATGGAAGTATGATTCAAGTTTGTATTTTTCATAGAAATCGGAATATTAATTTTTGACATAATGTTTTGAAGTCTTTATAGAGTTTGTCATTTTCATTCATTTTTGCATGAATTCTTCAATTATCGCCCACTGCATTCACTTTGATGCATTCATTTTTGCATGATTTCTTCAATTATCTGGAAAAACACCAGCTTTGTTTACAACATGGGCGCAGGCATTTTGGACACCCAAAGTTGTGCGGAGGGTAAAATGAGCCCAGTGATCTGATTGGTCATTAAATGAAAAAATAGTTTTGCCATTTAAGTTGAAATAAAGGTGTAAAAAAGATACATGAATATTGTTTACTTTGGAAATTATAGGGTTGACGGTTGAAAATGTAACAGGAGGGGTCATATCAGAATAGATATTTTCCTATTGGTGCGAATACTACCCTGTAAACAAGTGAAAATTTGAAGTGAAAATGCAACGGCAACCTATACTTTTTTGCATATTTTGTTATCAAAAATTTGATCTTTTACTAAATTCCCTGAAACATGGGAGTGACACTGACCTGAAGTTTTGTAAATTAGCATTGAGGCCTATGGGAAAATATTTGGTGGTGTCTTCCTATAGAGAAATGCACATTTGACACATGTAGGCTGGATGAAGCCTTAAAATAAGTCATTTCTCTCATTTTTTGTCACCTAAGTTGTTCACTTTTACTCATACTTTTAAAACAGATCTTGAGGGTCTGTATGAAATGGGGCACCTGTTGGGGGTCCACAAGGTGCAAATTTAATAGGTGTGCTGCCTCTACACACATTAATATTCATTTGTTGCATGTTAAGATCTCTTAATTTTATCTGTATGTTTTATATTACACCTAGAACTAATATTTAAATTTATTGGTCAAAAATTCCATCTGTACTTGGAAAATTCAAGTAACCCCATCTTCTCCTATACAACACATGTTCTTATAGTTTATGGTTATGCATAGTGACTAATTTTAAAAATATTTTTGAAATGATGTTTTTGATTGTAAATTTTAACTCATTTGGATAAAATCAGACCTTTTTGAGGTAAAGATGGTTGATTTTCTTTTTTGAGGGCAAAATCTACATATGGACCCGTCATTTTACTCATGCAGTGATTTTGTACCTTTAGCTCTATATATGTACTGTTTTTGAAGGATAAGAACCATCTCATTTTTAAGAAAATTGTATTTGCATTTCTCATTTCATCTCACCAGTAAAATATTTCATCATGCATGTACACTGTAAACAGTATAAAATTTAATTAAATACCCCCCCCCCCCCCCCCCCCCCCCCTCTAACTGTACACACAAAAATTTCCTCTGGCATATTGTGTTAAATTTTGGTCATAGATAATGTGTAAATAAAAAAAAATTCTTTAGAAATAGGCGTTTTAACATTTTTTTTCATAATCTATCAACATTTTAACCTGTAGAAGGAATATTTCAATTTCTTAAATCCAGGAAATATTGTCCAATAAGAGATTTTTATCTAGTTATCATACTCAAGTACCTGTAAAGATAATTATAAGTATCAATTATATTTTTTTCTGTATTAGCTCAACTAATATTCATTCAAGTTGCATGTTTTCATAAGTTTTCTAAATTTTCAGTCATGCATTTTTTGTTTGAATCACCTTTTTTCACCCCCCCCCCCCTCCCCCCCCCTTCCAGCAAATGTCTCTTAAAACCTTTCTTGTTCATAACAGACAAAAATTAACACCTTATTACTTTTGACTGTTTCAAAACTTAGTATAATCAAAATTTGTTTAGTTTTTTCATTTGAAACTGAACTAACATATGTCAATCCTTTTAAAAAAGCAATTTGACTATCATTTTGCACCATTTAAGTGTCAGTCATTTAAAGTGACTCAGTTATCTGCCCTTTCTATTTAATTACTTACATCATGAGACTGTAATTAAGGGATGAAACAAAACATGGACATATCTGAAAATGATTACATAACATATTTTATATAAATGAACACAATAAGTCTATTGAAATGTGTTGTATGTAAGGGTATCCCCTCCATAAGTTTTACACTTTTAGTAAGGGTGCACTTCATTCCTTGTAAAACAATTTTAAAAAATGACATGGTTTCTTTTAAGTGAGCTTCAGAAATTCTTCTTTACTGGTGCCTAAAGGTTCCATGCTCATTAAGATGAAATTTTAAGTTTTTGTGAAGAAAATGGCATATTTTGTCACTTTTTCCATTATTAAGGGGTACCTTTACCTTATTTGATATCATAGTCAATATTGGTAAATTTGATAGAAATCATTCAAATAATGAAATATATGTGGACAATTCTGAATGAAAATCATGAAAGAAAAACAGACCTCTTTAAAAATGCATCTATTTCTTAATAACAATGACTGGGATTGAGAGGTAGGGGTTGAACATTATAGACTGTGTTTCTCTTCAGGTTGGGTTCCCCATCCTCATTATTAAGGGGGCATGGTGTACAGTTAGTGATCAAAAAATCAAAATGACCATTTTTGGCAATGTATTGGATAAATCTATAGAAAAACACCAGCTTCGGTTTACAATATAGGCATTTTTGACACCCAAAGTTGTGCGGAGGGTAAAATTGATCTGATTGGTCATTAAATGAAAAAATAGTTTTGCCATTAATAAGTGAAATAAAGGTGATAAAAAAGATACATGAATATTGGTTGTACTTTGGAAATTATAGGGGTTGCATGAAAATTTAACAGGAGGGGTCATATCAATTATTTTCCTTTGGTGCGGAATACCGAGTTGTAAACAAGTGAAAATTTGAAGTGAAAATGCAACGGCACCTTACTTTTGATTGCATATTTTGTTATCAAAAATATTGATCTTCAGCACAGGGTACTAATTTGACCCAGATTTAATAAACATGGGAGTGACACTGAAGTTTTGTAAATTAGCATTGAGGCCTATGGGAAAATATTTGGTGGTGTCTGTCCATCTCCCCCTGCATTCTTTTTGCTGCATTCATTTGATGTGTTTTACTTGTACTGTATATACAAATGTATTTGAAGAAATGTTTTTTGCAAGAAATTTGCTGAAATGTAATTTTTAGATATTTTTATGAATATCATAAAACTGCAATATTTATGTTTCTTGGTCAGGACGGCCTACATGTACATATTCTTCTTGGTCTTCTTTCCACATTTGTAGATGGTTCTCAAGTGAACAATTGAGGCCCTCTTAGGCCTCTTGTTATCATCTCCTTCAGAATATATTCCTCCATTTCTTCCCAACATGAGGAACTGCACAAAGTATCTTATAATCTTATCTAATCCATCCTGCAGAAAAAAATACCAATCTGATTTGATAAAATAAAGTTTCTATCAAATTTTGTCAATTTGAAGTGCTAGTCGGTGAACAAGCAAATTTCTATCAAATCTTGTAAATTTGAAGTGCTAGTCGGTGAACAAGCAGGAAATGAGAATACACAGTTCTTGTCCTCTTTTGAATTATGTGCTATTCATTTTCTGTTTCAAATTTCAAATATACTGATGAACAGAAATTTAAGGGGGCATTAGCTGTGTTTATCAAAACATATTATTCCAATTTCTTCTACTTTAAACTATTTGTACTTGATGTACAATAACAAATATACAGGCATAAAAAGATATTATATTTCTATATACTTTTTGTGAAAATAAAGTCAGGTCCAATGTTGTATACATATATGAATAGTAGATCTAAGGCTGAATCAATTGCAAGTGAATAATTGCCAAACTGGGTTTCTGAAGCAATGTGCACAAAATATGTAAGAATTTACGAATTTTTATGTTTGTTTTTAGTTATTGTATATCAATCTAAGTAATAAAAAAAGGAAAGAATTTTTTCGAAAAACAGCTAATGGCCATGTAAGATTTAGATTTGATTTGTCATGTTTGTTATCAATTAGATAATCCCATTCTCGATAGAAAGAGGGTCTAAAATGAATCAAGTTTAAAAGGAAGATAACATCTCCTTTATCATGAAATATTATATTGTATTGCATAGATTTTTTCCCTATATGTATTCTGTTGTTATGAATTGTCATAATATAAAAGGTAACGAGAGGGTTTGTATCTACAGTATTTAAAACATTACTCTGTTAATTAAAACCACACAGTTGTAATTAATTAGATTTCTATTTATTTGGAGATTTTTAAAAAATGTCATTAGAAGAAGGAAGTCACTTACAAATTGTTCGTTGTACAAATTGAAGTATTCTTATCTTGTTTTAATTGACAAATTTTGGCAACAAAGTAGCTATTTAAACAAAAGAATGTAGTAACTAAAGCACTTTGAAGAAAACTGATAACACAGTACCTCTCAAAAACAAAAGAAATTTTTCATTGGACATTGATTTCTTAAAGAAAATTGATAATGGCAGTGATTTAAACAATTCTTTACATTTGACGTTTATTAAACATGTATAAACGAGTTATAAATACGGTATTCATTAAGGCAACAATATTTGTGTTTCTTTTGTGTAAAGATCGACACACACTCTTTCCCTGCCCCGTTAGTTATGAACAGTTCTTAGATAACAGAACTTGATAACGAAAAGGTAACAGTTTTGTTATACACAGGTACAGAAATCGGGCCTCACTTAAGATACTCTTCAATACCCAATAATAAAGCAAATGGGACAAATATTTGCCACATGCAAACATTTTGATCAGATGGTATAATATATCATTAGTCTGTATTGGTGATCATTGATGTAAAATGACCTTAATGATAATAAATAGTCTATCTACATTTTCTATCATTTTTTTGTGGCCTCTTTGTGTAACAATGGAATCTAGTTACTCTCATCCAAACATTGACCTGAATAACAGAACGATTCTTTTGTCTTTAGATTGTCAAGTTATTTGACCTATAAAGAAATTTAAACTCCGATAACAAAGTTTTCAATTTGTTTCCAATTTAAGTCATCTGATATTTTTTGATTTCTTCTCGTCACCATGGGCAAAGTATTTGATTGTTAATTTTCTCACAAGTATTGGTGAAAATTTAAAAGCATCTTTGAAATTTTTCTCATCACTTTTCAATGGTTAGTTCATGATAACGTAACATTAGTCATCTTATGTTAGGTGATAATATGGGAAAGAGCTACTGTAAGATTTTTGTTTTGAGAATATTGACAGTGTAGACATTATTGATGACACATATACTATCACAAACAAACAAATTTACCATTCTCACGCTTTTTATCAAAGCTTATCAATACTTCAGTTATTTTGCATTATTTTCATTGTTTAATTATTTACATGCTGATTTAGATTGTTAAAGGAAACAATCAAGTGGCAGAATGAATTCATTTTCACAAAATGATACAGGATTAGATTTGATAAATTTCCTTCCTTTGTTTTTAATTTGCCTATTTTTGTTTTGATTTTCTATTATCACAGATTCAGGGGAAATACAAATAAATTCAATTTGGGAGTCAAAATTTTATACACCTGTCCAAAGACATGACATTCTATTTTTATACTTCCAAATTTAAAAAAAAGTTGAGTAGTTTATAACAGATTTAATTCAAACTTATAGAATTGTCACCATAAAAGCTCATATGAGTTTGATAACCAAATTTACCAGACTCTGATTTAGGCAGTTATTGTTCTTTCTGGAATTTTACACATTTTTAAAAATTCTTTTGGAGAATAAAGGTGTCAATTTTAAACAAACTTGGTAAGATGGTTCTGAAGACGGCTCCGCTTGGAGCTGAAACATGTAAACAACAAGCTCAACGTTAATACAATTTATTCAACCTTACAGAGTTTTTATTGTGTTGGACACAAACCCCTTATTTTGTGGACTCTGTATACCTTTGGTATCCACGGTGAAGACTCCTACAGGATTATTTATACTGTCTACCTTCAGGGACGTTGTTACCTCTACCCCCCTCTTTTTCAAACTTGGTAAGAGGTTGTTACCTGCACCCCCCTCTTTTTCAAACTTGAATGTTGTTTTATGCCACACTCAATTATTTTTCAGTCACATGGTGGCTAGCAGATTTTTGTGGTGGAGGAGAGAACCCAGTTACAACTTGGTAAGAGACCACCGGCCATCCAAAAGTAAACTAGCAAACTTTCTCACAAAAATTAGCTTAGGTTTCAGCAGGGCTTGACCCAGCACTGACCAGAAGTGAGAGATTTCATGGTTCAAAGTGTGATGCTTAAACCTTTAAGCCACGTAGACCCCACAAGAGGTTGTGAAGAAAACAGGGCTATTTTGGCACACATAAATGATTTTAAAGTCAATATCTTAAATGTTGCAAATGAAAATGAATTCTGCTTATAAATAAGTCAGTAGGGACACTACAAATGACATACAAGTAGGATATTGTTAAACATACAATGGCTCATTAATTCATAATAATTGATTGATTTGTTGTATATAAAGGATATATAAGAAAGTTGATAAGAATTGTCTAAGGACCATCGATACAAAGTATTAATGTCGTGAGGTTAGACGTCAAGGTCAAATACAGACATAAATGAAGAATAAAAGTTTTTTTTGTCAATTTTCACACTCATGTTGGCATCTTTTGTAGGCTGTATTTATGTTGATGTTTCATGTTAACACTGATGTTGGTATCTTTTGTAGGCTGTATTTATGTTGATGTTTCATGTTAAAACTGATGTTGGTATCTTTTGTAGACTGTATTTATGTTGATGTTTCATGTTAACACTGATGTTGGTATCTTTTGTAGGCTGTATTTATGTTGATGTTTCATGTTAACACTGATGTTGGTATCTTTTGTAGGCTGTATTTATGTTGATGTTTCATGTTAACACTGATGTTGGTATCTTTTGTAGGCTGTATTTATGTTGATGTTTCATGTTAACACTGATGTTGGTATCTTTTGTAGGCTGTATTTATGTTGATGTTTCATGTTAACACTGATGTTGGTATCTTTTGTAGACTGTATTTATGTTGATGTTTCATGTTAACACTGATGTTGGTATCTTTTGTAGGCTGTATTTATGTTGATGTTTCATGTTAACACTGATGTTGGTATCTTTTGTAGGCTGTATTTATGTTGATGTTTCATGTTAACACTCATGTTGGCATCTTTTGTAGGCTGTATTTATGTTGATGTTTCATGTTAACACTGATGTTGACATCTTTTGTAGGTTGTAGTGTTGATGTCTTATGTTAACACTGATGTTGACATCTTTTGTAGGTTGTAGTGTTGATGTCATATGTTGACACTGATGTTGGCATCTTTTGTAGGTTGTAGTGTTGATGTCATATGTTGACACTGATGTTGGCATCTTTTGTAGGTTGTAGTGTTGATGTCTTAGGTTAACACTGGTATCTGTAAAATGGCTGAGGTGCTTTGGAAAGGGGGGAAGAGAAAATTTAGTGAAATCTAAGCAGCTATCACCAGATGGTTTTTAATTCTTGGCATGGTGTACAAATTGAATACAAGACATAATTTTTCGGACTTGGCATGGTGTACAAATTGAATACAAGACATAATTTTTCGGACTTGGCATGGTGTACAAATTGAATACAAGACATAATTTTTCGGACTTGGCATGGTGTACAGATGGAACACAGGTCACATTGGTAAAAATGAAGATTTTACTGTGATGGTTGTACTTAAATAGAATTTAAAAAATAAATATGAAATATCAGACAAAAAACAATTTTTACTGAAGTTTTTTTTTATAAGGAATTTAGTATAACAGCCTGTTAGCAAATTTTCAATAAAAGGTCCCGTAATGAAATAAAACTTACGTATACTGAATTGAAAACCTAAGTCAAAATTTATCAGTTAAATCTGAAATATGACAAAAATATCAAAGTCAATTCATACAGGCAAAGAATGGCCCAACTCTCATACAGGCAAAGAATGGCCCAACTCTCATACAGCCAAATAATAGTCCAACTCTCATACAGGCAAATAATGGTCCAACTCTCATACAGGTAAACAATGGTCCAACTCTCATACATGTAAATAATGGTCCAACTCTCATATAGGTAAATAATAGTCCAACTCTCATACAGGTAAATAATAGTCCAACTCTCATACAGGCAAATAATGGTCCAACTCTCATACATGTAAATAATGGTCCAACTCTCATACAGGTAAATAATAGTCCAACTCTCATACAGGCAAATAATGGTTCAACTCTCATACAGGCAAATAATGGTCTAACTCTCATACAGGCAAATAATGGTCTAACTCTCATACAGGCAAACTATGGTCCAAATACAGGCAAAGGATGGCCCAATTCTCATATAGGCAAACAATGGTCCAACTTACATACAGGCAATGAATGGCCCAACTCTTATATAGGCAAATAATGGTCCAACTCTCATACAGGCAAAGAATGGCTCAACTCTCATACAGGCAAAGAATGGTCCAACTCTCATACAGGTAAATAATGGTCCAACTCTCATACAGGCAAACTATGGTCCAACTCTCACACAGGCAAAGAATGGCCCAACTCTCATACAGGCAAAGAATGGTCCAACTCTCATACAGGCAAATAATGGTCCAACTCTCATACATGTAAATAATGGTCCAACTCTCATACAGGCAAACTATGGTCCAACTCTCATACAGGCAAAGAATGGTCCAACTCTCATACAGGCAAATAATGGTCCAACTCTCATACAGGCAAACTATGGTCCAACTCTCATACAGGCAAAGAATGGTCCAACTCTCATACAGGCAAATAATGGTCCAACTCTCACACAGGCAAATAATGGTCCAACTCTCATACAGGTAAATAATGGCTTACCTCTCATACAGGCAAAGAATGGTCCAACTCTCATACAGGCAAAGAATGGTCCAACTCTCATACAGGCAAACTATGGTCCAACTTGCATACAGGCAATGAATGGCCAAACTCTCATATAGGCAAATAATGGTCTAACTCTCATACAGGCAAAGAATGGTCCAACTCTCATATAGGTAAATAATGGCCCAACTCTAATACAGGCAAATAATGGTCCAACTCTCATACAGGCAAAGAATGGTCCAACTCTCATACAGGCAAAGAATGGTCCAACTCTCATACAGGCAAATAATGGTCTAACTCTCATATAGGTAAATAATGGCCCAACTCTCATACAGGCAAAGAATGGTCCAACTCTCATACAGGTAAATAATGGCCAAACTCTCATACAGGCAAATAATGGTCTAACTCTCATATAGGTAAATAATGGCCCAACTCTCATACAGGCAAACAATGGTCCAACTTACATACAGGCAATGAATGGCCCAACTCTTATATAGGCAAATAATAGTCCAACTCTCACACAGGCAAAGAATGGCCCAACTCTCATACAGGCAAAGAATGGCCCAACTCTCATAGATGAAAATAATGGTCCAACTCTCATACAGGCAAAGAATGGCCCAACTCTCATAGATGAAAATAATGGTCCAACTCTCATACAGGCAAAGAATGGCCCAATTCTCATACAGGCATTGCATGGCCCCCTCATAGATGTAAACAATGACCCAAATCTAATACAAGTAAATAATGGCCTAATTCTCATACTGGCAAAGAATGACCCAAATCTCATATAGGTAAATAATGGCCTAATCTCATACAAGTAAATAATGGCCTAACTCTCATGTACTCTTATATTCTATATAAGAAATGAAAGTTATGAATCTGTCTATTGGATGAGATTTAAAGCTAGGCCTCTGTGATGGCTGGCATGACACTTTAAAAAATCTGCACTGCACTGGCATTAGGTCCAAAGCACAAGTAAATATTTATGGCATTATGCCTAAATCTAGTGACATCTTCATTTAAATTAAAAATTCTAGGTGGAATGTAAAAGAACAATTATCAAAGAAATATAATGGTTATAGTTTGTTTGTTAGTTATTTGTTGTATAATGTTCCTCTCAAGAATCTTTCACTGATATGGAGACATCATCAAATGCCGGTGAAGGGCTTCAAATTTTTGGCCTATACTCGGCACTTACAGCCATTGAGCAGTGAGGTTTCTTTAACGTGCTGACACCTACTGTGAGAAGGGACCTCTGTTTTTACTATCTCATTCGAAGGACAGTAAAAACCAACCTGCTGCTGGCTGGACTTGAATCACAACCTCACGATCAAGAGTCAAGCATGGCACTGACTCATCCCGGCCAGCTCCATTATATATATAGAGATTCTACAATGAGTGTTAGTTGATTATCATGTTTATCTAACTTGAGCTTGTTAATTTTCAAAAGTTCTTTTATCACCAACAACTGGCTTGATGCAACTTCATGTGCAAACATTTTCATAACATTAGTAGTGCAGACTCAAACAATGAGTCAAAGTTCACATTCCTATTTGGACCAATGACATGTCCCATGTGTGTTAACCACATGTAGTTAACACGAAAACTTTAAACAACTATGTTTCTGTTTAATCGGCTCATTTTTCATGGTTTAACCATACGTGTTATGGTATATATATATATATATATATATATATATATATATATATATATAAAATTAATACTATGTTCAGCAGTGAAAGATAATTCACCATTTTGTTATCCCTCATTGTGATAAATATCATTTACCTGTTACATGTGTACAAACCTTCAAAAGTATTTTAGAAAAAATGAAAGCTCTTTTCTTCTAGTCTTAGATTTCTTTTTTCTTTCAAATTATTTAAGAAATTTCTTGAGTTTGAATAGTACGGGATTTGTTTTATCATGAAGTCAAAAATTGATCGTTACCATGACTTTGTATTATGTAATGGTATTAATGAAATGTATTAAAATGTATTCACCTGCTATTCAGGACTTTGAAATCTGATCTCGCTGTGTGCATGTATCATCTTAAAGTAAATTATAAAAAATGAGAGTCATGCAAATCAGATTTTATTCATTTTTCTTATAACCTTATTTCAATGTCACTTGAAAGTAACCTTTTATATTCTATTTAAATAATGAAATTCATAATTATATATCTAATTTTTCTATGTCAGGTATCCAGTCACATCATGATGAAACATGAAAATCACTTTACTGTTACAATTATCTAAAAGTGACTATAAATCAAAAGTTAAATACCGTTAACCATTGACGGACTTAATTAAGTGAAAAATTCTGCACTTTTAGTATCATTACATGTTAGATTTTTTTTTACCTATCTCGATAAAATCAGTAATGCTCAGAATTTTATTTCCATCTTTAAGAGATTTATCATAATTTATGGACACAGTTAACATCCACCTTCAGAAAAAGTTCAGGCTGAGCTGACAGAAAGGAATAATTTAATAGAGAAGCCCACATCTTTTCTTTTTCTTGCGCATACAATGTAAACAGAATTTTAAATGATTTAAAACACAAAGTAACATAAGAATTTTAATTTTGTATCATTGGATATGTTTCTGTTTAGAGTGTAACAACCTATTGTGCATATCTTTACACTTATTTAACATGGACAAACTTACAGACAATCTAATATATGTGTATTCCTGTGTGTACATGACATACAAAAATCTCAACTAACATGTTTCACCCTAACATTTTGATTATAAAACATTCCATCTACATATTTCTCTATTTACTGTTATATGTAAAATGTATCATGTTGTCTAGATAAAATCTCAAAAATTAACCACTATGGTATCGAATTTTATTTCTTTAAAAAAAAAAATTATTTTGAAGACAATGAAATTAAACAAAACCTTAAGAAAATTTCATCAGTAATCTATAGATTTTAAATGTGACAAATCCGTTAGATTGGAAGTGGTTCCCAGAGTGTTACTATTGCATATATTTTTACAGCGCTATTCACTTCACACAATATCGTGCAAGAACTGGAAAAATGTTCTTTTCATGTGACTCGTTATAGGATTACTGATAAAGCTGCTCATTGTGAGTCAAGTGAACATTAACTGAGAGTCATCGTGTCGTCAATGCAATCGTATAGACAGCTTGCAGTGATACTCATCAAAAGTCAAATTTAAACGGGAGAAAAGATGTAAATTTCCCACAGGTGACCGATGCATTGTTTTCTAAAATATAATGACTCAAAATGGTTGTGAATCTTCAACATTGGTGGTATTACAGGTGTATGGAGGTCACATTTCCAATGGCAGCGATTTAAAGATGATATCAGCACGTTGGTCTTCTGCTTCATTTTGTTGCAATCAGAATCATTCAGTCTATTAGTTTCGACATGAATACATCTCACTATCTTCCTTGTCAATTGTCAGAGGCAGTCAATGATATGCAAAAATGATTTTGAAAGTGCTGATAAGAGAACACCTATCATTTTGATGTCATTGACTTTGGGTTGACACGGTTTCGCTTTTTATCTATTTATTATCATTTTGGTTCAGTTTTTTGTCCAAAGGAGTTGATTATATGATTTGAACTTCTTTTTGGATCATTACTTGTAGGTAAAACAGCATTAATAAAACTTGATCATCTCCCAAGGTTTGTAAAGACACATTTTCTGCGGGTATTATGTAGATGTGTAATTAATATGGGTAATACAATTCTAACAACCAAGAAGCAGAGAACTGGTCACTGACCAGATGTAATTGACATTTGTTGTTGTAGTTTAAACACATTAAATGTGAGTCCATGAAAAAAGTGTTAATGTGAGTCCATGATAAAAAGTGTTAATATGAGTCCATGATAAAAAGTGTCAATGTGAGTCCATGAAAAAAGTGTTAATGTGAGTCCATGAAAAAAGTGTTAATGTGAGTCCATGATAAAAAGTGTTAATGTGAGTCCATGATAAAAAGTGTTAATGTGAGTCCATGATAAAAAGTGTTAATGTGAGTCCATAAAAAAATGTGAGTCCATGAAAAGTGTGAGTCTATGAAAAAAGTGTTAATGTGAGTCCATGATAAAAAGTGTTAATATGAGTCTATGAAAAAGTGTTAATGTGAGTCCAAGAAAAAGTGTTAATATGAGTCTATGAAAAAAGTGTTAATGTGAGTCCATGATAAAAAGTGTTAATATGAGTCTATGAAAAAGTGTTAATGTGAGTCCATGAAAAAAGTGTTAATGTGAGTCCATGATAAAAAGTGTTAATGGGAGTCCATGAAAAAAGTGTTAATATGAGTCTATGAAAAAAGTGTTAATGTGAGTCCATGAAAAAAGTGTTAATGTGAGTCCATGATAAAAAGTGTTAATGTGAGTCCATGATAAAAAGTGTTAATGTGAGTCCATGAAAAAAAAGTGAGTCCATGAAAAAGTGTTAATGTGAGTCCATGAAAAAAGTGTTAATGTGAGTCCATGATAAAAAGTGTTAATTGAGTCCATGAAAAAAGTGTTAATGTGAGTCCATGACAAAAAAAGTTAATGTGAGTCCATGATAAAAAGTGTTAATGTGAGTCCATGACAAAAAGTGTTAATGTGAGTCCATGATAAAAAGTGTTAATGTGAGTCCATGAAAAAAGTGTTAATGTGAGTCCATGATAAAAAGTGTTTGTCCATGACAAAAAGTGTTAATGTGAGTCCATGATAAAAAGTGTAAATATAAGTCCATGAAAAAAGTGTTAATGTGAGTCCATGAAAAAAGTGTTAATGTGAGTCCATGAAAAAAGTGTTAATGTGAGTCCATGAAAAAAGTGTTAATGTGAGTCCATGACAAAAAGTGTTAATGTGAGTCCATGACAAAAAGTGTTAATGTGAGTCCATGAAAAAGTGTTAATGTGAGTCCATGATAAAAAGTGTTGATGGAAGTCCATGAAAAAGTGTTTATATGAAAATAGTGTTAATACGAGTCCATGAACAAGTGTTAATGTGAGTCCATGATAAAAAGTGTCAATGTGAGTCCATGAAAAAAGTGTTCATGTGAGTCCATGAAAAAAGTGTTAATGTGAGTCCAAGAAAAAGTGTTAATGTGAGTCCATGATAAAAAGTGTTGATGGGAGTCCATGAAAAAGTGTTAATGTGAGTCCATGAAAAAGTGTAAATATAAGTCCATGAAAAAAGTGTTAATGTGAGTCCATGAAAAAAGTGTTAATGTGAGTCCATGAAAAAAGATGGGTTGAAAAAGTGTTAATATGGGTCCATGGAAAAAGTGTTAATGTGAGTCCATGATAAAAAGTGTTAATATGAGTCTATGAAAAAGTGTTAATGTGAGTCCATGATAAAAAGTGTTGATGGAAGTCCATGAAAAAGTGTTTATATGAAAATAGTGTTAATACGAGTCCATGAACAAGTGTTAATGTGAGTCCATGATAAAAAGTGTCAATGTGAGTCCATGAAAAAGTGTTAATGTGAGTCCATGAAAAAGTGTTAATGTGAGTCCATGAACAAGTGTTAATGTGAGTCCATGATAAAAAGTGTTAATGGGAGTCCATGAAAAAGTGTTAATGTGAGTCCATGAAAAAGTGTAAATATAAGTCCATGAAAAAAGTGTTAATTGAGTCCATGAAAAAAGTGTTTGTGATCCATGAAAAAACTTATCCATGAAAAAGTGTTAACCATGAAAAAGTGTTAATGTGAGTCCATGAAAAAGTGTTAATGTGAGTCCATGATAAAAAGTGTTGATGGAAGTCCACGAAAAAGTGTTTATATGAAAATAGTGTTAATAAGAGTCCATGAAAAAGTGTTAATGTGAGTCCATGAAAAAGTGTAAATACAAGTCCATGAAAAAAGTGTTAATGTGAGTCCATGGAAAAAGTGTTAATGTGAGTCCATAATAAAAAGTGTTGATGGAAGTCCATGAAAAAGTGTTTATATGAAAATAGTGTTAATACGAGTCCATGAAAAAGTGTTAATGTGAGTCCATGAAAAAGTGTAAATATAAGTCCATGAAAAAAGTGTTAATGTGAGTCCATGGAAAAAGTGTTAATGTGAGTCCATGAAACATTTAATGTGGTCCATGATTTGATGGAAGTCCATGAAAAAGTGTTTATATGAAAATAGTGTTAATACGAGTCCATGAAAAAAAAGTGTTTGTGAGTCATGAAAAAAGTGTTAAATTAGTCCATGATAAAAAGTGTTAATCCAGTCCATTTAAAAAGTGTCAGTCCATGAAAAAATTAACAGTCCATTGAAAAAAGTGTTTTGTGAGTCATGATAAAAATGACACATCCATGATAAAAAGTGTTAATGTGTCCATCATAAAAAATGTTAATGTGAGTCCATGGTCCAGTGTTAATGTGAGATCATGAAAAAAATGTTAATGTGAGTCCATGATAAAAAGTGTTAATGTGAGTCAATGAAAAAGTATTAATATGAGTTGTTGTTTTGGTTTTCATTAAACTTACAGACATTAACCTAAAGTGAGGTCCATAAAAGATTGAATCATGAAATAATGGCATAATAATGTATGAGCGCACGATCTTGTACAATAAAGACTTACATAAAAAATTATACATTCTAGTCCAGATTTGTTCATTAAAAAATTACACATTCTGATCCAGATTTGTTCATTAAAAAATTAACAGTAAGTCCAGGGTACACAAATTTTTCATAAAAATTACATTTGGTCCAGATTTGTTCATTTTTACACATTCTGATTTGTTCATTAAAAAATTACACATTCTGGTCCAGATTTGTTCATTAAAAATGACACATTCTGGTCCAGATTTGTTCATTAAAAAATTACACATTCTGATCCAGATTTGTTCATTAAAAATGACACATTCTGATCCAGATTTGTTCATTAAAAATGACACATTCTGGTCCAGATTTGTTCATAAAACAGTGAAAAACATGATGGTTTTTTGTAATTGTTATTTGACATTCACCAGTAATTGGCCTTGAAATTCATATATAAATGTCTTGAAAAGAACTGAAAAAATTGCATGACTCCTGCATTTATTCATCAGTAGGTAGGGTAAAATTTCATAATACATTTGGATGATTTACTGACTAACTGTATTTACTTGACAGTAATCTGTATTCACTAGATATTTGTCTTTCAGTTATACTCTAGATATATCTCTATCAGAAATATTCTAGATATATCTCTATCAGATATATTCTAGATATTAGTCTATCAGTTATATTCTAGATATATCTCTATCATATATATTCTAGATATTTGTCTTTCAGTTATACTCTAGATATTTCTCTATCAGATATATTCTAGATATATTTTTATCAGATATATTCTAGATATTAGTCTATCAGTTATATTCTAGATATATCTCTATCAGATATATTCTAGATATATTTTTATCAGATATATTCTAGATATTAGTCTATCAGTTATATTCTAGATATATCTCTATCAGATATATTCTAGATATATTTTTATCAGATATATTCTAGATATTAGTCTATCAGTTATATTCTAGATATATCTCTATCAGATATATTCTAGATATATTTTTATCAGATATATTCTAGATGTATGTCTATCAGTTATATTCTAAATATTTTTTCTTTCAGTTACTATTAAAATTATGCAGAAAATAGATTTTTTTGGTGTGATTCATGTTAAGATGTTGTTATTTTCAAGTATTTACCAAACACATAAGTTTGCATGAAAATAAGAATTTATCCTCTCCACTACCGGAAAATCTGTTAAATTGTGTGGTGAATCCTGATTTGATCATGAAATACCAAACAAGCTTCACATATTCTAGGTGATCATATTATTTACCCATTGTGTACTCAAGATTTAATTTCACAACTTTAGCCACAAGACACGAAAGGAAGTTGGTGTGTCTATGAATTCATTGATTCCACTTTGATTATGAGATTTCTTAATAATGTTTTGTTCAAGCAAAACCATAAATATTCTCCTGTTACACAAATCCAAGATATCTAATTAGATTAAATAATACAAAATCCTTTTTGTACCTTGATTGCAATCTTAGATGAATTTTTTTATCTATTTTTTGTCTGTTTCGCTGACTCTACCTATTCTTCCATGCTTTTAAGTCAGAAAATCACTGTCAAATTTCCTTGCTGAAATTAAAGGTAATTCTAGTCAAAAAGTAGGTATTTCAGGAAACTTCAGCTATTTAGTTTTCCCCTTATGTTACCTGTTAATTGGTTCTTGATTCACCTGATGCTAGACCAGCCTGTTACATTGGAGTTGATATCCGGCATACGGCTATTAATTATCTAGCTTATCACATGTAATGAAAACTTGCCACGAAATATAAACACTCATTGTGCTTGTATATTTGAATAAAAATAGTTTTCATGGAGATGTTTTTAGCATATTGTTTTACATATTTTATGCATGAAAAGGTGACAACATTTCTGTCACCTGAACTCTTGATATTAATTGTAAATAAGCAAATTAAGCACATTCATACCTAGTTTGGCAAAATTTGACATTAATTTCTTTTGCTGCTGCTGTTGTTGTAATTTTACTTTATTCCTTCCTATATGATGAATTTTGTAGGATTTTGAATAATGCTTTAATTCCACATGAATGAATGATAATAGTTAGGAACAATTATCAAATAAGATACTTCATACTCAATAACAACAAAATGACAAAAACAATGATTTTTACAAATATAATAGCCATATATCTTACATCAAATAACCGGAAAAGTGACTGAAATTCTGCAAGAAAAAATCAAATAAAAGGAAATTAAATATCAAATTGTGGTTTAGGTTTGGTACAGGTATTAGATATTAATTTTTCTGTCAATTATATAATTGTTCACATTTTCATTAGTGCAGTGAGAAGATAGAGTTGATGTAGTTACCGTAGTCTATTACTGTATATTTTATAGGCAGATGGTTATGAGTTAGAATCTGTTTCATAAAAAGATAGTACTCACCTTAAGTGGCCAGTCGGCCGGTCATGTAATACCTTTTGTTAATTTTCTAATTTTAGACCAGTGTACTTATATTAGTATATTCACCATATAATATACATGTACATACACTGGTATATTGACCATATAATATACTTGTACATACACTGGTACATTGACCATATAATATACATGTACATACACTGGTACATTGACCATATAACATACTTGTACATACACTGGTATATTGACCATATAATATACATGTACATACACTGGTATATTGACCATATAACATACTTGTACATACACTGGTATATTGACCATATAATATACATGTACATACACTGGTATATTGACCATATAATATACATGTACATACACTGGTATATTGACCATATAATATACATGTACATACACTGGTACATTGACCATATAACATACTTGTACATACACTGGTATATAGACTATATAATATACATGTACATACACTGGTATATTGACCATATAATATACTTGTACATACACTGGTATATTGACCATATAATATACTTGTACATACACTGGTATATTGACCATATAATATACATGTACATACACTGGTACATTGACCATATAATATACTTTTAAATACATTGATATATTGACCATATAATATACTTTTACATACATTGGTATATTGTCAGGATTTGATGTATTGTTGTATGTCACAGTATGACAGGTCAGGATGTGATGTATTGTTTTATGTCACAATATGACAGGTCAGGATGTAATGTATTGTTTTATGTCACAGTATGACAGGTCAGGATGTGATGTATTGTTTCATGTCACAATATGACAGGTCAGGATGTGATGTATTGTTTTATGTCACAGTATGACAGGTCAGGATGTGATGTATTGTTTTATGTCACAATATGACAGGTCAGGATGTGATGTATTGTTTTATGTCACAGTATGACAGGTCAGGATGTGATGTATTGTTTTATGTCACAGTATGACAGGTCAGGATGTGATGTATTGTTTTATGTCACAGTATGACAGGTCAGGATGTGATGTATTGTTTTATGTCACAATATGACAGGTCAGGATGTGATGTATTGTTTTATGTCACAATATGACAGGTCAGGATGTGATGTATTGTTTTATGTCACAATATGACAGGTCAGGATGTGATGTATTGTTTTATGTCACAGTGTTATGTAAGGTAACCCAGATGTAATGCATTTTTTAGCCCACCATCAACAGATGATGGGCTATGTTTATCACTCTCCGTCCGTCGTTCGTCGTTCAATTCTTGTTATCGCTATTTCTCAGAAAGTACTGATGGGATCTTTATAAAATTTGACATATAGATTGTTCTTGAGGTTTGGTTTTGCAGTGTACATTTTCAGGTGGGTCGGATCAAAATGGCTGCCAGGTGGACATTTTGTATTTTAAAAATAAAAGTTTGTTATTGCTATTTTTCAGACAGAACTGATGGGATCTTTATGAAATTTGACATACAGGTTTTTCTTGAGGTGTAGTTGTGCAGTGTACATTTTCAGGCAGATCGGATGTCAAAATGGCTGCAAGGCAGCAGTCTTGGATTTTGACAATTAAAATTTGTTATAGCTATTTCTCAGAAAGTACTGAAGGATCTTTTTGAAATTTGATATATAGGTTCTCCTTCAGGTCTAGTTTATGTCACAGCCCTGTGTAAGGTAACCAGGATGTGATGTATTGTTTTAATGTCCCAGTCTCTTGTAAGGTAACCAGGATGTCATGTATTGTTTTTATGTCACAGCTGTGTGTAAGGTAACCAGGATGTCATGTATTGTTTTTATGTCATAGTCCTGTGTAGTGTAACTGGGATGTAAATCCTATAGATTTATACTTTGATATCTGAGATTTTTTTATATTTTAATGTCATGGACCAGATCTATGTAACACAGTCACAATAATTCACTGTTATGATAAAAATACCCATGCTTTAATGCCACGAGCCACTGAGTGCTGATGTGCCTGGGATAATACCTATGTAATTTCACATACAAATGTCATTTATTTTTGTTGCATACAAATTTATATATGTCATTGATACAAATGATAATTTGATGTCAGATTAATTGCCTGTTATCTAGTAAAGGAAACTGTGAATTATTTCTAACATGCATTTGTACCAGGTGGCTTCTTATCAATAGGATATTGCTTTTTATCAGTTTACAAATGTAATTTGTATACGGGAACAGAAAAATGTGTTATTGTATGCATATCATGAATATGTACATATATTTAAACAATTTGCATATTTCTAATGTTTTCTTCCTCAATTAGATTGTACAGCAGCTTTTGGTACATATGTTTGTATGTACAAGGGTGCGTCAATAATATTTAAGTCTCACAAGGACAAGGAAAGACAACAGTGTTTTTCTATTTTTACCTTGTTTTTTTTTTTCACCAAATTTTGCTTTATATAATACACTTTTCCTAAAGCTTGGGAAGATCAGAAATTCCTTTACAATAAAAGTCTTAAGAGTGTTCCTCAAACCATCCTCCAACAGCTGCTTGAACCCTATCCTCATCAAGTTATTGGCCACAGAGTTGTTTTTTCAAATCTGAAAAAAGAGAAGTCAAATGGGTTCAAGTAGAGTGGATGAGGCAGCATATATAAAAAACGGCAAAGCAAAAATTCAACCTGACCCTAGGTGGGTATATAAACAAATATTTACATATTTAAATATATATCTATATATATTTATATATATTATATGCTATATGACTCTTTGAAGTGGATGTTTGTTCTAAAAGAAGAGTATCTAAATTTGAAATCCTGAAATCCTGAAAAATGTGGCATTATTGCAAGAATGGCGATGAACTAAGTAGAAATATATAATTAGTTACATGAGAAATGTCATTTTACCTGTGCAATGGTCTATTGTCACATGAGGCCTTCTGTGACATGTGATTTTTGTTTTATTTATCTCATCTCAAAGACAAAGTGACTTTCACTTTTTATGTCAAATGTTTGGCAAAAGACTAGTCCCTTGCTGTGTTAAAAAGTCTTTAGATCTGACCTGGAGTCCTTTCATCCCATTTATAAGTCAACCACTCACTCTGCCATGAGACCAGTGAGGGCATGGTACTTGTCATCACACGTCTTTTAATTATATGTTGGTATACCACTCACTCTGCCATGAGACCAGTGAGGGCAGTGAGGGCATGGTACTTGTCATCACACGTCTTTTAATTATATGTTGGTATACCACTCACTCTGCCATGAGACCAGTGAGGGCATGGTACTTGTCATCACACGTCTTTTAATTATATGTTGGTATACCACTCACTCTGCCATGAGACCAGTGAGGGCATGGTACTTGTCATCACACGTCTTTTAATTATATGTTGGTATACCACTTACTCTGCCATGAGACCAGTGAGGGCATGGTACTTGTCATCACACGTCTTTTAATTATATGTTGGTATACCACTTACTCTGCCATGGATATTTTCATGAGGTTAAGGAAAATAATTTCTACTCCATTTTCCCACTATTACAAAGTAGTTAATCAACCTTTTATAAAAAGAAATCTGCTCTATCATAGTTGCCATGACACCAATATTTTATTTTCTTTCAGAGGGAAGGAATATGAGCTATGTAATGCTGAGAGGACAGCTGAGAGGTAGATACCACAGGTTATATACAAACATGAAGGTCCTCAATTATCCTCTAGATATTAGCTAAATGAAGGTAAGTATCAGACATATTTCTTATATCTGTCATTATGCCTCATCCTTCTCATACAGTTCATCAAATAGTACTGTTTGAAAGTAGCCTATATAAAAGTAATACCAAAATATATACAGTCAAAATCATATCAACATTTTAGTTCAAATGCAACTAAGTTGAACCTGGATATTTCATTGATTTCAGGTGATCAAATATTGTATACAAATGATATCCAGGCAATGATTGCAATATGTTGCATCTGAATGGAATATAACATAGCTATATTATTGTATATGGCAGGGAAAATATCAGTGGAGTTTTGGAATCATAACATCAAATGTCATGGTTACAGCTACCATGGAAACACCAGTTGAAGTTTGGTAACATAACATCAAATGTCATAGTTAGCTATCATGGAAACATCAGTTGAGGTTTGAGATCATAATATCAAATATCATGGTTACAGCTACCATGGAAACACAAGTTGAGTTTTAGGGCCATGACATCAAATGTCATGGTAACAGCTACCATGGAAACACCTGTTGAGGTTTAGGGCCATGATATCAAATGTCATGGTTACAGCTACCATGAAAACACCAGTGGAGGTTTAGGGGTCATAACATCAAATGTCATGGTAACAGCTACCATGAAAACACCAGTTGAGGTTTGGGATCATAATGTCATATGTCATGGTTACAACTACCATGAAAACACTAGTTGAGTTTTAGGGCCATGACATCAAATGTCATGGTTACAGCTACCATGGAAACACCAGTTGAGGTTTTGTGTTATATCAAATGTCATGGTTACAGCTACCATGGAACCACCAGTTGAGTTTTGGGGTCATAACATTAAATGTCATGGTTACAGTTACCATGGAAACACCAGTTGTGTTTTGGGGTCATAACATTAAATGTCATGGTTACAGCAACTATGAAAACATAAATTTTTCAGTAATACGATAGCAGCCAGTTTTTTAATGCTGAAACCTGATTACAATAAAAGACCACAAGCTGGCAAACTTCCTTATAATCAGTATAATGGCAGCAGGGCTCAGACCAATGATGTCTAGAGGTGAGAGACTGTCATTTAAATAATCTAATTATAAATGTGTGTATTGAATACCTATTGAGAAAGGCTTACTAAGCTTGAGTCACAGTGCCAGTGTCAAAGTCACAGATAAATGAATTGGCTCTGTGGTTATTTATAAGGAGAGAAAACACCATTTAAGGTCAATTTCATAGCTACCATACCCTAAAGTGTATTGTGAGGCATTGTTCTGAAAATATTCTCATGATACATGTCATATAAGAATGGATGATATTGTTTTCATAAGATATTGAAGTTAGGTCAAGTTACATTATATTAGATCACTGTAATAAAATTGCCAAAGAAATCGGATTTGACCTAAAAAGTGTTTTAATTGTCTTAGAATTGAATCGTTTAATATTATAACCTTAATGAGATAACATTGTTGTTTAATATGATAATTCTAGTGAGATAACATTATTATTTAAATAATGCTGTCATCAACACCTCCATGTTAATGGGCAATATTCATTTTCAAGGTTATTCGTGCTAAAATGTAAAGGTCATTTCAGACCAACAAACCCTTACAAGTTTACATATGTAGAAACGAAATGGTCTGTTTACATTTAAGTGATAAATTAAAACAAAAACCTATTACTTTATTTTGATACTTTAAAATGCATTTTATATCATATTTACAATCTAATTTACACTTTTTGAACTTCATTGGTGTTTATCATATATGTGCAAGACTTTATCCAGCTCTTGTCTATTTTATGTGGTTAGAGATCTGTGTGGTATAATCACACGTCAGTTTCTAGTGTTGGTATCTATATTCATATTTCAAATGCCAAATTAAATCATATGCACACATGATGGCAGAGAAATTGTGAAAGGCAGGAGGTTTCTTATTGTCATTAATATGAATGATTCATTTTATAATCATATTATCAATGTAGATGATTATCTCATTATTTAAAAAGATACAAACTTGTCCCCTACTGCCAATAATTCAGCAAATAGTTGTGCAGCTTTTGTTTAAAAATGTCAATTTTTTGCACATTTAGATCTTGATCTAAGGATTAAAAAAGCAAAGTGAAGAGAAAAAATATGAAAAATAACATTCATTGCACTTTGTAAATCAAAAGATTGTTGATTATTGATGGCTTAAAAAGAACATGTATGGACTGATTCTTTAACTTTTTACTGTGTTATTTTGTGTTGTTTAAACATTTCCCAATCATTGTGCACGTATAGGCCTATACAGGTCTTTAAAAAGAGGTCGAAAATTAATATATGATACCCACCAAAAATTGAATGAAAATTTGTTAAAAATTATATTAACATAACTCTCTGAAGACATACATCCAGTGTACTAGGTACATATAGGTAGTAAATGAATGATAAACTAAAGGTAAACCACTTTGAATTTTTAGCTCACCTGTGCTGAAGGCTTAAGTGAGCAATTGTGATCAATCATTGTCCGATGTCTGTTGTCTTTGTCAATTTGACTTCACCTCTGAAGGAATTTTGACAAAACTTTACAGGAAGCAAGTACTCAAGATTCTCTACCAAGTTTTTTTAGCCAGATGGACTGAGGGGTGGATCCAGGGTTGGGTAAAATAGGTACCAGAGGGTACCCCTCTTTGAAAATTTCTTCCTCCAAAACTCCTGCATATATTGAATAACAAATTATATTTGAATGATCTACATGGATGTAACCCTAACCGTACATGGATGATTCAAATTTGTGTTTTTTTTTATAGAAATCAGATAATTATTTTTTGAAATGTTTTTGAAACTTTGTCATTTTCATTCATTTTTATATTTCTTTTATTATCTTCATTTATATTCACTTTATATTCATATTTATATGCATTCAATTTATGTGTTTTACTTGTAATCAGTAGCAAGAAATTTACTAACATCTGATTTTTTATTTTTTTTATGAATTTTTAAGAGTGCAAAAATGGAGGTGGATGTGTCCCTTTTTCACACTATCATCTTGTTTTTCAAAACCACTCTAGGGATTTTGATGAAACTTTACAGGAAACAAATACTCAAGGTTTTGTTTGTGTGTTTGTGTTTTCCAGCCCTTTCTTAAGACCAAATGCCCAAAACAAGCCAAACATGTGAGATTTTCAAATTTCTTGTGTGTTTAATTTAGCCTATATATTGTTCTTCTTTTCACACTTGTTGATGGTGCCAAGGTGAGCGATATAGACCCATTTACGCCATTTTTTTTTTTTTTTTGATAACTTTATTTAATTTTCAAGATTAGATTTAACTGCATGTGCTACCATGGTGTATACAGAGGTATTTATTACATGATCTGGAGAGTTTCTTAAATACAGTGTAGCCAGTAGCCAGTGAGTTCAGGGATAGAGGAATCATGTGTATATTTTTTACATGAAAATCATACATGTGTTGTCCGAGATTCAGATTAGTTCTGTATATCAAAATATTTGTCTTTCTTCTCAGTGGATTTTTATGTCAGCCAAATGTTCATGGTGACCTTTCGTTATTGTTTCCCATATAACTTGTTTGCCATTCCTTGTAACTTTTATACATTTTCAACTTTTTCTCAAAATCCAGTTTCCCAATATTAAATCACTTTAAGTTTGCAAATAAAAAAGGATTCCAGTACCCATAGGGCCTTCAAAAAGACCAAAACTTAGTACATCTTTATGATCAGCATATTCTCACTGTAATCATACTTCTCACTTAGCAGGGTACAAAGTCACTAAATTTACTCAATAATCAAGCTCAACTTTTATTTCATTATTTTGACTATGCTATTATATAGTCTGTTGTAAAACTTGAGTTTGAATGATTAGGAAATATATTATTTTCCATCGTCCACATATAAATTTTTCCATTTCACTTACATGTATGATTTTCATGTAAAAAATGAATAAATACACTCAAAATATGATTGTGTACTTAAACAAGTTTTAATATTTCTGAAGTTTTCTATAAAGGAACAATATTCTCATCATTATTTACAAATGTATGCCATCAATATACAAACATGTACAGTTATAGAATAAATTTTGCATGTTTTTGAGTTTGAGTACTGAGTAAATTTGTTTACTTCGGGTTCAGGTGACCTTTAAGGCCTGTTGGGCTTCCTCTTGTCTATATGTTTCTATAACCGGTGCTGAAAGTCTGTCAAGGTTTGATTAGCACAAACCAATACGGCAAATAAAATCATTTGTGAACACGATTAAATATGTTGCTTTTTATTTTAGTTCATGCATTTACTTTACAGATACAAGAAAACCTGTCACTAATTTATGGTAATATTGTAGTGGAAAATGAACATCTGTAATCCATAGCCATTAAATGAGTTCTTACAAAACTGTTGACTCTGAATAAATGATTTTATTCAATTTTGCCCCATTCAATGATTAATTTAAACAGTTTCTTAAATAGACATAAATGAACTTCTGTTCAAAGTGAACTCACTGTAATTCTTCAGATAATGTTCAATAATAGATTTGTATTTGATTTTAGAAAACATAATTAAATGATGTTTAGAAAATGATACCTAAGTCTTTATAGCATTTGTTACAAATAATGTCAGCAGAAAATTGTTGTTTGTTTTTTATTTTCTTTCAATGTTGTACAAATATAAATATCCCATCCAAGCTCTTGTTGATGAGAATTTTTTACACGCTTAAATCTTTTTAAATGAGTTTCATTGTAATTTATTCAATAAAGAATTCATTAAAAGTTTGGATGTTGGGAAACTCACTGAATACTTTAAAGTATTCTCTGAACAAACGTGCATGTATTTTGTTAGTTCTTGTTTGTGATTTGGAGACAAAAGAGCAGTCAGCAGATAGATACGTTTTACATTGTATAGAAAAATTTGACTTCTTTAGTTCCAAGTCATCGAGTAAGTTAAGATAAAATTGTCAATTCAGTTAGCGTTTTGGTAAACTTTGAGCGTTCTCACCGATATACCTCCTCTGTGAATGTCTTCTTGTAATCAGATGATAATATCAATAAGTTAAAATAATACTGACAACTTACAACCCTCACTCCAAATTGTCACTCAGATCAGGTTCCGTTCTTTGGTCTAAACTCCTAAGACAAGTATAATTACAATTATATAATCAGTCTTAAATATAAGGATTTATTCTATAATTTTTTCCAAATTCCTTATAAAAAATATTGGTATCAATTTCTCTTACATCTTTTGCATGTTAAAGGTTCTCATGCTCAGTATTTCATCAAATTCTACTTCTCATTTTTTATCATGATTCTATTAACTTACAAAATTGATTGCTTCATTGTAATGTTTTAAAATTTACATGTAGACAAATAAAGTTGTATAGGAATGAACTGTAGGTTCTAAGATACACTGTCAATACTTTATATAAACTACTGAAAATAAAAAATTTAAAAAGAAAAAAGTAGAATTCTACTATTTTTTGTCATTTATTTGAAGTAGATATGTTAAACCCATTGAGTTATAACCAAAAACATAAGTTTATATGAAAATTTAAGAACTGTTCATAAGTCATGATTAAAATTATGCCAGTACATATATTTGAAACTGTGTTATTCTGATATGTTATTTTAATCTCTCTCCAACGCATTTGTGTATATATAACATTTTTGTATACTGTATACAGGGTTGTTTTTGCCCCGTGTTATTTTCGCCTTAATGCACTTGCAAATGGTTTCGCCCCATTTTAAATTCGCCCAGACTTTTATTATTAAAAATAGGTGAATTTACCATTTTGAATTCGCCCACTGAAGATGAAGGCAAAAGGGGCAAAAATAAAACGGGGGCAAAAATTTCCCTGTTAATAGTATATATATCAACCTATATGTCGGAAGACTTAAAGTAAAATAAAATTGTAAAAATTGTGAAAGAAAATCTTTAACCCATATAATCACTTCTTTATTCTAAACTCACTATCAGTTTTAATTTACAGATTTCATAAATGGGCTAAATTATTATTTGGTCATTTTAATTGTGTAAATGTGGATGATGATGACTAAGAACCAGAAAATGTTCTCCATTTCGCTTCATGCCATCTTTTATTGTTATAGTGAGTTTTTGGTATGCCAGCCATTTTATTAGGAAAATCCAATTTAATCAGTGTACAACTTTTGTGCTTCAGCATTATCTTGTCTTGGTTTTGATTAAAATAAAATGATAAGTTGCCAGGTATGGTAGGCGGGTAGTTCCTATTGAAGAAATTGCTACAGTTGATCAGTCGATTGACTGTTGCGATTTTTGTCTAAAGAAAATAGACAATAACTGGGAGATAAAATTACTAAATGTTCCGTAGACATGTAACACAATTGTATTCTGTTATTTCTAAATAAAAAGATTGAGAGCTGGAATTAATTCAAGAATTGCACTGAAGTGTGAAAACGGTTGTCCATATAAAAACCACCAGTGTTTTAAATTTTTTAAATTATTTTTTCATTTGCAACTATTACATAGGATATTTTTGGTTGCCATGACAATGGCAGGATGTAGCATACCTGCAGATGCAGATCATGTAATACAACAAGAAGATGCCACAAGTAGGTCAAATATTACAAAATTTGATTTTATACACGTCTTTAAAATTCATATGATAGCAAGTAATTAAATGTCACCAAAAATTAGAGAAATAATAGTTGTACATTTTTAAATACATATGTATTGTCTATATAATTAGTATGTTAATTTACAAAATTAGCTCCATCTTTATTTTGGTTTATTTCTTTTTATTTATTACTTTTGTTTATATTGTTTTATTTTGTTTTATTCATTACTCTGGATTTATGTAATTTTATTTCGTTTTATTCATTACTCTATCTTCCTATTTTCTTTCTGTCTCTATTTGTACTGGTACTTTATCTATTAAAAGCAATTATGATGAACATTAAATTTTACATTAAAAATATGTAAATTATCTTCAGTTTATTGGCTAGGAAACATGGAATAATAGTGAAATTGAACACCCAATATATTATGTTTTCTTTTTTGAAACTGTTACTTAAAGGGATAAAATACAATTTTCTGCTTCAGTTCCGATTTTTTGTACCTGAAATTTGACTACAATATGACACTTTGATAATGCATTGACAAGTAGTTGCGAGTTGAGTTTATGGAGTTTTTTATTTTAGAAAAACTTCTTTAATATCATAACATTCTATAGCATGTTGCCATCATAAATTGTAACTTTTCATAAAAAGGATGCAAATGATATCAGTTTAATGTATTTAGTCATTGATTTTATGATTATGTTATGAATGTTTATAATTAAATAAAAAAAAAATTCAAATAAGATATGTATGTGCCTTGTATAGTTTAATATAGATACTAAAATTCATGCCAGTCGCAAACTCATTTGAAAATTCTATTTCACGGAGGGTTTAAATACTAAATCAATTGAAAGAGATCAAACATACTTTTTCAAGAAAAAGTTTACCAACATTGTAAAAAGTATCTAATTGTGTGTAAGAACATCTTATATGTACCGATTTATTCAAATTTTGATAGCTATAAAATATTTGGGACCCTGCTTGTAACAGCTATTAAATATTGAGGACCATGCTAAATGTAAAAGCACTAGAATATCAAGGTCCTTACTTGTAATAGCAATTAAATATCCAGGAGCATGCTTGTAATATCCAGGACCATGCTTGTGATTTCAATTGAATATCCAAGACCCTGCTTGCAATAGCAATGAAATGTCATGGACCCTGCTCGTAATATCGATTAAATATCCAGGATCCGACCTGTAATAGCAACGAGATATCCAGGACTAGAAGTGTAATAGCAATTTAATATCCAGGACCCTGCATGCGACTGAGTTCATATCCAGGACCCTGCATGCGACTGAGTTCATATCCAGGACCCTGCATGCGACTGAGTTCATATCCAGGACCCTGCATGCGACTGAGTTCATATCCAGGACCCTGCATGCGACTGAGTTCATATCCAGGACCCTGCATGCGACTGAGTTCATATCCAGGACCCTGCATGCGACTGAGTTCATATCCAGGACCCTGCATGCGACTAAGTTCATATCCAGGACCCTGCATGCGACTGAGTTCATATCATTAACAGTAAATGTGTAAAATCAAACTGACTGGGTCTATTATATGCCGTCTAGTAAATCTAATTAAATCTATTAAGTGTCGGTTAGATTTGTACCCCTGTCTATAAACTACAAAACCAAAAAATAAACAATTACTGAACAAGCTAAAAACTTTGACAAATCCAAATGGGCCTAACAAAGAGATATTTAAGTTTTTTATGAATAGAATGGTTGGTGAAACAACAAATTATAGTGATCTGAGAGTTGCTACTCAAGCAAGAAATCATAGTGGTCTGTCCAATCACAACATCACACTTACTGGTCAAAACATAGTCATAATGACTTAACATTAAGTCATAATAGCTGGTCAATATATAAAGTCACAGTGACTTGTCAAAACAAAGTCATAATTGTTGGTCAAAACATACAGTCACAGTGGCTGTCAAAACTTGATGTCATAATGTTCTGGTAGATCGTAGTGACCGGTCAAAACATGACTTCATGTAGTCTCAGGGCAAACAAAAATGACATGTTTCTATTGCACAAATTCTAGAATAGGTTAGGTCAGTCTGAAGTATATTTAACCATGTCTGTTAATAGACTAGTTGGCCAATATAAAAACACATCTTTGTTGGAGAAAGTAAGGAGTGGGAAAATTGCCCAACATTTCTGAGAAAATTTTGAAGAATTTCCTTCTGCATGATTTTACCACTTGAACAAATAAATTTTCCAATTTTTCAGAATAGATCCTCTATTCTGTTTTAGTGTTTTAGCAAAATGACCTCTTAAATAAAGGGTCAGCCAGGTAAATTGAAACAGGCATATTTTTTTATTTGGCCTCAAGAATACTGTACTGGTTTAATTCTATTTGGCCTCATGAATACTGTACAGGGGTTTAATTCTAATTGACTGTGTGAATACTGTACAGGGGTTTAATTCTAATTGACTGTGTGAATACTGTACAGGGGTTTAATTCTAATTGACCGTGTGAATACTGTACAGGGGTTTAATTCTAATTGACCGTGTGAATACTGTACAGGGGTTTAATTCTAATTGACCGTGTGAATACTGTACAGGGGTTTAATTCTAATTGACCGTGTGAATACTGTACAGGGGTTTAATTCTAATTGACCGTGTGAATACTGTACAGGGGTTTAATTCTAATTGACCGTGTGAATACTGTACAGGGGTTTAATTCTAATTGACCGTGTGAATACTGTACAGGGGTTTAATTCTAATTGACCGTGTGAATACTGTACAGGGGTTTAATTCTAATTGACCGTGTGAATACTGTACAGGGGTTTAATTCTAATTGACTGTGTGAATACTGTACAGGGGTTTAATTCTAATTGACTGTGTGAATGCTGTACAGGGGTTTAATTCTAATTGACTGTGTGAATGCTGTACAGGGGTTTAATTCTAATTGACCGTGTGAATACTGTACAGGGGTTTAATTCTAATTGACTGTGTGAATACTGTACAGGGGTTTAATTCTAATTGACTGTGTGAATGCTGTACAATGTTTAGTTCAATTTGGTCTCACGAATACTGTACAGTTTTTTAATTCTACAGGTTGAAATTTTCAAATTTTCTCTCCTGACATGATTACGTTTTTCAAAATTCGTTGATCGGGAGTACTGTAGTTCAAAATAACATGAAGTCCTGCAAAGGTATGACAGATACAAATATAATTTAATCAAAATCTTATTCACTCTTTCTGAAATTCACTGATTTATCAAAACCATGAATACAATGTGTAGCAAATATTAACACTATACTCGATTTTTCCCCAGTTCAGTACATAAATAGAAATGAAGAGATTCTCCACCTGCATCAGACAATTAGTATTAGATGTATTCTTTATAATGTATCTTCATAAACATCAACAAAAAGCAAATAGATAAAAAAGCTTATCAGATATATTATTTTGTTTTGACTTCAGGTGTCATTGAAAACTATAAAGTAAAAGTTAGTGTTTATGTCAAAACCTAGAGTAATTGGAGACCAAGTGTTAACCTCCAGTAAAAAGACCCTATTAAATGAAGCTTGTGTTCCTTTTCATCCCTAAAGCTTTTTCCCATCAGACAAATCTAAGATGCTTAGAAGTGGAATAAAATGGTGAGAAATGATCTATGCCTATCAAAAGGAGATATTGTGAAGGTTGTAACTAATGAAATTGAAACTCCTGGGTTTTTCATTTTTTTGGTCAAAAGAAATACTTTCGTATTGTTTTGTTAGAACCTTGCTCCTGAGCAAAGTGGCACACACAAATAAATGAGATCAAATGATAAAAGAGGGGTAATGAACCTATCTTTTGAGAGAATTTTCTCGAATAAAGACGTAAAATTTTGTATTGTCTTCCATAATAGTGAAAAATGTAACAGTTATCATTGAAGAAATCTGAAATCTCCTCGGTGTTCATGAGAAAATCACTCAGAAGAGGCAATCCTTTAAAGTATTGCATTTTAAAAACAAATTGACTGCACTTTACCTGAGACTATGAAAGGAAACAAAGGATTTAATTTCACCGTATTTCTCACTCAAAGTCATTTGCATAGTATCATGTTCAGGACAGTAAACCAGTTGACTTGGATGCTGTCAGAGACTGGATGGTTTTCAGTTTAATCTTGCTCAATTTATATATTTCCATTAAAACCTAACTTTAAAAAATGCTGATTTAAAATTGTATTAGCTGGATTGGATACATATAAATTCATCAAGAGATGTAAGAAGACCTACAGCTTACCTTTGTCACACTCTGTAATGGTTAGATCTAGAGAAAAAAGATAAATCTATAAATTTTCACTTTTTATTACTGTACAAAAACAACCGAATACTGTCTCATGTTTCGGAAAGAATGCTGTCTGTGTTTTGACCAAATACACAACAGTGTTTAGGTATTTTGAAAAGTAGTCTGATGTAAAGGGTATAGTCTTCCAGAACGGACTAGTTATCTATCAAGATCCGATAGGTGTCTTGTTGCCATGATCATTAAAAGTTCAAGTGAAATGTTATGTATTTGAGACTATCAAGTATAGCATTACAGAAAGTGATACACAAAAAGTTATTAGAGAATATAATGCAATGTAAATATAACGTCAAAACTTTTCTTTCCTTTTCCAGTGCTGATCTAATTTCAACCCCAAGTGGCTCATTTAACATTCAAACTTCAGATAATTACAAACATATAATATGTTTGGATTTGCATGATTTTCGTTAATATTAATGTGTAATTATAATTGCTGGCTCTTATTTATTACAGATAAACACAATGACAATTTTTTTTTTCAATTTCCTGTTGAGTTTTTTATTCATTATTTTTTTTTTTCACAAAGGTTTTACAAAAGTCTGTAAACTGTACACACTTGTGTCACTTTTTGTTTTGTCTTGACTATGTTACTGGTATATTACCCGTTGTCTGTAAACTGTACACACTTGTGTCACTTTCTGTTTTGTCTTGACTATGTTACTGGTATATTACCCGTTGTCTGTAAACTGTACACACTTGTGTCACTTTCTGTTTTGTCTTCATTATATTACTGGTATATTACCCGTTGTCTGTAAACTGTACACACTTGTGTCACTTTTTGTTTTGTCTTGACTATGTTACTGGTATATTACCCGTTGTCTGTAAACTGTACACACTTGTGTCACTTTTTGTTTTGTCTTGACTATGTTACTGGTATATTACCCGTTGTCTGTAAACTGTACACACTTGTGTCACTTTCTGTTTTGTCTTCATTATATTACTGGTATATTACCCGTTGTCTGTAAACGGTACACACTTGTGTCACTTTCTGTTTTGTAATCATTATATTACTGGTATATTACCCGTTGTCTGTAAACTGTACACACTTGTGTCACTTTCTGTTTTGTCTTCATTATATTACTGGTATATTACCCGTTGTCTGTAAACTGTACACACTTGTGTCACTTTCTGTTTTGTCTTTACTATGTTACTGGTATATTACCCGTTGTCTTTAAACTGTACACTACTATTTTACTTGAGGATGACATTTTTTTGGTAAGAGCATCACACTCTCTAGTCCTCAACTATATGCCTGAAAAATTGTGTAGTATGAAGTAAAAAAACCAGACACCAAACAAATTGTTGAAACTTACAGCAATTTTCCTTGACATAGACAACAATATGTCCTTGAAATCTACACCAAATCTCCTTGACACCAATACCAATGTCCTTGAAATGTATAGCCTTGACATGGATACCAATATGTCCTTGAAATCTACACCAAATCTCCTTGACACCAATACCAATGTCTTTGAAATCTACACCAAATCTCCTTGACACCAATACCAATGTCCTTGAAATCTACACCAAATCTCCTTGACACCAATACCAATGTCCTTGAAATCTACACCAAATCTCCTTGACACCAATACCGATGTCCCTGAAATCTACACCAAATTTCCTTGACACCAATACTGATGTCCTTAAAATCTACACCAAATTTCCTTGACACCAATACTGATGTCCTTAAAATCTACATCAAATTTCCTTGACACCAATACCAATGTCCTTGAAATGTATAGCCTTGACATGGATACCAATATGTCCTTGAAATCTACACCAAATCTCCTTGACACCAATACCAATGTCCTTGAAATGTATAGTCTTGACATGGATACCAGTATGTCCTTGATACCTATACCAAATTTTCTTGACACCAGTATGTTCTTGGCACATACTATACCTTTCATTTGCAAATTCATTTAAATGTTTTATATAATATTGGCATTCCAAATCATTGTTAAGACATGTTGAATCTTGAATATGACAGTAACAAAATAATTCTGGTATATGTAAGAATTACACCCCTAGACATCATTTAATAAAAATATCACAAAGTTATATCCTTTTCCAGATACTGCAGGTTTCTTTCCAAGTATTAGTATTGTAAAGAGTGTCATCAGTTGGAACATTCCAATGTGTCCCAAAAGGTCTGCTTGTCTCTTTATTAATTAGTCATTACAGTAATACCTGCTTTTTCAAGTCCCTTGACTGCATACTTCAGCTAAATTGAACCTGTGTATAATGGTCACCTGCATATAAAGTTCAATATTTTCTGGTCCCTTGGGTGATCCCTATATACAGGTTTCACTGTATTTCAGTTTTTCCTGATTTTCCTCTCAATCTATCTAGTATTTGAACTCTTAGCACTTACTTTGTCCATTGAATGAAAGTGATTGAAGGGGAATGCACAAGTATAAGTCACTTAATCAAAGGTTAAGAGTATTTACTTAAACCTGTCAACCCTACAGACCATGATAGACTAGTCCATAACAATAGAAAAGTGCATATCATTAAGGTACAGTGGAATCTCGCTATCTCAAAATTCACAGTTTACTTCGAGATATCCGAAATTCAAGATAACCAAAAATTTTCAATTGACATATTTTGTATTCTTATTGGACAACATAGACCTACTCAGGATACTTTATAATTCAAATGGGATTTAAGCAATTATTAATAACACTTTCATCTTGGCTGGTTGACGGAAGGTGATTGTCTTGTATTTTGCAGGTGAACAAATAATTTTAAAAATGATTTCTGCTAACAAAATGTAAACCTTCAATCATAGATGGTAACTTCGAGATAACAAGTGACAATTCTGTAATATTTTGATACTTCGGACCAGAAAAATACTTTGATATAAGTGAAATTTCGAGACAAATACTTCAAGATATCCGGAATAAAAGTAGTATAAATATATAGTCAAATAATCAGGACCGGCCATTCGACTTTGATTTAACGGGAAATTCGACTCATCTGATTTTGACATAATGAGATTCCACTGTACTTCGGGGACAATAGGTTACAGTTGCAACGTGACTGTCAACTGACATCTTGTAGAACTGGGCCAAACTTGATATATCCCCAGCTTGTAACTGATGTCTATAATATGTGCATGTTTTGTCATTATTTTAGTCCATAGTGTAGATATACAATTATGACACTCGATATGTGAGAGTCAGCTTGTGATTTCTAAGTAAAAGTTATAAGATAAGATATTAATTGATACAACTATTTAAACAGCTTGGAACTGACTGTACTTGATGTTTTATATAGCCAAGGCTGACTGGCTGTCTTAATCTGATATTATGAAAGTATCTGATTTAAGCAGACAAATTAGATATAATTATGGATTTTTGACAAGTTTTTGGTAGTGAAAACATTGTAAGTAAGCCAAAGAACAACAATAAATCATATCTCTCCCCCGGCCTGTCTCTATGGTGAAGTATCAGATTCAGTATTGATATGAAGTATTATCTATACCATAATTTTATATCATAATACTTGTTTAACGGCTCTTATATGGGGTGTGATCTTGTTTCAAATGCAATATATCACTTGGGTGGAAGGTCTCTTACTTTCTGTTTTATGTATCCAAATAAAAACTGATATAGTTTGTGTATGGAGATCTTATTTATGTGTATTTGAAATAGACAGCAAAAAAAAAGAATCACTTATAACAATCTCTTTCTGTCACCTCTCCTATTATGAACATGTCAAAGAACCCAATTTTCCAATGGAGAAATACTTCATCTTGAAATAACTCTTTCAGTATTAATAAATAATCTCACTTGAAATTAAAATACTTTCTGGTGGAATTTGATACAATAGTACCAATTAAGAAAGATAAATGATCTTAGAAAAGTGCAGGTATGTTTAAATGTCAGAGTTTGTATGGCCGATATTCAAAGTTTGAAAGATTAGTATACATATATGGAAGTCAACAAAATATAACCCCATAAAAGTGTAGGTGTGTGTTTATATATCAAATGTACAAACTTACATAAACATGTACACATTAACTTGGACAAGCAGACATGTACATGTATACAGACGTACACATTACCTTGTATATAAACTTATGTCCTTATGTGTGATGTGTACACATTGAGACATGGCCACAGCTAAATAGACATACAAACAGACATGTACACAGACAGAGAAATGCACACACATACATATACACAGACAAACATGTACACATACACACAGACAGAGCCATGTACACACAGACATATACACACAGACAGAGCCATGTACACACAGACAGAGCCATGTACACAGACAGAGCCATGTACACAAAGACAGCCATGTACACACAGACAGAGCCATGTACACAGACATATACACATAGACAGAGACATGTACACACAGACATATACACACAGACAGAGCCATGTACACAGACAGAGCCATGTACACACAGACAGAGCCATGTACACAGACATGTACACACAGACAAAGCCATGTACACAGACATGTACACATTAAATTATTTTTAATGTCTGTACACACAGACAGAGAAATATGTACACATAGATTTGTACACACAGACATGTACATACAAACATGTACACACATAGAGAAAAATGTACACACAAACATGTACATATAACATGTATACATTTTTGTACATGTTTCTTTTAACAGACATGTACACACATACACTTTAGTGAAGAATCTGTCAAAACTGTACACACATATGTATCAACTATATGTCCATTTTAGGTACTGTTATATGTACCTGAAAAGGAAACAGGCCGTATATGGAGAGGTCACCGTACAAGCATGAGCTCCTGTTTCAACCCTGAGACTTACAACACAAGAAGTTTATGTGCATTTGGCAAAAAAAAGTCATGGGTCTTTTAAATGAGATTTCAAATAAGCCGCATGTCATGATGGAGAACTAACCCTGACTAATACAGGTCAAAATCACATACATGTTATCTATGTATCTATCTATCTGGCAGTGTTTTCATATAAAAGAAAAAATAATGTAAGACATCAAACAAAATGTAAAAAAATCAATGTTTAGAATTGAAAGTGAAAGTCACTCTTAAAATGTCTTGGTTGTTTCTAGCTAAGTGAGTATTTCAGGTACCTAGCTTACAGAATGATGTTCCGGTCATTAAAAGTATTACAAATAAATCCACATATTACAAAGCAAGGTGTACTGTAGAAAATATGATAAACAAATGTGTATTTCTCAGTAGGTGGAAGTAACCCTTATATAAACATTGAATTTATCTGAAATTACAGTGAGGAAATTATACATGTATATTTTGTAGATTGTATTGGACTGGATAGTAATCAGTATCAGTTATGTTGCTATCTTTTATTTGTCATCACCTGTAGGAACTGTAAGAAGAATTTGTAATCAATTTTATATTCCAGTTGATATTAATTTGTTGATAAAAGCACAGTTGTCAATTTGCAGGTGTCAATCAAACTGTGAGGTCTATACATTTTGTTTGATAAAAAGGTCAACAGCTCTGTTTCTGATGCTGCTGTATTGTTCTTGACCAGACAAGTTAAAACTTGGTGTTAAATCTTGATGACCGATACCCTAAAATCCCAGATTATATCATTGAGTTAGCCTTATCATGTATTGATTCTTGTTAAAATTTGTTAATATTAAAATCAAATACCAACATTTCAAAAAATGATATTGTATACATCAATAAATATTCAAATATATACAATATTGTATATACATATATCTATACTATATACTATTGTGTTCACATACATATTATAATTATGATATATATACTATTGTGTTCACATACATATTATAATTATGATATATATACTATTGTGTTCACATACATACTATAATTATGATTTATATATATATATATGTATATATATATATATATATATATATATATATATATATATATATACACACACACACACACACACACAATATTATGTTCACATGTCACTGATCATTATATCATAAACATACACATTATGTACATGTATGTATTTACAATAGTAGACCTATTTATCAAAAAAAAGTTAAACTGAAGCTGGTTAGATATGTTGAAAGTTACACAGTTTTATTTTGATGTAGTACATATATTTGTCAACACTGTCGGAAGCAAATTGAAAGTGGGGGGGGCTAAACCAACTTAAAACACACACACGCCAGAAACATCTAGGTGCTAAACCTTAATTTTCAACACCTATTTCTATCTTTGCCAAAAAAGTGTGGGGGGGCTAAGCCCCCCTAGCCCCCCCCAGTTCCGACGCCTATGTTTGTGATATATACATTTGAAATATCACTTATGATTTAATAATATTGAACATTGATTTACTTATTCAAATGTAATGTACATGAAAAGAACAATGTAGGGGTGTTATTTTATTTTGTTATAAAAAATAAGATAAATTTTGTGGTGGATGTTTGTGATATTGAACATCTAGACACATTGTGTAAAATCAAATTATTAAACTATATTAATGACAAAGTAGTGATATCAAAATAGATAGAGAACAAATTGAAATAATAAAATGTATATTTAATGTATATCTGTTAAAGTTTGACACATAACAGTTTTGTCTAACAATACATTTGTAATTTGACCTATCTGAAAATACCTCCTTTTTATCACAATAGAGGATATTTCAAAAACTGAAAAGTCTGTTGTAATGGATGAAATCAAAATATTATCCATCCAAAAGAGAAGAAATCCTCTATCAATATAATTGATTTAACTGGTGTACAATGGTGATTCTTTCAAAAGCATTAAATCTCCGGAAGTAATTGTGCCAAAATTACAAGAAAAAGTTCTCATCATTTAGATAAAAATATACACAAAATACAGAAAGAAATTGATACACACATGAGAAATATTTTTTCACATTTAGGATTTAATTCATTTTTTACATGGATAAGTGTTTTAGGATTATCTTGAGTTGGGGTTGGGGTAGTGAAGGTATTGATATACATGTGTGTGTATATACATTTATAAATTTTAAACTCGCCAATACTTTCTCCTTTTTCTTTGTGCTATTCTGTAAAATAAAAACACTCACACAAAAAATCCTGACTATATAAATGGTTATCAGCTTTCCATTTCTCACTGATAGTTTTAAAAGACATGATAGCGTATTGTGACAACTACCTTGAACCAATTATGGTAGCGCAACAAAATACCATCTGATTAAAAAAAGCCTAGTAATAATTCATTTTAACTCTAACCTAATGATATCATCTTCATAAATAACCATAATTTTCACTTCCATTTCATCTGTTTAATAACTTTGGCAATGAAAAAAGAAGAAAAAAAACTGAAACCCTTTATTCCCATTCAGTGCCTTTTATTGATGTAATGAGGCTTTGTAATAAAGTCTTAGAAATGAAGAGTTATTACACTTGATGTGGGTATTGAGCTTTTGACAGAACAGATATGCCTTTGTTACTCTTTATCTTCAAAGTGAAACATGTTCCCTTTTCATCGCTACATATATCCTAATTCATTTTAAACATTTGCAGAAAATTGGCATAAACCACTCCGATTATGGAGTTAAAATGATCTTGATCGTCAATGAAAAGAAAATAATATTTAAATTTAAATGACTGATCTGTTAAATAAATGGCAGGCTAAATACTTGGGCAAAATTTTAAGGTTAAAGCAATTGGTTTAAAGTGAAATTTTATTCATCGGCAATTAACTTGCTTACTGGTTAAATGTTATAGAGCCATTTTGATACCTGTACTCAGCATGAAGCAAAGAAATTTAAAACTGCATCTCCACTTCATATAGCTGACTAGTTCCTTAGAAAATAAGACCTAAACAACAATTTGATATGATGTAGAGTTTCGACTTTGTCATCGTTCCACTCGATTTCTTCTCTTTGTATTCGGGGTGTATAAGTGAGCATATAACGGCAGGGAGAAATAAACTTACAAACCGCATCCAAACAACAGGATTATCTAATGTTCTCCATCTTGTCGAGTAAAAAAGTCAATTATAAAAGTTGTCATAATCGCTGTATGTGATAGATTTTAATAACAAGACTCGTTAATATGCCTGACATTAGTTTAGAAAATGAAGACATTAACTCGGAGAATGAAGCAGAAATCAACTCTGGGGCTGATGACAGTTCTGATCATGACACAGGTTAGCTCACTCAAAATTAATTGATTTCCTTCTCAGATATGTATTAATGACAAAATATCTTACATATTTTAAGTCATATACAAATATACTGTGTGTAAAAAATACTCTTATATGTTTTTATGTCACATACCTATAGTGTATGTAAAAATTTATTCCTTCTCGTTAATGCCAGAAACTCTAATGTTTTAAGCCAAATACATAATAGCCTATGAAAAAATTAATTGATTCCTTTTCATTAAAGCCAAAAACTCTTGTTTTTATGTCACAGACATATAGTGTATGTTAAAATTAATTTATTCCTTCTCATTAAAGCAAAAACTCTATTATGTTTTTATGTCACAGACATATAGTGTATGTTAAAATTAATTTATTCCTTCTCATTAAAGCAAAAACTCTAATATGTTTTTATGTCACAGACATATAGTGTATGTAAAAATTAATTGATTCCTTCTCATTAATGCCAAAAACTCTACTATGTTTTTATGTCACATACATAAAGTGTATGTGGAAATGAATTGATTCCTTCTCAGATACATTTTAATGCTAAAAACTCGTATATGTTTTGATGTCACATGCATTTAGTGTATGTAAAAATTTTGAGATAAGATTTTATGTACATAAACATGTTTGAGTTCAAATATCTTATTGTATTACTGATACATTAAAACAAATATTTTATCATAAATGGTTACCAGTCATTATGTTCTATTATGTATTTTACTAATTTGTTCTGTCATGTTAATGGTATAGCCCCATGTTTATTACACATTTATTTATCTAAACTCTATTTACATGTACATATCATCATATTTAAATATTGTTTTCACTTTGCCACTCTGATTTAAAGGATTAAGAAGATCATTGAGTATACACTCAATTTTAAACAGTCAGAATATAAAGACAGGGGTTGATTTTGATTTTATTTTAGTCTGAACTAATACTTTGAGGAATTCTGCTGTTACAATCAGTGACATAAACTAACTCTTGAAGTGATGACTTTAAACTTGACAAGTCTGTCTATATTCAGGTAACCTTACAACCTCATCACTTAGTGCTAAGGTGTTTGAAAGGTACATGTATAATTATTTACTAGGGATTTCCTTGTAAAGCCATAAATAAGATAATTACACACACTTTCTGTCAGGATGTAAAAATGATTTGTATTTAGTAATTTTGATTTTTGCTTTTGCTTTTAATTTTCACAAAATTCCTATCCTTCATTTTCCTGTAATGTTTATTACATATCCTGTATCTTTGGATTCATTGTAAAGCTTTTTAAATATGTATGTTAATTAACTCATTTGGGATTGATTTTAATGCATATAAACATGTTACTGCACAAATAGAAAATAAAAATGTATTTATAAAAATTTTAAGGAAGCAATAAGCACAATTATAATATTTAAACAGTAATGTTTGTGAGAAACAAGTCTTGATTATTCAGATGTATTAGATTTTTACTGGTGGATCTAGAATTCTTGACTTGATATGGTGTGCACTATATCTAATGGAAGCCTGGTCACAAGGACCTAAACCTTACTAAAATACAAAAATTGAAAAAGTCCTGCCGATCTATACATAAAGCTATGTGATAACAATTAAACAGGAAAATTTGCTTTAATCCTTCACTGACAATTGTAAGAGTACTGAAAGACATTTTGTCATTTTAAAATATTAATTGATTGGTAAATAAAATTCTTGTTTTTACTGTTGCTAAATTATCAAGTGCCACAGGGTCATGATTATTAAAATGATTTAAGTCAATCTATTTCAATGACAACATTATACTTACTTTATTTCTACATATTAGTTTGTGTGTGTGTTTTAATGTGTGAGTATGGATGTCAATGTTAACATGTGTGGATGTCAATGTTAACATGTGTAGATGTTTACATGTGTAAATATTTACATGTGTACATTTGGATGTTTACATGTGTGGATGTGAATGTTTACATGTGTGGATGTGGATGTTTACATGAGTGGATGTGGATGTTTACATGTGTGGATGTGGATGTTTACATGAGTGGATGTGGATGTTTACATGTGTGGATGTGGATGTTTACATGTGTGGATGTGAATGTTTACATGTGTGGATGTGGATGTTTACATGAGTGGATGTGAATGTTTACATGTGTGGATGTGAATGTTTACATGTGTGGATGTGGATGTTTACATGAGTTGATGTGAATGTTTACATGTGTGGATGTGGATGTTTACATGTGTGGATGTATATGTTTACATGTGTGGATGTGGATGTTTATATGAGTGGATGTGGATGTTTACATATGTAGGTGTAGGGTTGTAGGTACGTGTGTATTAAGTGTGTATTATAATCTATACTGTCCACAAAAAGTAAGCAACTAATACATGTATATCAATGTAAGATAGGTAGCACAAAATATGAAGATATATGAATATTATCTTATTGCAATATTAAGAACATGAGCATTAGCAGGTTAGTGGAGTAATCTCCCCTGACTTTTTTATGCAGGATTTTCTTTTGAAGATATTTAAGGGTCAGTTGATGTCAAGTAGGATTATATATATGTATACATATATTTCCCTGTATCTGTAGGAGCAATCATTAATGAAAACTTGAGGAAAAGATCTTTGGAATACTAATAAATCTCTTTAAACCTCTCCAAATCAAACAAGTTATATTGTACTATCTATAATCCTTTTTTGACTTTTGACTTTGATGCAGAATCAGAGAAAAAAAAACTTAAAGGAAGTGTATTGATAAAGTGTGTAAAGGGCATTACTTTATCAGATTTTATCACAAGTGTCAGAAGCAGGGATGTTCTTTATGGGTATTAGCATATTACTTGGAGCTGCGAAATGAAAGTACATATGTTCATCCCGCAGAGAAGATCTCATCCCCACAGTTTCTGCGAGATCTCTACCATGATAACAGGAGAAATAGTAGCAGAACATATTTATATCAAAAATAATATTTTTGTGGCATTTGGATAAAATAAAGTGAACAGGTGAACGGTTGTGATCTGAGGGGGGTACAGACAGTCTTGTTCCAAGGGGAAGATCTCGATCCTATCTGCCGACAAATAAACATTAAGTTGATCTTATCTCTGTAGTATTATCTGTATCAAAATTGAAGAGAAATTTTATGTTTTTGGATTTTCAAAATATTATGTAAAGTATAATAATTGACTTCTTTTTCTTCTTGTTTGTACGACCTCTCTGCGATACCGCGAAGCAATTTGTAGTTGCCTTTATTTTATGATGTGTGTTTGGAGTAGTACAGTGAAATATGATGTACAAAATATAGAACTGATGTTAATCGCCATCGTCAGTAGATCATTTCTGTTGTGCTATAATTCTTCTGCTAACTTGTTGATGGGTTTGAGATGATTTAGTTATTATTTTAAAATTTGAATTTTTGTCATACACATATTTTGTACATATTCCAGAACTGATGACATCTAAAGACATCTTTAAAGTCATTCTACATAATCTCAATATCACCAGTAATATCTCAAGTCTAGTGTCAATCACATCAACCAAACCTTTCAATGGTCAGATCTTTACCATTACCAAACCTTTCATTGGTCAGATCTTTACCATTACCAAACCTTTCATTGGTCAGATCTTTACGTCATTACCAAACCTTTCATTGGTCAGATCTTTACGTTATTACCAAACCTTTCATTGGTCAGATCTTTACCATTACCAAACCTTTCATTGGTTAGATCTTTACGTTATTACCAAACCTTTCATTGGTCAGATCTTTACCATTACCAAACCTTTCATTGGTCAGATTTTTACGTTATTACCAAACCTTTCATTGGTCAGATCTTTACCATTACCAAACCTTTCATTGGTCAGATCTTTACCATTACCAAACCTTCCATTGGTCAGATCTTTACGTCATTACTATCAAGACCACCTAACTGACTGACAGACTCAAAGTGGTCTGTTTTATGAGGTGGTCTCTTAAGTGAGGTTATGTACAGCAGAACCTCACTATCAAGACCACCTAACTGACTGACAGACTCAAAGTGGTCTGTTTTATGAGGTGGTCTCTTAAGTGAGGTTATGTACAGCAGAACCTCACTATCAAGACCACCTAATTGACAGACTCAAAGTGGTCTGATTTATGAGGTGGTCTCTTAAGTGAGGTTATGTACAGCAGAACCTCACTATCAAGACCACCTAATTGACAGACTCAAAGTGGTCTGATTAGTAAAGTGGTCTCTAAAGTGAGGTTCTATACTTATTTAATTTTTTATCAAGAGCCTGGAAACTTGTGGTCTGATGTGTGAGGTGGTCTTTAGGTGGTGTTCCACTGAACATGCTCCATCTCATTTATATGTTTATATTTAAAGTACAGTGGAACCTTGCCTAAAGACCACATCACTTAGGAAACCATCTTACAATTAAGACCACAAATTTCCTGTCACTTCATTAAAACTGAATCAGTACAGAATTTTGATGAATAAATAAATTTTCAAAATATATTAATAAAATGTATGAATATATATATAATAGTGATAAGAAGAAAAATAAATGATGAATCAAAAAGAAAATAAATAAACCAAATAATATCAATAAAATAAAGACTGATATTTTGTTGAAGAATTAGGTATTTGTCGTTGCCTTTACCATCATGGTTGACGCTTTACGTCTGATTAAGAAATGACATACTAAAACAGTGATAATAACAACATCAAGATCTCAGACTTGTTTCACCCCAACCAAACAGATATCACAAAATTAATTGGATCCAGATTTTGAGAAATTTGATCACTTTTAGTTTATTTTAGTAAACTGTTCACTTTTGCTGATAAACTTATGATAAAATGTTACAGCACTGATAGGAAATAATTAGAATGTTACAATTTGAATTAATTTTACCATCAATTTTACTCTTGGCATCTGGTTCTAAATATATACATGACATGGTTTCATTACAAGTATCAGTTTATACTGAAATATATGTACTTACATCAATATTTATTTCTAGCTCTTTACTTTTTCTAACTTGGATTACATGTATGTTGTGTCTGATATGTCATGGCATTACTGACCCCCAGATTTTAAGTGAAAAATCAACAAATTTTAAATGTGTATCGAAACAGATTTTAAAACTTCACCCAAATATTGAAATGTACACAAACTGAATGTAGTCAGTAGCAGGCCTACATTGCTAGCCAGATTACTTATCTTAGTTCAATATTGAAGATTTTGTCTTTTAATTGAAAGTGGTGTCTTTTAGACTACTTTAATTGAAAGTGGTGTCTTTTAGACTACCTTAATTGAAAGTGATGTCTTTTAGGCTACCTTAATTGAAAGTGATGTCTTTTAGACTACCTTAATTGAAAGTGGTGTCTTTTAGACTACCTTAATTGAAAGTGATGTCTTTTAGACTACCTTAATTGAAAGTGATGTCTTTTAGACTACTTTAATTGAAAGTGATGTCTTTTAGACTACTTTAATTGAAAGTGATGTCTTTTAGACTACCTTAATTGAAAGTGGTGTCTTTTAGACTACCTTAATTGAAAGTGGTGTCTTTTAGACTACCTTAATTGAAAGTGATGTCTTTTAGACTACCTTAATTGAAAGTGGTGTCTTTTAGGCTACCTTAATTGAAAGTGGTGTCTTTTAGGCTACCTTAATTGAAAGTGGTGTCTTTTAGACTACCTTAATTGAAAGTGGTGTCTTTTAGACTACCTTAATTGAAAGTGGTGTCTTTTAGACTACCTTAATTGAAAGTGGTGTCTTTTAGACTACCTTAATTGAAAGTGATGTCTTTTAGGCTACTTTAATTGAAAGTGGTGTCTTTTAGACTACCTTAATTGAAAGTGGTGTCTTTTAGACTACCTTAATTGAAAGTGGTGTCTTTTAGACTACCTTAATTGAAAGTGGTGTCTTTTAGACTACCTTAATTGATGAAAGTGGTGTCTTTTAGACTACTACTTAATTGTCTTTTAGAAAGTGGTGTCTTTTAGACTACCTTGAAAGTTGAAAGTGGTGTCTTTTAGACTACCTTAATTGAAAGTGGTGTCTTTTAGACTACCTTAATTGAAAGTGGTGTCTTTTAGACTACCTTAATTGAAAGTGGTGTCTTTTAGGCTACCTTCATACAAAACACTCCTAACTTGAGTTAAGCACCAAGTTTTTCCCGGTGTGGTAACTAACATAGTTATATAGATATAGATGAAAGTTGATTACCGGTACATAGAAAATGTATGTTCACTAATAGACATGTTTGTATATTTTCTCCTTAGTCTTGATAACATCATAATTTTTCTTACTATTTTTAGGTAGAATTCATTAAGATATTGGAGATGTTTCTCCTTTATATTTGTATAAATGTTGCATCACAATTACTTCTGTTATAATTACCCCAAAATACTTATTAAACATTAACGATATTACTTCAATCATGTCCCAGTATTAAACCGATACTTGACTTGTCACTCGAGAAAAGCTTTTTGTGTGGTTAAATGGGAAATGAAAGATCTGGTTTGGCTACTTCACCAGACTAAGGAACATTAAAACCTAGTACTTGCTTCACTACAATATCCGTTTCATTCTCTGTCCAACAATCCTAGATTCCCTCGCTAATTTTGTATTGTCCCATGAACGAAGAGGAGAGAAGTAGATATAAGTGTTTGGAAGTTCTGGGAAGTTGTTGTATCACATTAGTTTCTCTAGCGACCTTATCTGAGAATTCTAATTGATTTCATCTAGATGGAAGGGAAAATATTCATTTGTGTCCTATCGTCTGCTTTTTGTTTGTTCATGTTGCGGAAATCATCACGTCTGAAATGATATTGCTACTTTTTTGTTTTCAATTATGCTCTCAAACACTTTACAGTGTGTATTAGCCCAGAGTTGTACACCTGGCCACAGGTAAAATGGCCACTTGATCATTTCTCATTGTAGTAGTAACTTGGGCACCCAGGTATGGAAAGTCCTTGACTTAAATGCTCTGTGGTTTAAAACCTGCATGATTAGTTAGATTGGATTAACCGTTTATAAAATTAGTATCAGTGGACGGTTGACTCGTACCACAGTTTTTCACCTATTGTTAATACTGAGATATCACAATGACAACTACTGAGCTAGTTAATTACTGTGCTATCAAAAAAAATAAAAAAGAAAAAAAAAGAAAAGATTTAAATTTAGAAGTGAACCAAATTTGAAAAAAACGAAAATGAAAACCTGCTGGAGTTTCTCCAGCTTCACCACTCAATGACAGAACATGTTACTGTAGTATTCTTTAGGTTTCTTTTACCATCACACGTTTTTTCTTTATTCTATTTTGTTGTTAATCCACTATACATTATTCTTTCACATAAATTATAAATTGATGAGTTTGTAAATTAAATACGTTGGTATACTAAAGGGACATTAGCTGTGTTTACCAACAAAAATTATATCATTCTTTTCTTCTACTTTTACTCCTTGTACTTGGTGTACAATAACAAATAAGAGCTATACACAGCCATCAAAATTTTATATTCCTATATATTTTGTGAAAATAAGGTTGGGTTTAGTGTGGTATTCATATACAAATAGTAAGGTTGAATTAATCAATTGCGACTGAATAATAATCAAACTAGGTTTCTCAAGCATATTGGAATTTCAGAATTTTTACGCCTGTGTATATCTCTCTTTTCTTATTGTGTATCAACCTAAGTTGTAAAAAGGGAACAAAAATTTCAGCTAATGCCAGTTTAAATTGACCTTTTTTAAATATTTTAAACATATGCATTTTGTTATGCCACATTGATGCACTATGAGGATAGAAGTATTTTTTTTCTCTTGATTATTTCACAGCTGGCCCTTAGACAGTATATATTAAGTATCTTCACTGTAATATTTTATAATTATTATCTTTGTTTATTTTTTTAAATTGAATTATTTTTATCACTTTTAAAAAGATTATTTGCTCATGATAAAAGTTTCACATGAATAATTAATAAGTTAATTTCTGTGTTGACTGTTTAGACATTGAGGTTATACACATATGTACATAAATGGTGTTATAAGATATGAAATACGTATAAAATTACAGTAGCAAAAGAATTAGAAATATTGTCATTTTTACAGCTATATATATCTCACCTGTTGTAGCTTGTTTGTAACTTTGTCATTATGTTTGTAATATTTGTACCTTGTGTTGTCATTTATTACTTGATTAGCATTCCTAATTCAAAAAGTGATTTGATCAGAAAGTGATCATTCAGTATAACTCACAGCAACTGACAAGTCTTACAAATGACAGTCACTGTTGGTCTTAGAACTCACAGCCACTGACAAGTCTTACAACTGACAGTCACTGTTGGTCTTAGAACTCACAGCCACTGACAAGTCTTACAACTGACAGTCACTGAAGTCCTTAGAACACACAGCAACTGACAAGTCTTACAACTGACAGTCACTGAAGTCCTTAGAACACACAGCAACTGACAAGTCTTACAACTGACAGTCACTGTTGTTCTTAGAACACACAGCAACTGACAAGTCTTACAACTGACAGTCACTGTTGGTCTTAGAACACACAGCAACTGACAAGTCTTACAACTGACAGTCACTGTTGGTCTTAGAACTCACAGCAACTGACAAGTCTTACAACTGACAGTCACTGAAGTCCTTAGAACACACAGCAACTGACAAGTCTTACAACTGACAGTCACTGAAGTCCTTAGAACACACAGCAACTGACAAGTCTTACAACTGACAGTCACTGTTGGTCTTAGAACACACAGCAACTGACAAGTCTTACAACTGACAGTCACTGTTGGTCTTAGAACACACAGCAACTGACAAGTCTTACAACTGACAGTCACTGTTGGTCTTAGAACACACAGCAACTGACAAGTCTTACAACTGACAGTCACTGTTGGTCTTAGAACACACAGCAACTGACAAGTCTTACAACTGACAGTCACTGTTGGTCTTAGAACTCACAGCCACTGACAAGTCTTACAACTGACAGTCACTGTTGGTCTTTCTTCAATGAACACACAGCAACTGACAAGTCTTACAAAAAAACAGTCACTGAAGTCCTTAGAACACACAGCAAAGGTGACAAGTCTTACAACTGACAGTCACTGTTGGTCTTAGAACTCACAGCAACTGACAAGTCTTACAACTGACAGTCACTGAAGTCCTTAGAACACACAGCAACTGACAAGTCTTACAACTGACAGTTACTGAAGTCCTTAGAACACACAGCAACTGACAGTCACTGATGGTCTTACAACTGACAGCTGCTGATCATCTTACAACTGACTGCCACTGATGGTCTTACAGCTCACACTCACTGATGGTCTTACAGCTCACACTCACTGATGGTCTTACAGCTCACACTCACTGATGGTCTTACAGCTCACACTCACTGATGGTCTTACAGCTCACACTCACTGATGGTCTTATAGCTCACATTCACTGATGGTCTTACAGCTCACACTCACTGATGGTCTTACAGCTCACACTCACTGATGGTCTTACAACTTACACCCACCGATAGTCTTACAACTCACACCAACTGTTGGTCTTACAGACACAACAAACTAACCATCCTAGGGTGTATAACTACTTATGTATTAGCAATATATCATTTGTTTGCTTATTATCTATATAAATAACATACAGTTTGTTTTTCTTTCTTCAATGAGCAGGAAGTCAATCTGACCATTGCTGTGAATTGGAAAAAAATACAAATTTAACTCATTACGTTTTGTACTTCCTTATCCATAAGGTTTCATAGAGTAATGCACACTGAGGAGTAGTGTGATTTTCAATGTCATTTTTTTTTATCATTACTTAAGAAATCTGTAATATCTGGATCATCATATGTATATATACATAAAAACCAGTATATAGGGGCCATATATATGTATATATACATAAAAACCTGTATATAGGGGCCATGTATATATACATAAAAACCTGTATATAGGGGCCATATATATACATAAAAACCTGTATATAGGGGCCATATATATACATAAAAGCCTGTATATAGGGACCATATATATATACATAAAAAACCTGTATATAGGGGCCATATATATACATAAAAAACCTGTATATAGGGGCCATATATATACATAAAAACCTGTATATAGGGGCCATATATATACATAAAAACCTGTATATAGGGGCCATATATATACATAAAACCCTGTATATAGGGGCCATATATATACATAAAAACCTGTATATAGGGGCCATATATATACATAAAAAAAACCTGTATATAGGGGCCATATATATATATATACATAAAAACCTGTATATAGGGGCCATATATATACATAAAAACCTGTATATAGGGGCCATATATATACATAAAAACCTGTATATAGGGGCCATATATATACATAAAAGCCTGTATATAGGGGCCATATATATACATAAAAACCTGTATATAGGGGCCATATATATACATAAAAACCTGTATATAGGGGCCATATATATATACATAAAAACCTGTATATAGGGGCCATATATATACATAAAAACCTGTATATAGGGGCCATATATATACATAAAAACCTGTATATAGGGGCCATATATATACATAAAAGCCTGTATATAGGGGCCATATATATACATAAAAACCTGTATATAGGGGTCATATATATGTATATATTTTTTAATTACATCAATATCAGGGTTTTTTCCTGTACTTATGTATTTTTAGACATATGCAATTGTATATAAACTTTAAGTGATTATTGTAGATCAATGGAGGATTTGGATGTAAGTGGTTAAAATTTAAAGATGGAGAGTTGTGGTTAAGAGTTTTGTACCTTATCTGATCTTAACATTAGATAAATTTTAAGCTGTTGTCTATTGCCTCCAATCTTTCAATGCAGAACTGAAGATATGTGTACCTTCTACATGTTTATATTGAGGTCATTTCTCTGAATTTGAGTGAAATCAGGGGGGGGGGGGGTAACCAAATTGGATTTCACTTGATTACATAGAAATGAAATAGATGAAATTGTTGTGTACATATCTTTGGTTTGATAACAATTTACTTTGTGCTTTTACATTTTGCATCTTATTTTCATCTCACAAATCCAGTATGGCTAATTAACTATTGCGATGGTCCAATATCCATTGTTATCTGCCTGTAAATTTTTCCATCTAAATGTTTTCTCCTTAGGAATTGTTGGAAAGATTTCAACCAAATTTGGCAAGAAGTTTACTTCTAGAAAAGGGTTTCAAATTTTTAAGCAAAAAGGGGCTACTACCCATATGGGTACTGAAAGGGATCAAAGCTTGGTACACATTTTTAAAAATCTTCATCTTAATGATCAGATTTCTTTCAAATTTGGTTTACATATTTGATAAGTCAATATCATCAAAGGAATTTAAAACCTGTTTATAAACGAGCCTTAAGCAAGTGCTTCAAAGACATAGGTTTTATACATTTACAAATGGCTTATTGACTTTTTGTATACAAAATTATATTAGAAAGTTGAAAGGAATTATCTAGAATCAGTGTGACAAAGTTTCAAGGTCATGGAGTCAAAGCTCAAGGTCACAAACACCTAATAAACAGATATAAACATATCAGTTTTATAAATGACCAAATTTGCCAGATGAGGGCCGTGTGTGTGTGTGTGTGTGTGTGTGTGTGTGTGTGTGTGTGTGTGTGTGTGTGTGTGGATTTTTGTGATTTTCAGACAAAAATTATCTCCAAACTAGCCTGCATGTGTATGACACAAAGAAGTACCATATTTCTTCTGCATATACAGTGTCTTAATCTAATATGTACATGCCTTTAAGATCTTACAGAAAATTCAACCTATCGTTTTGATGGTATATCACATTGTAGTGTATTTATATCAAATCTACATGTAATATTGATATCTAAATATGCCTGATTCTGAAAAAGGGAAAGATAGAAAAATGGCTCAAATCAAGCACTTGATCATCATCAAAGCAGACTTTCATTTCAAATCATTTTTACAACTACCAGATGCTGGATCTCACCTATATTTGTATGTATTATCTTAAAGCAAGGGATGATGTGTAGTGAATGTGATATATGAAACATAAAACTGTCATCAACAGTATCCCTTTCATTATCAAAAAAGCTGATATTTGGGAACACCCAAATAGAATACCGTAGAACTCAGTATTCCCCTACAGACTATATATATATATATATATTGTATTTGACTAATGTTTTCTATTGCGTATTTCCCATAATGCTCCACATCATATTTTAAGCTTTACATGTATATATTTCCTTCAAAGATAAAATTTTGTTGTTGTTTTTATACAGCTACATTTTTATTGATAAGTCGCTATCATATTCCTGGAGTAAATCAACAGGCTAATTGATACAAGAAATAACAAAACCATAAACATATGAAGGCCTAAAATCAGCAAATTGCAGCAAGCAGAAATCTTCTTCTACACAGTTCTGACTGTTTACTTGGTTGTAAATGTCAGCAGGTTATATCAGCCACATTTCTGAACAATTTTGCTTCTAATTTTTATTTTATTTCCTTGCTGTCAAACTTCTCATTAATGCTGACATTTGTTCCTGCTCTCCATACCTATATTTTGATACACTGTAACACCATGGTAGCCCTGATGTTTGACATCATCATTGATAAGACTATATATTTCACCTGTGCACTATCTATTCAGGTAAGATATGGATACCTGCAGACTTTGGTAGGATGTTGTCACTGGCAGTTGTAAATGTCACTAAGATGATTAACATTAGAGATATTGAACTTCCTGTGTGTATTGTAGCTGTGTGAGGGAACTTCCTATATATTTTATAGGCTATATGTAGTAAATTACAAACACCAGACATTTACCTGCACAATCCTGAAACTAACAGCTCAATTCTCTATTTATGTTTAAGTTTTTATTATTTATCATAGAAAATGCAAGATAAGTTCCGGAGAGAGAAATTTCATATCTACTTTATCTATACTTCAAAATGGTTTAGATAAGGTCAAGTTATTTGTTTATTTGTTTTTTTATTGTAGAATTTAACAAAAAACAAATTAGTAAGAATATATGTATCTTTATACATGATACACCACTTGAAATATACAATTGTAACATCTTAATTGTGTTAAACATGACATTCTGTACACCCTGTAACCAATGATATACATTGCTACTGTACAATAACTAGCAAAGCCTCCACTGTGGCCATTTATATACATGTAATTACCTTCTATCTGTCTCTAACTCTGGAAATTTATTTATCTAAATACAATATATATATATGAATAGAAAACAAAATCAGATATTTCAAAGATAAGATGAAACATATGAATGTGTTATGTTAGTGTGTCAAATTTCTTTTTATATCCATCTCTGACAATTACATTTAAACAACAAAAGCCAGATCTTCAATAAAATACAACATGTTGCCAAGAAATTGCTGAATATTATGGACAATCGAATTATAAATGACTACCTCCGTTTTGACAGACACTAAAAACTGAAAATGATTCACTTTTTACCTGTCCTAGGTACAAGACAGGTGATATTTTTGTAACATATTGTATTGTAAATAATAAAATATACACATTAAGTTGCAGATGATACTGTTTGGTGAAGTAATTACATCAAAATGGAATTAATTATAACTAGCATTTGTGTACTTGTATTACCTGTGTTTTACATATTATAATTTGCCCTTTTACTGACAAGCATATTTTAATTGTGTGTTTTTTTTTTAGTTATTAAAGTGTCAATTGCACCAGTGAGCAATTTGTAGTTGTTTCATTTTTTAATAGAGTAGAACTTTGATGAGTCGAACTTCAATGAGTTGCATTTCTCAGTGTTTCGAACTATTGACAAATTCCGAATTATTTAGTTATTTAACGCTACTTTTAAACATTTTATAATTCAAACTTCTGTGAATCAAATTTCTCAATGTTTCAAAAAAATTTTGGGCCCATTTTTAAAAATAAAAACAAGAAAATTTGACATATAATTCAAAGTCCAAATTTACAAGTGTACCAAATCGCCCCATGATAATTCTTGTCCTTCTAGTAAATACTCAATGTTTCAATTTCTCGAACATTAAGTTAAATTTAGCACTAATTATTAATTATAATGACCGTATATATGTCTTAAATGGTTTCATATGCATCTTATGGAACCTCTAAAACTAATATTGTATGATTCTCGGTTACCACCCATGAGTTGAAGTCTTGATATTTCGAACTTTTCTAGGTAGTCCCTTGAACTCCGACTCATCTAAGTTTTACTGTAATACTTTTTTCAAATGTGTTTACTTACGATACCTGCCGTAAAGGTATTTGTCATAAAATATTTAAGTTGTATTCTATAATACTGGTACAGCCGTTACCACATCTCTGGTCACAAATTTGTGTACTCTGTTTTTAATTATCTTTTTTTTTTAAATTCTGACTCCATAAACAATATTATATAGACAAATAGTTGTATCCAAAATATATATTTATTCTACTTAAATAATTATGTATCATTTAGTCCTAACTTATTTATTTAATGCCATTGTTGTGCCTACCTGAATTAAGAATTCACTGTCATATTTTAAGAATAATTGTAAATTTTGCAATTTTTCGGGAAGCCATATTTTATTGGAAAAAATGGTCAATGTCCATGTGAAATGGAACAAAGAAAAAAAGGATTATACTAGAGATCAAAGAGAAAGATGTAGATTATAAAAATCACGGCCCTGGATTTAATGATTAAGAAAACGTAATTACACTAATCACCAGTGCTGTTAAAACTATTACAATGATATTTAAGGTACTATCTGTTAACTATGTAATTATAAATATTTAGTTATGATAAAATACTTTTCACCTGTGTTTATCAGTTTCTTACCTGGACAGACAGCTGATTTAATTGTAAGGATATGGCTTCAGTGATCTTGTGGTTTAATTCCTTCATTGGTCAAGTATCTCCAAGGTTTATATGTCATTATTTAGGTAGATAATTCAGGCTTTAAATGAATATATAATGAACATATAAAACTAATCAAGGTGGCTTCATATAAAGTAGACGGACAGACAGATGGGTGGATTTGAAGGGTGGTTTACCTATTTGTAAGGTTTTGATTCCATGCTACTGCTGATCTAAGTATTACCAATATGAAGTTAGAATAATAGTAATTAAAGGGCTTAATTAATGGTATTGTCTTATTTTAAAGAGAAATTTACATACATGAAATCCATATTACAAAGTATGTGATTTTAACAAATTTTTCCAAATGTTGAAAACTTAAACATCAGTTGGTGTATGGTAGAGGGTATTCATTCTATATCAGTGATGTATAAAAAGTTGGTTTAAACAATATTTTATTGAATAAATAACTAATAATACAATGTACTGATACATAATCTGCAAGATTGAGCAACAAGAAAATTCTTATTAAGAGCTCTCTCCTTTTGAAATAAGTTACTTTGAAATAGAATGTGCATATATGGTCACATATAAACTGTTCAAATAAAAAATTATCAAAATACGAATACAATACAGTATATATAGTAAAATAATTTGTGATATGAATATGATCACATTTTGCTGAAGAATAATAAATGGCAAGAAAAGAAAGTGGTATATCCCGAAATTGTTTACAATTTGGATACTCGCAAAGAATAATTTGTTTCTGGAAGACTGGAATGAAAACATGTTTATACAACAGTGAGAAGGGTCAGAAAGGTCATTTCCATGGTCACATTACAGTTTAATATGCGAAAGGATGAGAAATAAGACAGAAAGAAAGAACAAAAAAGATATGTACATGTATAGTTCAGTGAGGGGTCCAGAGATGCTCAAAACAATACAAGAACTTGGGACATTTTAACCAGCTAGCAAGAATAAAAATGTTGTGTATGTTCCCCCATTCCCAGCCCTCTTTTTACCAGTTACCCTTTTTAAATTTTCATAATTTTTTTTTTCCTAATGTTCAAATGTTTTGTTTATTTTCATCTGTTCCTATTATATTTGATCAAGTGTTCCTATGCTTTTGAGTTTCCTACATCCTGCCCTATCAAGAACTAACTGACCTATCTATTTTGCAGTAAAAGAGAAATAAATTACAAAATAAATTTCTTGTTGTTGTGTTTCTACATGTATAATACTACATGTAGAGTGCATGGCTTAAAGGCTTTTAACTAGATGAACTGCATGTTTTGATTTAGAGCTAAATACTGTGTTGCTTTATGTTCAAATCATCTCTCCCTTGAAGACTATTTGTTTTCCTATCAAAGCGTTGTTTTTTTCTGATTTGAAAAATGTAGTAATTAACAATAATCTGACGGATATTTTCATTCTTGAATTTACTATGGACAAAGAATTCAAAAGTTGGAAATTCTAGACCTATTAAAATGTGAAATAAACGTACACCCCAGATACCAAGTTAATACCTTAGATTAAAAAAGATCTCGCTCCTTACACTCTCATAGATTACAGGTGAGAAATATGTATAATCACCATATTTACGCATTTAATACATGACTGAAATTTTATATAAAAGTGAATTTTATTCCGAGTGAAACGCCAAAACGACACTGTCTGGATTAGGAATCCATATCAAAAAGAAATTTCTATAGTTTATAAATGTAGGAGACTCCGATAATGAGAAGAAAGATTAGCCATGATTATGTGATATCAGATGGGACTGTTTGTAAAGTGTATTGAAACTGTGAAATGACTTACAATATCTTGCTTTCCTTTTGAACAGCAGGACAACTGTAGATAAATTCCTGATTTCTTTAATTCAAATTAAACTTTAATTTTCAAATGAAAAATATATATCTGCCATAAGTTCCTTATTGTCAAAATGTTCTGTATTAAATTCCTTTATAGTAAATAAACTATTATAATTGAAATATATTGTGTGATCACAATTGTCAACAAATCATAAATCAAGGTCATTTCACACTAAATACATGTTTTGAAAAGGAGTAGATAAAATTATGGAACAAAGTAACATACACCACATGTTGTTTCCCCTTGATCCACCCCTGTAATAATGAATCAAATTTATGTTGTTGTTGTTGTTGATATTTATTTATTTTTATTTTTTTTTTTCATTGTTTGTAAAAATACTGTCAAACATGATAGGACATAAAACAGTAAAACTTTTTAAAAACATACCTACACAGGTAAACAAAACATGATACAGGTAAAGTGGTATTTTTCAATAACATGTGGTTACTAAATATCTGTCTTTTTAAACATTTCTAGTTTATCGTCTGCATATGTGGTGACTTCTGTATGCTTCTACTGTTAGGTTAATGATTGGTTACTGAAGTTGTATGCTAATTAGTGAAATCACCTGTAATCATTGATAATCAGCTGTCATCAATGAAGGTGAGTTAGGCTCCTCCCACTGCAATTGACATCGCAAAACTGTTCCATTTTCAATGGAAAAGGGATGAAAGATAATTTTAATATTTCAAAAGTAATTTTAGCACAAATGTATCTTGTTTAGAAACTTAATTCATTATTCATTTAAATTTTATTTATAAGCATGCTATTTAAATGGATAACTTTTACGGGACCAAGACATAAATACTGTTACAAGCCAATCAGACTTCCAAGTGAAAAATTGTCCTTGTACCCAGGTGAAACATAGCTACCTGTACCTTGGGTTGTCTCCACATCTCACCTTTGGAAATTTAGAGTAAAAACAATTGGACAGATTAGAAGCTGTCAATCACACCTGTAAGTGTTTCAAAGTTCACACAGCTACTGGGATAGATAGATAGAGAGATTAAACAAGAATTGACAAAACAATGTGAAAGTTAGCTATTGTACAGAACTGGAAAACTTCTGATGACTTGAAATCAAAGACTTTGGCGAGTAGAGGTGAACATTTAAATTTTTAATTTAACTGAATTGGAAAGATACAAAACAAAAGATGCTTTTCAAAGATCCGCGGAAAATAAGAAGTAAGTATGAAATGTCTATATTGGTGTAAAATTTGTTAAAAACACATTTTAATTGACAGTTTTACACATTATAATTGGAGCCCAGATAATTGACACAATTTGTTCAACATGATTGAAGATTGAATTTAATTTAATTATCATCAGAATCCTCATCTTTAAGTATATTAAACTTAACTATAGCTGAATTATCAGATCAAGATCCATTTAACAGTCATTGTGACAAGTATTAGTTGACATTATGTTTAAACAAGGGAATCATCTGCAGAAAAAGGACAGGTGTGTTATTGTACATACCTTGTGAACAAAATCATTAACATGAAATATTATAACTCCAAATCATCTCATACAATTACATTTTAATTCTCTAGCAGTGCTGATGTTATTTTACAGACATTTGACTAGCTACTGTAGACACTGTAATCAGATTATATCTTGCATTGTAATATGAAATAATTTCCATTTTTTTAAAAATATAAACAAAATTGTGATATTGAGTAGATCTACAAGTAACTTTTTGTGATTTGTTTATATTTATTATTTGTTCTGCTTTTTTCAAATATAAAATTCTTATTACCACATGTAAGTGTTCAACTTAGAAATTTAATGTATAGCATTTAGCATTTAATACAACATCTCTCTCTCTCTCTCTCTCTCTCTCTCTCTCTCTCTCTCTCTCTCTCTGTATATATATATATATATAGTAATAATATATGCACTCATTATGTATCAGGTACAAAGTAAATTTTAATGGCTTTATTCATCAAATGCTTATCATTTAAAAACCTTCCATTTCCCTTTCATTTTAATCTTTCTTACACATCTGATTATTTTGTAGGTTTTCTGTTTCATCTCAAACTAGAGTATTTCTTAGCTTAAGACAAAATCTTATTTTATTTCAGCAGATATAAGAATTTATATTTCTTATCATACTTCCATGATAATTTTCATTCACTATTTCACCTGATGTTAAAAATAATTCATTATCTATCAGTGTTAAACACACACCATATACTTGTTTATCAATTAACATAAAATTTCATTCACAAACTACACACATCTATATAACTTCTATTGCAATCTACAAATATTAGGCTCAAATTTGAATCCTATTCTCAGTTATAGGAATCAATTCATCTGGAGCAAAAATTATGCATTTTTTTTACCATTTATTTGATGAAGTAAGAATTTGGCATAAGTCTCATATAGGTTTGAAAGCTCTCTCTCTCTCTCTCTCTCTCTCTCTCTCTCTCTCTCTCTCTCTCTGAACATTGTTATTTAGATGACACATGCTTTTATCTAAAAACATTGATGATCAATTAATGTTGTGGTATATTTCCAAAAAACTGAAAATCTCACTAAAGTTTATGTTACTGCCACCAATATTACTATATTATTCCACAACTTCCTTTTATCAATGTGCATTTAAGTTTCAATTTCCTAGTGTCCATTCCTTGCTGTAGTTATCAATTGTTTAATTTGTATACCAGAATAATCGTTTGTTGAGATTTTAAACTATTCTTTGAATTGCATAACATGCTGCTAGGGAAGTTTTAAGGACAATTTTACAATAGTTTACAGTGATCAACACAACTTGTATTTAATTGTGTTTGTGTACCATACTGTAATTATTCTGCCATCCACACTGTCATGGCCTCGTCCACATTGTCACGGCCTTGTTCACACTGTCACAGCCTTCTCCACACTGTGGTGACTTTATCCACACTGTCACAGCCTTCTCCACACTGTCATGACTTTATCCACACTGTCACAGCCTTCTCCACACTGTATCCACACTGACCTTTCCATGTTCCACACTGTCACAGCCTTCTCCACACTGTCATGACTTTATCCACACTGTCACAGCCTTCTCCACACTGTCATGACTTTATCCACACTGTCACAGCCTTCTCCACACTGTCATGACTTTATCCACACTGTCACAGCCTTCTCCACACTGTCATGACTTTATCCACACTGTCACAGCTTTGTCCACACTATCACGGCCTTGTCCACTCTGTGACAGCCCCCTTAAACATCTCCACAGTAGTGCTGCATGGTGTGGATGGTATTTGATTGGTACAGTGTGATATACATTTGTAGATAAAAAAAAGTCACTATTTACCCCATATGTGGCCAGCATTTACAGTCTGACCTATTCTTCATATTATGTAATCTTTCTCATGTGTATATTTTTAATTTTTAATGATCATCATATATCAGCTGACTTTCCATCATTTTGATGTGTATATCTATATGTATACAAATTACTTTCGTTTTTTTTTTATTTTAAACATTGGCAGTATATACCAACCAGTATGGGATATTGTTGAAAATTGACATTAGTGGGGGGGGATTGTCAAATTATCTTTCATTTAAATTTATATAATTTCATGTAATGAACATACAGGTACAAATGTATGAGCACATACATGTTCATCATACTTTCTTAAAAGGAAGTTAATTCTAAATTATGTACACCCACCTCCTTTTCATTTTTAGATTTAGATTTTCTCTTACAATGTTCTTTATTTTAACATCGAGCAGAAATTAATAAAATAAATTGCTGCAGAAATCAGATTGCAGATGTTACTACATAAGTGACAGTACAAATACATTGGGAGGACCCATAAAGTAACAATCTGTTACAAATGGATTAAATTTCTCTACAAAATTGATATTATCAGTGTAAAATATGACTTGTAAATGTAGGTATAGATTTTCTTTTAGATAAAAGTTACAATTTCTTGAAGGACTCGTTACTCATAATTTCTAAAGAAACAATAGATTTTTGACAGTTTTTCATTTCGCAAGCACATCCTGGGAACTCGTTTTTTATTTTGTTTTTGATTTCTTTTTTCTATTTAATTGTTTTGATCAAATTGTATTCAATTTGACATATTGATATATAAGTATCCATTAAATTATGTGTAAACGTAATCTTTGTCACTAGGAAATGGACTGAAAATCTGTTGCACAATATTGATAATCTGTCGCAAGAAATGTTCCTTTGAGATCTTGTAAAAAGTATGGATGTCAATGAAATTCATTAGAAAAATAAATATCTCTTGTTGAGGCAAATCAAATGACCTTATTCTACAAGACTTGAAATACCTTATACATTATATATGTGATGTGAAGTATAATTGTTACTGTAAATAACTGTGTGTATTTATGATTTAATATCTAAATGTTATTTTTTATGATATAAAATAACATTATGAATTGACTAATTGACCTAGTTATTACATAAAAACATTGAGTGTGCCTCTTTTGGACCAAATTTTCTTATGATATAAGTGTGTGTGTATAGGTATATGTGTGTACGTGTACATTCTTAGGGTGTTTGAGTGTGTGTACATTTTTGAAGCTGTGTGTGTATAGGTATGTGTGTATAGGTATGTGTGTATGTACATTTTTGTAGGCATGTGTTTATAGGTGTGGGGGAAAGGGGGTACAATGTATGTGTGTGTGTGTGTGTATGGGTATGTGTGTGTGTAGGTACAATATAGGTGTGTGTGTAAAAGTCAAGTCAGGTCACTTCTTTACTTGGTATTTAATGGTAAGTTGTCTTTTATCCTAACATCAGCACTGGACATTTGTGATTAAAGTATCATATCTTTTCAAGTTGATGAAATGTTTACAAGAAAATGATTTTTTTCTTTGGCTCTCTATTACCCTTGATAAATATGAAGGTGCATTAAACATTTGATATTAAAGAATGATGCAAACTTTTTGGATACATCAGGTTCATCTGATTACTTCTAAAGTTTACGTTTATCGGAAATTCATAAAAAGTGAAAAACTTAGCAGATAGCATCCTCTTCATATCGTGCACTAAAACTTTACTGACATTTCTATTTTCTCAAAATAAGATAGGAAATTCAAAGTGTTTATTTTTATTTCATGTTCTTCCAATCTCTCATGCTCAAAAAGATGAAGTATATATGATAAAACTTTGACCCATTTCATCATTTCCACTATAAACTACATTTTTCCTTTTTCCTGCCGTGTTACGGGGGCGATATCGTAGAAATCATCGCGTTAAGCCAGTTGCTCATCCTTTTCAGATTCCTGTTATTAAATGTGATCTTGTCATATCCATATCGTAAATGAAAATATTAAATCATGTTAAGCCTGCCTTTCATTAAATTATCAGTTGTAAAGTTCGTAGTAACATGTAATGTCATTGACTTATTTTTTTCAACAAAAATAAACAAAACAGAATTTAAGACTACTGAACTCGGTAGAGAGAGAAGAGCTCTTTGGACTCCACCCTTCAGGGGTCCTGTAGATAGTGAATGAAAAATTATGCTTTTATAGATAATGTTTGAAATATCACGACTCTTGACAGTCAAGCATTGGTTGATTTTACTCATTTTTCTTATTCTGGAGTTGAAATTTGACAGATAAAGGATGTCGAAAGTCCGAAATGATACAGAGAGAGTGGTGTTTGAGTTGATAAAATTGAGACATGTTTGAATCTGGTTTGGTGTGCAAGTGTTTGCTTTGTCGATAAAATTGTACTTTTCCACATAAAAATCCAGCAGTAATCACAGTGCTATCAAATGTAATCTTGGAAAGTTGTTCACTGTAAAATGATAACAAGAAGCAGGTATATTTTGTACCCGTAAACAAACACTTTACTTCTACTTCTGTAAGATTACAGGTATCTACAGGTGTCTTCTGTCTAGTACTTATTTATCAGACTACACCTGTATCCTGCATTATATCATATACATTTGTAGTTTTTGTATCATTTCTATACATAATTTTAGCTCATGTCAACTTCTATAGATTACATATATTTTAGTTCCCACCCCTTTTTATACATTATTTTAGTTCCTGTCTCATTTTATACTTTATTTTAGCTCATGACCTATTATATACATTATTTTACTTTCCTCTCTTTACATTATTTTGTGATTAGTTCCAGTCTCCTTTTATACAATATATCAGTTTCAGTCTCCTTTTATACAATATATCAGTTTCAGTCTCCTTTTATACAATATATCAGTTTCAGTCTCCTTTTATACAATATATCAGTTTCAGTCTCCTTTTATACAATATATCAGTTTCAGTCTCCTTTTATACATATCAGTTTCAGTCTCCTTTTATACAATATATCAGTTTCAGTCTCCTTTTATACATTATTTCAGTTCCAGTCTCCTTTTATACATTATTTTAGTTCCAGTCTCCATTTATACATTATTTCAGTCTCCTTTTATACATTATTTTAGTTCCAGTTTCCTTTTCTACATCATTCTAGCTCCTGTCTCCTTTTTTACACCATTGTAGCTCCTGTCTCCTTTTATACATTATTTTAGTTTCCTTTCTTTACATTATTTTAGTTCATGTCTCCTTTTATAAATTATTTTAGCTACCTTTCTTTACATTATTTTAGTTCACATTCCCTTATATATTTGTACATTATTTTAGTTCATGTTCCCATATAGTTTTGTCTCCTTTTATACATTATTTTAGTTTCCTATCTATACAAATAAAAGGAACATCTGTGATATAGGAACTGTAATATCACAATATAATGAATGGTATTTTCATGATATTATTGATTACTGAAAAAAAATGAATTCCCTGAAATTTTGTGAATAAATAACTTTAAACATTAATTATCTAGTTGTACTGTGATTATTTCTGTTAATTTCATTTTCAGATACAGATGAGGGATGGGACAGTGCAAGTTTAAAAGAAGATGAATTTGAGGAATTCTGTGTGTACATTGTTCATGACAGAGCTTGTGAGCGTGTCTGTCCCAACCGTGCACAGGCATCATTACCGAGAAATCTCACTCTCAAGACATCTCAGAACCAAGTCGACAATGTAAGTAATCCTGAATGTGTGTAATGTGTGAAACTTCCAAGAAAAAATATTGAACTCTCCACCCATCTTCATGGTGGCCACATATATATGAAAGGTCCTTAGTGTCACAAACTTGATGAACTACCATGATGACAACTTGGAAAAAGAACCAAAAAATATTTTCATGCATTTTACCTAATAATACCATGTTTTACATGCAAAAGTTGGTCTGTGTAAACTTCCCAGTTTAAACAATACATGTAACATATATACACATATTTACACACACAAATACACACAAACTTATTTGCTTATAGTTGAACATAAAAAATGTGGAGGCTCACAGTATTTGACCTTTTTACACTGGTTGATTTTTTCCTTCCGTATGTTTATTTCAGTGTTATCCCCTGTACTGCTTAGATCAAAATTAATAATATGAGCATAAAGATTATGTAGCAGGGGTAACATTCTGTTTAAGATACCTGGCCTAGTAAAAACTGAAGTAAAATTTTAGAAAAGTATCCATTATATGAAATATATGTTGTGAATCTCAACTCGTTTGTATAGCACAGGAAATAGACAATTTCGGCTTTGATCTTTTACACACAAGAGTGTTCTTTTTAGACCTGGGGTGTATAGTTTTGATAAAATGAAAGAGAAAAAAGACTAAAAATCTTAACAGTTTATTTTCTCAAACTTTTAGTACAAATAACAGGGTGCCAATAAAAGGCTGTTGAAAACATACTATTAAATTTCACTCCTTTTATAAAGATTGAAACCAAAATTAGTCCAAAGTGCTAGGAATATAAAATGGCACCATAACATAACATGTGTGTATATTGCAACAGATAAATGGTGTCCTCTTAATTCTGTCATGTTTACTAAATTTGGTGACTTCTCTACTCATATCACAAGTGTTCCTTGTAACAGTATTTAAAGATCACATAGTAGCAATGGCACAGCTAGTTATTTTCACTTTTAACTCATTTACACCTTAAGACACATTTGAACTAGTCTAAGTCATTGATTCAGAAGAGTCCATTGTTGTTTAGGGGCTGATGAGTTAAACAATTTTAGTAGTCAAAATGATTTGACACACAGTTGATGGGAAATAGAAACAGGGAAAAATGAGTTACAAACAGTGGTTGGTAAATAGAAACAGGGGAAAACGAGTTACAAACAGTTGATGGGAAATAGAAACAGGGAAAAATGAGTTACAAACAGTGGTTGGGAAATAGAAACAGGGAAAAATGAGTTACAAACAGTGGTTGGGAAATAGAAACAGGGGAAAACGAGTTACAAACAGTTGATGGGAAATAGAAACAGGGGAAAACGAGTTACAAACAGTTGATGGGAAATAGAAACAGGGAAAAATGAGTTACAAACAGTTGATGGGAAATAGAAACAGGGAAAAATGAGTTACAAACAGTGGTTTGAAAATATAAAATTCTTTATATACATGTACACAAGAACATGTACATGTGTATATATAATATTTCAATGGATATTGTGCCTTAATAAAGGGGTACCAGTCACCTTGACTGATGATCTTCAAAACACTTGATGTAGGAATCTGGAAATATATAAAAATTTTAAAACAAAAATATCTAAAATACAGTATGTAAAAAAATTAATAAAAGCAATTAACAAAATGTGTAAACAAATGTAAACAAAATACTTGATAAATATGAAAATCTAGAAAAAAAAAGGTGAATCTAGAAAAAAGGTGAATCTAGAAAAAATGTGATTGATAAATACAGTATGTGGGGAAGAGATGAGAAAATAGAAACAACCAAGGGAAGAATGTGGTATGATCTAGATATTTGATTTGCCAATTCTGCAATGGATTAGTTTTACAATGTATTGATGAGATATTGAGTATAGAATGGACCACAACTGGAACAACTGGTCTTCAAAATCAATATTACTAAGTCAGCTGTTAAAATTAAAGACTGGGTTGTGATTTGAAAATCCTGTTCAAATACAAGTATTGTGTTGACAATCATCTGAGGTATATCTTAATGGTTGGTCATTGATGATACAGCAATATGGACCTTTACAATAGAGACAACAGTATAAACCTTTATATGAAGACAACAGTATAAACCTTTACAATAGAGACAACAGTATAAACCTTTACAATACAGACAACAGTATAAACCTTTACAATACAGACAACAGTATAAACCTTTACAATAGAGACAACAGTATAAACCTTCATAATAGAGACAACAGTATAAACCTTTATAATAGAGACAACAGTATAAACCTTTATAATAGAGACAACAGTATAAACCTTTACAATAGAGACAACAGTATAAACCTTTATACTAGAGACAACAGTATAAACCTTTATAATAGAGACAACAGTATAAACCTTTACAATAGAGACAACAGTATAAACCTTTATAATACAGACAACAGTATAAACCTTTATAATAGAGACAACAGTATAAACCTTTATAATAGAGACAACAGTATAAACCTTTATAATAGAGACAACAGTATAAACCTTTACAATAGAGACATCAGTTTGATTTTTTACTATTTATGCTTGATCATTTATTGTGTCAATTACTGGAAATCTGACCAAAATGGACACTTACTACAATTTGTAGTACAGGCTATAAAATGGACTCGCAGATCTTGTATTATTGATGAAATTTACATAATAATAACCAACCAATTGTATAGTTTTTTTTTAATTCTTTAGTTTTTAATCAAATACTTGCAGTACATAAGTGTATATTCTTCGGCACATAATGTATATGTATGTCTGATGGCTGTCAGACTTATAATTGGCCCCCTGGTGGAGAACAGTCATTCGAGATATACTGCCGTTATCTTCAACTCTGTACTAGAATTAATGGAATATTATATAAAAAAAATTCTATAAATCAAATTGTTTTCTTTCAAATTTAAGCATAAAGGAAAACAATCTGTAATTATAAAACATTAAATTCTTAGAACCAAAAGTAAATTACATGGAATATCTACAAAGAAATACATATTGTTTGGAAGAAAAGCGATTTGATATTGATGTTGTGATCTTTGTTGATCTACTTTACAAGGGCAAACATTGTAGATTTCAATCAGATTAAAATCAGTTCTGAGTATCAAAATAACAAATTCTAATACAAATGTGCCAAGCGTTGTTTGCTGTTATGTATAATAAAAAGGAACTTGGAAGGGAATATCGAAGTTGTGTGCTTGTATCAAAGATTATACAATTTCCATTCCCCCAAAGTACATGTCTTCACTCTCTCTCATTTAAGATGATTATCAAAAGTTAAGACATGGATTTACATTCAATCTTATTTAAGCATCCTCCTGTTTTGGTACTTTTTTATATTCACTCAAATCTATGTGAGACCTTCAAACAGACTTTTGACTCTGTTGGGATCATCGTCGGTACGGTAAATGAGGTATTTAATTACATGTATCATATTAAAAAAGGAAATCAAGAATTAAAGCTAACAGCATTTATCTTCAAAACACACAAACATAAAGATTTCTAGAACCTCCAAGATTTCATTTTATCATTTTCATTTCTTGATTTTTGTCAGTAATGTTTTTGTGTGTAATGTTTATTTCATTTGAAGGAATCAGATTCTGATATGATGAAATGAAAGTTTTCTTAGCACAGAGAGTACTAGACCCACTAATGAAACATCAGATGGTTGGGGAAAAAAACATCTAAAGAATGATGGGGTTCAAAGGACTTTTTACATCTAGTTATCTCCCTTTCATATTGCTTCTTTCTAAAATCACTGTGAGAACCAGTTTGACACCCATAGGCCAATTTCCTTAGAGTCCGATACTGTCGACCATAGATTAAATATCATCTAACAAATTTTTATGCATTCCTGACTGGAGTTAATTCTCTATGGGAATGTCTGACAAATCGAACACACAAAATCGAAAGAAATGAGCTTGTTGTCACACCATTGTCAAATTTTATCACAAAAGTGATAGTCATTTTACGGGAGATAACAGTATGATAGTAATCCCTCTAGTCTTGTGTGTTTGTACACAAATCAACTAATCTCTCATGTATTGATTTGACACATACTGCGGTCGGCATATTTGTCCAAACTTATTATTTTAAATTTTCATGAGAAGTCATTATACTTGTGTTAAGAACGGAAATTTCATACAGCAAAGTGATATTGCTATTTGTTAAGCCCATAAGTATCCCGATTACTTGTTTACCCCCATGACTTTCAGTTTTGGGATTTTAAAACTTTTTCTGTTTTACTGAAATAATCAAGTTGTAGACCCAAGTTTGAAAGGAAAAGGCTAGGATCAGACTAAACCCCCCAAAACAACAGTTAAGATTAACTGTATCAAATCATCATAAAGGTGGGGTTCAAATAAGAATCAATTTTGCATTTAAAATGTCAGTTGAACTGATCTTACTCTTGTGTTTTAATGTTTTAATAATTCCAGTTTTTATAGAATTCCAGTGTGCTGTGACACTTACATGGCTCATCCTCTGTCAGTCATCATACACCTTAACTCCATGTTTTCACTTTTTAAGTTTGTATTTTGTAGGTGAGAATATTGATCACTGAGTAGTGTAATACATTTCTATTATTTCTAGACATCTGATGCAGTGTGATTTTGTAAAAATATGAAGGTTTAGTTTGAATCAACATCACTGAAATTGATTACCTGTTAGAGTTAGTTAAAACAATTAATTTTAGAAGGAATGCAATCATACTTCTGAAATATCTAGCAGTTATTGTAATCATACAATTCAGACAAAATGATCAGTCTTATTATCTTCATCTTCTTGATGACATGTACTTCTTTGACATTTTGTATAAGATCTGACAAGGAAGGGCCCATCTGTTTTGCAGAATAATAATTGATAAATGGGTCAGATTTCAACAGCTTAAGATGGAGTAAACCAATATATATAGAAATAAAATGAAAATGAAAAATAGTACTACGCCAAAAAGATAAAGAGTAAATTTTTATTAACAAAAATAAATAAATGTTCAGAATTTTCAAATGTAGAAGTACTCTTGAAATTTAACTAATATTATTCCTTTTTCATTGTCACATCGGTGTTTGTTTTGCAATATTCTGTATATATTGAAAATGTATATATAATTTTCTTTAATATTGGAATGCTAAAAAGAAATCCATTAAAATTTTGATGATAATTTTATATATTGCATATTTACAAAAATTGAAACTTCTGCTACACATAATTTTTCCATTCTAATTGTTTTCAATGTAAAATTCTTTTAAATAATGTTTATATATATATATATATATATATTACAACTGTAAAATAAGTTCTTATGTATCTACATTGCAATGTTTTCATCCATATGAATGGAAAAGAGTTTTGGAATTATATAAATATTTATCCAGAATAAAACTTCTTCTGATATGAATTATCTTAAAAGTTCCATATCTCTTTTCACTTTGATCTGATAATGTACATTTATTTGATGTTAAATAACCCTGTGGTACCTCATTTTTGTTGTATCCATCATTAACAATTAAATCAATGTCTTTTTGTAAATACTTGTTTACAATGATTTAAAAATCACAAAATCTTTGAGATAAGTAAAAAAGGTATATAATCATAATGTATTTCCATCTCTTGGCTGTCAATTTTCTTTTCCTTTTTTATTATTTCTAAAGGTGACTTTCGTTTTATCAAAAATATAATAAAATCTTTGATGGTGAATTTTTAAAAAGAAAGAGAGAGAAATGAAAAAGGTATGACTTATACAATATTGGCGTCCCTGACATAAAGAGGCGGATGGACGATAAACAGGTATTTAACAAAATTCAAAAGATTAAACTATCTAATAACAGTCAATACACTGTCTTGTTTAAAAAGATAATATATATCAAATAATGCTTGGTTTGACTGGATAAAAAGTTCAACAAGAAACACGGAGACACACTCTGTGTTCCAAACTATAATTATAAGTCGGCTGGTTAATTTAAAGGTTTTAAGGACACCTAGGTTAAAATTAAATTTCACCCAAAAATGGCATTAATTGAAATATTTGAAAAACCATAAAACATTTAACATGATGGTGTTAGGGAGTTTTAGGGAACACAATGATTACTGTGATACGTAGTACAGTATATTACTGGTTCAAATATTGGAATTCAGAGGTATGGAATCTATTACAAATTTATAGTTTATATCTAACATATAAATACCAGTATGTAAAATATTTCTGGTCTGTCAATGAAATGAATTATTTTCACAAACTTTTAGGTATCATAAGATTTGCAACTGGCAGTTGTTGAAAATACATGATCCATTGTACATACTTGTAAACTAAATCACACTTCGATAAACGTTCTTATAAACCAAAGTTCTCCATTTACACCCGAGATTTAACAAGGTAAATCATTTTATTTAGAGAAATGTGATCTTGAAATGAAAATATTAATTCTAATTATATAATATAGCTAAATTATGTAAATCACTTTTCAAATTTTAATGACATTAAAATTCTAGGTGTGATTACCAAACAAAAGGGATGCATTTTCATTTTTCTGCTATACCAAGGGGAGATAATGTACTTCTCATTAATGCCTACAAAATAATTTTAATTTGGACTAATGTGTTAAATTTGAGACATTTTACTCTAATTTTCAAAACAAGATAGTTATTTTCATCAGAGCATTTATAGATAATGCAAATTCTCTCTGAAATTATGATATCAGAATACAAAACACATGGTTATAGCTTAACTTTTTATTTTTCAGAAAAGGCATAAATTTTACAGATTTCCTAAATTAGATAACAAAGTAAAGGTTTAATGTTACTAGTAATTATTTCAAATTTAGAAGTCTTTATAATATGACATATATTTAAGCTCATTGTTGGCAAACTTGTAATATTAGTTTTTATTATCAATAATGACAAGCAAGGACCAATCCTCACATTTTCTATTGAATTGCAATATACTTGTAATTCTCTTTCTGAAAAGACATTTGATTGAATAGATAGGATTTTAATACTCTAACCTTCACAAACTTGTTATTTACCCCTTTTCAAGCAATGACTTTCACCTAGCTCATCATCTTGTAAATTTAATTATCAAAAATTTCACGGTAGTTTTACAATCAACTGCATCTTTTGTACGGCTTGACAAAGATTCACAGATAAATTTTCACTTGAAAATTACTCTTATTACACAAAAAGCTCATTGAAATACAAGTTCTCTTTTAGATCAATTACTTAAAATACAGATTATGCACTCTAAGTCACATGATTGGTTATTTGAAAATGACATGAACATTTAGTTTTTATGAAAAGTAAACTTTTAAAGAGCTCATTTGCATACAAAAGTGAAAGGTGTGGCTGATGATAGGTAAAGACACCATGGTACGTCTACATGTTTATCTATGGATCCATCAGTATAGAAAGTAAATAACGCTCTCAAAGAGGGGTCAGATTATTTTTAACCAAAGTCATTTAGATTATAACTTTTTGAAGATGAGCCTCACAAAGCTTGTAAGAAGGTATTTAAATACTGAGTGAAGAAATGATAGATTAGGCTAACAGTTAGTGGTTATCGGACATACATATCAGCTTGTCTGGGCTGCCTCATCTGTACTCTGGTCACTGTAGAAATTTTTACCATAGACCAATTAAGACCATGAAAGATACAGGTAATTAATTTTTCATCAAATATATTATCTATCCTTTGCCTCCATTTTGTTGACTTTTCCCCTTTGAAAACATTTTAAGTTTACATATACAGCTTCATCAAAAGCCGTGCAGATTGTCCCTTATGTTTTGTTCTTATTAGAAACAGAATTTTGCCATTAGCTACACAGATTTTATTGATTTTTGACAATTTTTGGATAATTTACTATGGAACTCTAAATTTGTTTAGACATTAGATACATGTTTTTATACCTGTGAAAAAACCTTGAAATGTATTCTAAATGAAGAAATTGATTTTAAGTGCTTTTTTAAGTTGCAGTATATTGAATTCATTTTAAAGGAAAGAAATGATCTGTACTTTGTATGTGTGTTTTTAGGTATAAGTTGATATAGTGGGTATGTGTCTTGTTTATTTGTTGTAGTCTAGGTATAAAACACAAAGTTTATCAATAACTTGTCCAAATTTCTATAAACTCTAGAGTATAACTATATTTGTATGTGTACTTATACATAATTAAATCATATTTTCAGTAATCTTCCTTTGAAATATGAATCTGCATATTTTTTCATTTCTTTTCTCCAAAACTTTGTGAAAATTCCCTATCAACCTATGCATTTAGCATACATTTGCTAAATTTGTTTAGGGTAAAGATGTTTTATTCAAAGTTTATTTGATTGAAATTTGTTTAGGAGGAAAATGCAGGTGCGAATGAGGTGCATGTGAATAAGTGAAGTTTTTTACTTTTTCAAGTACTTTTAAAACATTTTCATGTTGACTGTCATAAAAGTAGCTTCCTTTTCTCTGAGTTATGAATCCATTTCAATGTCAGAGGTCATTGCTACAAAGAGATCATTCACTTTCAACTTTCTTGTTTAAAGAAAGTTGAATCCTTTATAAAATGTTTAACTCTTTAATTAGGGCTTTTACAATACACTTCTATTCACCCCCCTTGTATCAGTTGCCACAGGGTCATTGACGATTTTATTCACGATCCAGTGTTCCCTAATTAGATGAATTTGCCAACATTGGTCGCAGTATTGGAGTGAACCACTGAAGTGATTTCTGTAATTGATTTGTTAGGAAAGTTGTATAAGTGCTTGTTAATGAACTCCTGGGAACCACTGTTTGTTCAATGTGCATATAGAAAATTTCTTCACAGGGCTGAAGACCATGATCAAACTGATTTGGAGTGCTAGACCATCTTCAAATTAAACATAGAACTCAAAAACCAATGTTATATTTCTTTTGCAGATATTGATATCAATTATGAAAGTTTTGAGAGAGTTTTGTTTATTTACTGATAAAAGATGAGCTAAATCTAATAATTAAGTGTTATTCTTTGAAGTAAGGAGGATGAGATAAGTCTTATGGGAACCACCCAGAATCCTGTTTTCACCTGTGGTCATTCCAATTAGTGTACAGTAAATGTGGTGTACAATAAGAAACTGACATTATAACAACATTGTTACATTCATAAAATGCAGAACTGATAAACAATTGGAGTAGTCACACGGCAGCTGAGCACTCACAGGAATTATACCGTATCAATCGTTGAAATGTTTTTCCTTTTTTTTATTCATATCTTAAATTTCCTTTTTTACATATCCCCCGCAGGGTGTTATCAGTCCATGGTTATTTTGAACCCACCAGGGTCACTTAACGCATCAAAATATTAGATGTAATTTAGAAATAAACCATCGTTTCATAAAAAATTGAAGTATTCGTTATCTGGTCTGAAAAGCAGGGGGCTAGATGTGCAAATTATATCCATTCCACCAGCATGATTTAAAAGTGTCAGAATTAACCTTTTTCTGCCAAATTTGCTTGGTCGATTGAACACATTGGACCACGAATGATATGGGAGTTATGAGTAATGTTTACTATTGAAGACTCCAGTCAACACATTTATGAATGAAATTTTCATATGAGGAGTCAGGAGTGTATTGTACATGTGCTAGGTAAATCTTCAATTTTTATATCTTAATTTTGATATCAAATATTTCAGGTGCAAATATTAACGGTATCAAAGAGTCATTCATCAAAGTTTTTTTCAAATGTAATGTCATCACATGCTATTTTAATGCATTTTTTATTTTAAGGTTGAATATTAATATTTGATATATAACAGTACATCTGTTTTAAAATGATTTCATGAAATTATTTTTTCTTCGGGATGAAATAACAGGTGTAGAAAAAATATATTTTTAAGGGACTGGCTGGAAGACACCAGTGTAAAACTGAACAGTTCTTAAAATGGAGTTAGTAAAACTTTGGGTTTAATGGAATCTTTTTCTTTGAAGACCTAATTTTTATCTGCACAGGGTCTTGGAGTCTGGAGTGTTGACTATATTCCTCGTGGAACCAGGTTTGGTCCATTGGCCGGAGAAGTTTACTCCAAAGAACCACATATGCGAAAAGATACTAGCAGGATTTCTCTGTGGAAGGTAGGAAATTGCTCTTCAGTTTTACATATTATATATATTGCATATCAAGTGTACAAGAATTTTGTTCTGGGTTAGACATTTATTTATGTGTCATTAAAAATGGTAAAAAGCTGTAAAAAATACCTATATTTTATCATTGGTGTTATATTTCCTGTTTAATATCAACGTGATGTCCACATTATACATACGGTCTTTAACCCAATGAAATACCACCCTAATGTTCATGTAACTGTGAGTCTCTTAAATGTTACAGACTTTCTGTATTTTTTCTTAAGAGTTCAGATTTTTGGTAGATAATATAAAATTTATTTCTAGATATGATGGTCACAATCAGCTTAATGCCAGATTTCCTTTTAGAAAGTGGCCATAACTTAATTATGAAATGTATGAAAATATCTACCTACATAGACTGAGGAAATAAAAACTGTCAGTTTTAAAAGTGATGTAAGGGACCAATCATGAAGAGTAGATAAATCCGTTACCACTAATTAGCATTTGAAGATTGCAATCATCTTAATTTGGTGTTGTCATTCAAATTTTAGTAGATAATAAAAGCAAAAATATAGATATCAACCAAAAAGTCTATTTATCTTTCTTTTTTTTAACCTCTAAATCTATGAGTAATATGGTTTAAGAGAAAAAGAAAATCATTACCCTTAGTTGAATGCCAGATTTACTCATGGTCTTGAAAGTTGATTAAAAAATTTTGATTTAAATGAAGACCTTTTCAATTGAAGCTTACTAACCACTCTTCATAAAGAATTATTTCTTTATGATTTGATTCTGGTTTACTTTGTGAAGTTATATATCATTTTTTTCTGTGATAATGAGATCATAAGAAAATTTAACATTGTCAAAGATTATGTGACAGCTAATTAACATGTTTAAAAATTTAAACTTCAAAGTTTCGAACTTAAAATGCCATTTTCTTTTTTTTATTCATGGACTCATGGACATAATTTTCTCAGTTTATCATTAGCTGTTTCCACTAAATTACTAATGTTAAAAAAGTCTGTTATACCAACTTAACTTTCCTTTAAAAAAAATTTAAAGATTTAAAGTTATTTCCACTTTTAAAGACCATACAGTAATAAATCTGTATACTTATACTATTGTAATTCATATCAGTAATAATTGGCTAGATCAGTTTAATCCCAATCAAAACATTGAATATTGATACTTGAATTGTGGAAGGTTTTTAACAGACTTATAACTGATAACAAATTTTATCTTTGTTCTTTTTGATTATTTACACACAACATCCTCAGATGTATTTTTATCACAAAAATGTATTACACATTGTTAGAGTAAATCATCTGTTATGTAGTTTATATTACAAAGTAATATAAAATGGTAAAATATGTCTCATCAATGATTTATAACACAACAAAAGTTTTAACCAGCAGTATTTTGATAAACCCTTACCAGTGAAATTGGGTGGTGGGTGTGGGGTTTCTGGGTTTTATCTGCATTTGTCAGTCCTTTTGTTCTGTTTTGGGATAAAGTTTTGTAATTAATTACCCACAGTTCACTTAGTAATGATTTCAAAGGTAGGAATCATGTATTAATTCATCAATATTTTAAAATAATTAAAAGTTACCTATCTGAGAAAGTGTTTTTATTTCCAAAGATACTTAATGTTTAATTACCTTAATGAATTTCTCACAACATTCAGGATCTTCAAATTAATCTTCATTTTCCTGAAAATATCTTTGGCTTATTTAGACATATTTGTAGTTTAAATTAAAGGTCACTGTCTATTGAACTTTAATAATTCAATATATATATATATATATATATATATAAACCCTGACTTTCATTAGTCATTTTATTTTGGCTATCATAATGAAATACGACTGATAAAGACTGGTTGTATGGCCTAACTATTTCGTATGAAGTTTTTATAGAGATTTTATATATACTTTTTCAGGATTTTAAGAACATTATAGTATATTTTTAACACTGTTATATATCTATATTTCTTCAGGTTTTTAAGAACAACACAGTGTATCAGTTCATTGACAATTGCGACATCACAAAGAGCAATTGGATGCACTACGCAAACTTTGCCTACAACAGTACTCAACAGAATCTGATTGCTTGTCAAATAGATTTCAATATCTACTTCTACACAACAAAACCCATCCCTCCAAATACTGAACTAATGGTTTGGTACTGCCGAGAGTATGCTGACCGTCTCAACTGTCCTCTTACAGGGGAAGAAATGCTGCAAAATTGGAGTAAGTCATTTTGCCCATTTTCTCCGTTATTGCTACTTTTAGTTAGAGTAGAAACCAACATGTAGTTAGTTATTGCTATCTTTTTTTTTGTATTTTCTGTGTTTCTCGAGGGCTGATATAGTATATTCTAATGTGAAACAAGCTTAATATTAAAAACTTCTTTTATTCCATTTGATCAAAAGTGAGTGAAACGTTAACTTTCTGAGACAACTTTAGGCATATATATATATATGCCAATTAGTTTACTAGTCATCTTTTTGATATTAAATACAGTCAGATAAATTTATATTAGAAGACATCATGATTTCAAATGTTTAGATCAGATGAATGATCTAAAATAAAGACAAAGGAGCAAGCCTTCAGGAGACATTTTCTCATCGGTTCCTTTAACATTCTTTTTAAATGTTGAAATGTGAATAAGAAACTTGATCAGGAATTAATTGTCCATCTTTTTTTTTTTTTTTTTTTTGAAGTTCAATAAAGCTTACCATTTCTTATCTGTTTCTCCCATCTCAAAGTTAAAAGACATGTTATTTGCACGTTAGATTTTGAATATTCAATTGAAACAAATCATTTGAAATCTTGCCAGGCAAACTCATTTGCTTTGTTAACTATCCACTTTAAAATGTCATTTTGTGTTTGTTAAGATAATTTAAATGTGTAATATACATACTGGGAAGGAGGGAAAATAGATAAATGATTTAATTTGAAGAATTAGCCCCAGATTGTGCTAGAAGCAAATTAAAATTCTCCTGTCAAAATTATTTAAATTTTTTTTTTAATTGAAATTTCAGACTTATTTGGTAGCAAAAAGAAATTATAGAAAGTCATATACCACAGTTGAATATATTTATTGTGTTAAATTGTGCACCTAAAATAAAGATATTTCCCAAAGTTAAAATTAAGAAATGGGAGATGTTGTCAGGTTTTCATACTGACACTTTCCATTAATGCCTCATAAGGTAGCAGCTCAGCAAAATTTATATTCAATTTTTTGCCATCTGAAATTGAATTAATTTGTGTAACCTGAGAAAAAGTTTCTCTAATATGATTAATATGTCATAGTTTTGACTCTTAGCTTTACATGTTTTGCTGAATATCTCTAATCGTTAGCCAGTTTTATGTTAGTTAGTGCAACCCGATAGCCATGACTAATTGCTTGCTTACAGCAGAGGGACTAACAAAATATTAATGGAGACATAGTCATGTATTGGAGAGACCCATTGAAATACATATTGTGCTGTGAAATTGACGTGTGTCATCACTTGCACTATTATTGATAGAAAGATAGAGTGAAGTGCACAGATGGTTTCACAAAATTTCATACTGAGGAAACTGTATGTTAATTTACAGTAGAATTTGATATGCTAATTTTAACCCCCAGATTATGTTTAAATAGGCGGTTGAAATTTCATTTCCCCCAACAATTTCCTTCAGCTGTAATTGGCTGATAAAAACAGGGTTTTAGGGTAACTGACAGTGAGTTATCTGTTTCAAAAATAACATCAGTAAATTTATAAACACTGATTTAGATACAAACTTCCAGGTTTGTCATTTTTACATTTCAGAGTTCTCTAAATTAAATTAAAACATACACACACACGCACCCATGCACACACACATGTGCCCCCACACACACACACACACCTATATGTATTTTGCAAGTATATGACATTCTCTTTTCGACCATATACTTTTAAATTTGAGATATATATTTTGAATTTATTAAATGTGAAATCACGATATGGATTCTTAAAATCTTGATATGAAAGACACATTTCACAATGTATACATGTAGTGTATGATTTATCTTGCAATTTTGTTGTTTTGTCTATTTTAATTATATTTCTGAAGATTTCTACTTTAGTCAAACAAGTTTAGTGTAGGTACTTAAAGAATTTCATAAAATGTTATGTTTTATCATAAACATTTTATGAAATGAAAAATATCATTAATTACATCATTTTAAAAATTACACATAGAAAAACTTAAAATTGAAGACACACATGTTATAGTGTCAAGAAGACCTCAAACTCTTTAACCCAAGAAGTCAGAAATGTTGAATTATAAGATTTGTACATATTTATAGATTTGTTAAAGTTAATGAAGTTGTATTCAACTCATCAAGTGATTACTTTAAGCATTTTGTAAAACTAAAAGTTCGATGGTGATAACTAATGATCTTTGAACGACATTAGCTCTGACTCATATGAATAACACTAGCTTTAAATCATATGAACAACACTAGCTTTAAATCATATGAACAACACTAGCTTTAAATCATATGAACAACACTAGCTTTAAGCTTAATCCATATGAACAACACTAGCTTTAAGTTTAAACCATATGAACAACACTTGCTTTAAGTTTAAACCATATGAACAACACTAGCTTTAAGTTTAAACCATATGAACAACACTTGCTTTAAGTTTAAACCATATGAACAACACTAGCTTTAAGTTTAAACCATATGAACAACACTAGCTTTAAGTTTAAACCATATGAACAACACTAGCTTTAAGTTTAAACCATATGAACAACACTAGCTTTAAGTTTAAACCATATGAACAACACTAGCTTTAAGTTTAAATCATATGAACAACACTAGCTTTAAGTTTAAATCATATGAAGGACAATAGCTTTAAGTTTAAACCATATGAACAACACTAGCTTTAAGTTTAAATCATATGAAGGACAATAGCTTTAAGTCATGTGAACAACAATAGCTTTTAGTCATATGACAAACACTTGCTTTAAGTCATGTGAACAGTACTAGCTTTAAGTCATTTTTGTTTTATTTTGTATTTTATTTTTTTATTTTTTAGTGATAATTTATTTTGTTTATCCATATGAACGACGGTAGCTTTTAGTCAAATGAACAACACTAGCTTTCAATCATATGAAAGACACTAGTTCTAAGTCATATGAATGACACTAGCTTCAAGTCATAGGTAAACAGAATTTCATTTCAATATAGTATTTACTTTCACCAGGTTCAAACATTATAAGAGTTTTAGAGTTAGTAATGATGTTTTGTCCAAAGCAATATGCACTTTCTATTTTGTAAATCCTGCTGCTAGTTTAAGTGCTATTAGAGTGTCTATTATTCAGTATTTTCAAACCAACAAGAAGTCACAAAGTCCAAAGTTTTATTTGAAATGAAAGGATTTCAGTTTTGGTAAATAACTGTCAATATAACTGAACTATACTCAAACACTTGTTTAATTCTTATGAAGCATTGAAATTGAAAATGTGTTGAAAATTACAATGAAAATGAAAAGGCATAATTCAAAAGGAGAAAGGAAAAATTCAATAATTGAGAAAATAACATCATATCACTTAAAGAAAATGAAAGTTTGGAGTCTAATGACATTTTAAACAGCTGTACATGTACCCATTGTATTACAAAAAGTTTTTAAAAAATTAAAAACATTGAGTTTGTTTAGATTTCACAGATCATCAGTTATGTAAAGATAACATTGATTATGTGTTAAAAAGTTTGTAAAGTGAGAAAATGAATTAAGAAATCTAGTGAAATCTGTCAAAGAATATGCTGTATTCTGTATATTTTGTCAATACATAGTCTTATCATGTTAAAACATAGTTTATGGGGTAGCATTTTATTATGTTAATGCATATACATAGTGTATGGGATATTACTTTAACTTGTCAATACAGAGTGTATGTGGTGTTATTTTATGTTAATACAGAGTGTATGAGGTATTATTTTATAATATTGATAGAGTGTATGAGGTATTATTTTATAATATTGATAGAGTGTATGAGGTATTATTTTATAATATTAATACAGAGTGTATGTGGTATTATTTTATCATGTTATTACATAGTGTATGGGGTATTATTTTAACTTGTCAATACATACTGGATAGGATATTATTTTATAATATTAATACAGAGTGTATGAGGTATTATTTTATAATATCAATACAGAGTGTATGAGGTATTATTTTATGATATCAATACAGAGTGTATGAGGTATTATTTTATGATATCAATACAGAGTGTATGAGGTATTATTTTATAATACCAATACAGAGTGTATGAGGTATTATTTTATGATATCAATACAGAGTGTATGAGGTATTATTTTATGTTAATACAGAGTGTATGAGGTATTATTTTATCATGTTATTACATAGTGTATGGGATATTATTTTAACTTGTCAATACATACTGGATGGGATATTATTTTATGATATCAATACAGAGTGTATGAGGTATTATTTTATGATATCAATACAGAGTGTATGAGGTATTATTTTATAATATCAATACAGAGTGTATGAGGTATTATTTTATGATATCAATACAGAGTGTATGAGGTATTATTTCATAATATCAATACAGAGTGTATGAGGTATTATTTTATAATATCAATACAGAGTGTATGAGGTATTATTTTGTTATGTTAATACACAAACCTGCAGATTGTTTTGGAGCATTTACCTCCCTATCGCTTAAAATGTACAATGTATTTAAATTTAGTAAATCAATCTCTCTCACTCCCCATATCCCATCACTCTCTCTTTAACACTTCCTCCCCCCTAATTCTCTCTGTCTCTCTCTCTGTCTCTCTCTCTGTCTCTTTCTCTCTCTCTGTCTCTCTCTTTCATTTACCCCCCCCTCTAACTTCCCGTCTCTCCCTCTGTCTTCTCTGTTGTTCCTTACACAGTTCCTATTGTAGTTTTATAGTTAATTATTGTGATGTGTACAGTTTCACATATAGTAAACATTGATTTCCTTCTTTCAGGGAGGCAGATGTTGGATCATCAGTTGCCACTCAATAAGCCGATGTTGCTGCCACCACCATTATGTCACAATGCATTTAAGGGTGACCTTGAAGACCTTAAGGTACCACATGACAAGTCACAGAGAGAGGATAAAAATGACAATAGTATAAGTAGTAAAGAAGATGGCTATGTCATTGACTACAGCATGCATAAAAGAGACGGGAGTCCAACCAGTGACATTCAAGATAGAAACGATAATGAAAAAGACTTATCTGACAACAGTGACATCATCCCATCTCCGTCCAAAAGTCCCAAAGAGGAATTTACCAAAGATAGTGACCTTTATTCTTCAGATCACATATTCAAAAGTAGTCCATCAAACATCTTTCCTCGTAGTCCAGTCAAAATTGCACACAGCACTCCTAAAAAGCCGGGTGGAGTATTTGACAATTTGCTAAGAAAGAAGATGATGGAAAATGGTGAAGATTTGCCAGATAAAATTTTGAATGGACAAATGTCTACACTTCATTTTAAAGCATCATCAGAAATGAAACCACAAATTGCACACTCTCATGATAAAAAGGTCAAATCTGAGGACCACGATATGAAGGAAATAAAAGACCGTCCTATACCTGACCAATACAACCCATTTAATCCATTTTACTACAAATTCATGCCACCAAATCCACTAATGGATAAGAATACCCCAATGCATCCATTTTTCAACCGCCCAGAAGAAACAAAGTTCATGGCTGCAAATATGGGGAAAATCCCAACATCTGGACCTCCAATGTACTTCCCAACACCAACCTTGCCATACCCTATGCCAGCAATGTATCCATTTGGACCATACTCGGGCATGGCTTGGCAGATGTTTCCACCTCCCTATCAACCACTCAACAATCAACAACAGATGTCACCACCATTCCCTCCTCGCCCTATGATGCCTCAGCCAGAGCAAGTCTTAAATCTCAGTAAACCCCGTCTTGAATCTGGTCTGACTCGAGGACACAGATCTCTTCCATATCCTCTTCGTAAGCGAGATGGAAAAATGCACTATGAATGTAATGTTTGCTATAAAAGCTTTGGACAATTGTCAAATTTAAAAGTTCATCTTAGAACTCACACAGGAGAACGGCCATTTGTATGTCAAACATGTGGTAAAGGGTTTACTCAGCTAGCTCACTTACAAAAGCATCATCTTGTCCATACTGGTGAGAAACCACATGAGTGCTCCGTTTGTGGTAAACGCTTTAGCTCCACATCAAATCTCAAAACACACATGAGGCTTCACTCTGGTGAGAAACCATTTCATTGCAAACTTTGTCCAGCTAAGTTTACTCAGTTTGTTCACTTGAAGCTTCATAAAAGACTTCATACAAACGAAAGACCATATGAATGTCCGCAGTGTAATAGGAAGTATATTAGTGCTAGTGGTCTAAAAACTCACTGGAAGACGGGCAACTGTATTCCTGCTGGTTTAAATGTAGACTATAATACAATTCTTGAAAACACACATCCAGAGGCCATCAGCCAAGATGGCTACAATGAAGCTCTTGACGCAGAAAAATTAGAATCATATGAACGTGAACTCGAAGAAATGAACAGTTTGTCAAGTCAAGCTCGAATGGATCAATGGAACAATAATGTAAATAATTTGAATGGAATTGGTATAAATCGCTTACAGTTAAATAGCTGTAGCAGTAGTGTCAACGGAAGTGAAGAAGAGGATCATAACAAGGAGGAACGTTTATCTCCAGTGGACTCTGAACAGGAGAACAGTAATTCGGTAGATTACTCTGTGATGTCTCCCCCAAAACTTTCTTCACCGTCACCGCCAGTGATGCTGCCATCACCTTCAGAACCAACTTTATCTTAAGTCATTTCTATTCTGAAACAGTCAATTGAAGAAAGCCATTTCTTGCATTTACAAAGATGTGTTTTTGCCTAACATACTTTGTGTAAACTACTAAATTAATTTTGTGAAATGATAATTATATTTGACATGGGACCAAGCTGTTAGAAAAGCTTAATTCCGACAGAAATCAATTTTCAGTTTTAACTTTGCATGTATTCAGTGAACACAAAGTCCATCAAGAAGAATTGAACAAAATGTATTTAGTCTGTATGAGTTGTGACAGTTTAACACTGGTTTTTTGTATATCAGTTTTGTGTTATTTATTTTTAGCGTGTTAACCATTACATACTTTGTTTTGCGAAATCAATATACACACAATTTAACTGTATTATTGTTGTACATATTTATCAGTTATTTTAGTGCCATAATTTTATATGAGAACACTGCCCATATCACAGCCTATTAAAACACAGGATCTAAATCATAAACAGCCTGTTACACAGGATCATACTCACACACAGCCTGTAAGTACATAGGATCTAAGTTATACACAGCCTGTTACACAGGATCATACTCACACACAGCCTGTAAGTACATAGGATCTAAGTTATACACAGCCTGTTACACAGGATCATACTCACACACAGCCTGTAAGTACATAGGATCTAAGTTATACACAGCCTGTTACACAGGATCATACTCACACACAGCCTGTAAGTACATAGGATCTAAGTTATACACAGCCTGTTACACAGGATCATACTCACACACAGCCTGTAAGTACATAGGATCTAAGTTATACACAGCCTGTTACACAGGATCATACTCACACACAGCCTGTAAGTACATAGGATCTAAGTTATATATAGCCTGTTAGTACACAGGGTCTAAATCATACACAGCCTATTAGTACACAGGGTCTAAATCATACACAACCTATTAGTACACAGGATCTAACTCATACACAGCCTGTAAGTACAAAGGATCTAAGTCATACACATGATCTAAATCATACACACCCTGTTAGTATACAGGATCTAAGTCATACTTCCTGAGCATGGAGCAGTATGGATCAGAATTAGCATTTCTGTTGACCTGTGAGCAATTGAAAATATATGTATGTGTTAACATCCAGATAATAAGTCTGTTGTCATAGTCACTTTTGTTTCAATCATTTACAAAGAAAAAAAATAGCTTTTATCCACTGACAGTTGCCAAATTTGATACAGGTTTTATTTTACCTCAAGAGTTTTTCCACATTTTCTATTTTGTACATAAATATAACAGTGGCTCTGATATACTATGTACTACCCAGGGAAACCATTCCTTGCGTACTTGTTTGTTAAGCGTGTACTGTATACAGTCTCATTTTTTCATTTTATGACCAATATTTTGCTCAAGGTGAATGTCATCCTCATTTTTATTCTTCATTATATTTGCTTCATTAAGCATCATCATTTGTTTATGACAACTTGCATTTTATGATATTTATAAACAAAAATCCTCTGTCTAATGGTTTGAATGTTGCTGTGACTTTTCTAACATTGTTTTTACAAGCGTGATCATGGTGAAATATGTATAAAACAAATGTAACGCAGTAGTAAGTCTTTTATATATATCTACAAAGTGTGCAATCTTATATATGTAGTCTTATTAAGTATACATAAGAAATATCTTTCCACAAAACAACGGACGGGACGAAGAAAACCTAACCATTTCATAAATATCCCTGTAAAATTATTCACCCCTAAATACACATTTGGACTGGCCTAAGTCGGAGTCCACTGTTTTTCAGGTGTTGACGAGTTCAATATGGAAGAAACATTAGTTTTCGCTGTGTATTTTGATGACAAAAATATTTCTAAAACAGATCAAGGTTATATCATTATTTCCCAGATGTTGTGTTAAACACATGTAAATGACTGTTTCTTGTCCATAAAGTTATTGAATTTTCATAAAACTGTAATAATTACATGACAGTAGCATATGTTACATATTTCACTGTGTTTTCATTATTACTATACATATTAAAATGAAACTGATGTTTTAGGATCTTACTGGGGTGACATGTCATAGGTGTTAATATATTTAACACAATGTTATGTGCATGGGTATGGGAATTGATTACTTGAATAATGAAAGTCTTCCCTCAATTTCTCCCATCAGTGAAAATGGGGAAATATACTAAAGTATATTTGTTAAATGACATGGATAAATGAGAATTTGATAGTTTTGACAACTATTATTACTTCTGCAATTATATTTTTTCGTGATCAGTGTGTTCAGAAACAAGTGGCAGTGCCGACCTATTTTACCATTTTTACACCAATAGGCCTAGTTTGATTACAGTTTTGTCTTTAACATTTGGACTATCAAATTCTTATTAAAACGTTTGTATTTAGTATGTTCTGAAACTTTCCACTAAACATTTTACTGGCTGTCAGATTACGTCTTTAACCCTTAAACCTGGTTACAAAATTAAAGATTCATATCTAGTTTTGCAAAAACGAAAGATGCTGTATAAATATAGTAAAACATATCAATCATTTGGGGGTGAACTTGGATTAAAGATCTTCTTTTACCAGTGTAATACTGTGTTTAGTTTATTGTTAATTTATCAAAAAGCAGTTTTTCATTAAAACCATGACGTTAAAATTGACATTTTATCTGTAAATACACAAATACCTCGGGATTACATGAAAGACTCTAGTGTTTCTATTCTATCATCTTATAATATCTACGTCATGATATGAGGTGATCGCTCTGGGATCTCTCGCGACCACGTTCAATTAACTCGAGACAAAACCATAGAAATTTACAACTGTTTGTTCAATGGCGTATACCATTCATGTACGACAATTTATATGCTAAATTTACATAAATAATCCCCGAATGTGTCACCCGACAGTTGCAAAATGTTACAACCATAGATTTACAATAGGATCAGTTTACGTGGCACTTTCCTCTAGTGAATGCTAAGATTTCAATGCTTATTCCCAACTGATGGCTGTTTTTCAAATGCTTGTTTGAATTTATGGATAGAAATTAGTGAAAATCTTTTCAACAAGTTGCGGATATTGTTTGCAACGTGATCCCATTAGCTAGACAAACACATTTTTAAACGCATGGTTTCATAGGCCTCTTTAGCAAAATGATTTAGAATAATAAACTCAACAAATAAAATCGAAATGATGAAAAAAGACTTGCGACATTTGCATCGTGTGCAGTGATTGTAGCAGACGATACAATTGGCGTACAATTAAGAGATGATGGCGTTTCCGATAACAGATATCTTAAAATCAGAACGAATTTATGAAATGGAAAAATCATTGATTGTGAAAGTATGTAGACTTTAGAAAAACGGAACCATTTCTGTTTCTGTTGAAAAGTTCGTCAATATTTATCAATTAACACAAGGTTTATGGCGATATATCCGTCTTCTTCATAGAGTTTTCCGTCATTGAGAGTGGTATTTACAATAGTGACTGAAAAGAGAAATCGTTGTTGATACTAACGGGTCATAAGATGCATTCATATGATTTTCTATTGCTAGTTAGATCAGAAGATAAGCCAGTAATCAAAGAGCTGGCAATTTTTATCCTTCAATAATCAGCGGATTTGCACTCAACATGAAACAAAAGGGGCACTGAACAAATATCGTTTAATATCAATTTAAAATGTTGTAATGTATACAAAGAATTGGCCGATTGAATATGTTGGTGACAACATTAACGGAACGGTCCGTTTGTGGACACTTTCTAAGGAATATTTGAGTACAATCAAAGGTATTTGTCAGGTATAATATTTATATAATTCTATATTCTGTGGATCGTTTTGATGTTTTGAGACATGATCAAAATTGATATTTAAAGCATGAATATGTCAGTATACATGCACACATAGTTTGAAAATAAAATATGTTTTCATCAACTAAAATATGTTTCATGTTATCATTAAATTCCGAGTTTGAGAATTACAGTGGTCTCGTGGCTGAAAACTGCAGTTGTGTAATGATTTTGTTTGTTATTACACGATTTACACCTCCTTCCACAAAGTATCAGTTATGCTGTGGCCAGTTATTATTATAATGATGTGGTCAGTTATAATATAATGATGTGGTCAGTTATAATTCTGCGGTCAGTTTATAATGATATGGTCAGTTATAATTCTGCGGTCAGTTTATAATGATGTGGTCAGTTATAATGCTGCGGCCAGTTTTTGGGGGTGTTTTTTTTTCAAATGCCAAGTCTTTGGTAAACATATATAATCTTTATATATTTTGGTTAATATGTAATAACTAATATGATATAAATACCACAAAGTATGAAAGTTGATATTTCTTTGTATTGGGTCTATGTTAAGGATTACACAAAGCCTCTTAAGAGTGTCGAGTTCTTTTTCAGTCCAATGCATCTAAATTAGTGCATTTTTAAACAATGTTTCCAACGATATTCAGTTTCAGTAAATAAAAACATTTTGGGACAGGTAAAATTGAAAATAAGATATTCTGTGAGACATCTCGTTTAATGGAGGAGAAACTTTAACCCAGAAAAAGAACAAGCCTTCCGCAAATAAACTGGTCGAGTTCCTCGCATAATCAGATACGAGACTCGATGATAATAACAACCAGTCAGACTGGGGAATCGAACCCAGACAACCTGTAATGCTCTACCAACTGATCCAATGTAAATTATATATTCCTCGTTACAAGATGTCACATTTAAGATATTTAAGTGAAAGTCTAGGGTATCCTTCAAAATTCATCAGCAGAAGAACAAATTGTTGATCCTATTTTTGAAATATGAAGTGAAGATTTGTTACGTACCGATATATAATGCCGAGTATCTGAAACCTGCCCTCCATGTCAATAAGGCGCATTTGAAGTCAGTTTTGCACTCCTTTTTATATAGATAAGGTCTAACCAAGTTAGTTTTACTCTCCTTTTTATATAGGCCTAACCAAGGCAGTTTTACTCTCCTTTTTATATAGGCCTAACCAAGGCAGTTTCGCTCTCCTTTTTATATAGGCCTAAGCACGAGTCACCTTTGCTCTCCTTTTTATATGGGTCTAAATAAGTCACTTTCGCTCTCCTTTTATATAGGTCTAAATAAGTCACTTTCGCTCTCCTTTTTATATAGGCCTAACCAAGTAAGTTTCACTGTCTTTTTTATATAGGCCTAACCAAGTAAGTTTCACTGTCTTTTTTATATAGGACTAACCAAGTCAGTTTCACTGTCTTTTTATATAGGCCTAACCAAGTCAGTTTCACTCTATTTATATAGGCCTAACCAAGTTATTTTTGCTTTACTTTTTATAAAGACCTAACCTAACCAAATCATTTTCCTTCTCCTTTTTATATAGGCCTAACCAAGTCAGTTTTGGTCTCCATTTTATACAGGTTTAACCAAGACACTTTCACTCTCCTTTTTGAATAGGCCTAGCCAAGTCAGTTTTGATCTCTTTTTTATATAGGCCTAACAAAGTCAGTTTTTGTCTTCTTTTATATAGGCCAAACAAAGTCAGTTTTAGTCTCTATTTTATATAGGCGTAACCAAGTCAGTTTTAGTCTCTATTTTATATAGGCGTAACCAAGTCTGTTTTCGTATCCTTTTTATATAGGCCTAACCAAGTATATAGGCTTAACCAAGTATACCAAAATCAGTTTTGATCTCCTTTTTATATAAGTATAACCAAGTCAGTTTTGATCTCCTTTTTATATAAGTATAACCAAATCAGTTTTGATCTCCTTTTTATATAAGTATAACCAAATCAGTTTTGATCTCCTTTTTATATAAGTATAACCAAGTCAGTTTTGATTTCCTTTTTATGTAGGCGCAACCAAGTCAGTGTGTTTTCTTTTTTATATAGGCCTAACCAAGTCATTTGTGGTCTGTTTTGATATAAGCCTAACTCCTTTTTAATAAGTATAACAAATCAGTTTTGATATCCTTTTTTATATAAGAATCAGTTTTGAACCTTTTTATATAAGTATAACCAAGTCAGTTTTGGTCTCCTTTTTATGTACGGCTAACCAAGTCAGTCTTGGTCTACTTTTATGTAGGCCAAACAAAGTCAGTTTTGATCTCTTTTTTATTTAGGCCTTACCAACCAGTTTTGATCTTTTTTTTATATAGGCTTTACAAAGTCAGTTTTTGTCTTCTTTTTATTTAAAAGAAGACAAAAACTGACTTTGTAACGCCTATATAAAAAGATCAAAACTGATTGGTAAACAAAGTAAGTTTTAGTCTCTATTTTATATAGGCCTAACCAAGTTTTGGTCTCCTTTTTATAGAATCCTCACCAAGTCAGTTTTGGCTTCCTTTTTATATAGGCGTAACCAAGTGTGTTTTGGTATCCTTTTTATTTACGCTTAACCAAGTCGGTGTGGTCTCCTTTCTATATAGTGTGTTTTCTTATATAGCCTAACCAAGTCAATTGTGGTCTGTTTTATAAGCCTATCATTTTGGGCTAACCAGAATTAACCAAGTCAGTTTTTGTCTCTTTGTTATATAGGCCCTACCAAATCAGTTTTGATCTACTTTTTATATAGGCCTAACAAAGTCAGTTTTGATATCCTTTCTATATATTTTGATCTTTTTTTTATATAGGCTTTACAAAGTCAGTTTTTGTCTTCTTTTTATTTAAAAGAAGGACTAACCATATAAAAAGATCAAAACTTTTGGTCAAAGTAAGTTTAAGTTATATATAGGCCTAACCAATCTCCTTTTTATAGAATCTAAGTCAGTTTTGGCTTTTATATAGGCCTAACAAAGTCAGTTTTGATATCCTTTCTATATAGACTTAGCCAAGTCAGTTTTGGTCTCCTTTTTTATATAGGGCTAACCAAGTCAGTTTTTGTCTCTTTGTTATATAGGCCTTACCAAATCAGTTTTGATCTCCTTTTTATATAGGCCAGTTTTTGTCTCCTTTTAATATAGGGCTAACCAAGTCAGTTTTGGTCTACTTTTATATAGGCCAAACAAAATCAGTTTTGGTCCCATCTTTTGTAGGCATAATAAAGTAAATTTGGTTTCTTTTTATATAGATCTAACCAAGTCAGTTTGGATATCCTTTCTATATAGGCGTAACCAAGTCAGTTTTGGTCTCCTTTTTATATAGACCAAACCAAGTCAGTTTGGATATCCTTTTCTATATTAGCCAACCAAGTCAGTTCCTTTTTATATAGGCCAGTTTTGGTCTCCTTTTTATATAGACCAAACCAAGTCAGTTTGGATATCCTTTCTATATAGGCGTAACCAAGTCAGTTTTGGTCTCCTTTTTTGTAGGCATAATAAAGTAAAGACCTTTTTAATAGATCTAACCAAGTCAGTTTGGATATCCTTTCTATATAGGCGTAACCAAGTCAGTTTTGGTCTCCTTTTTATATAGACCAAACCAAGTCAGTTTTGGTATCTTTTTTATATAGGCCAAACCAAGTCAGTTTTGGTCTCTTTTTTATTTAGACCAAACCAAGTCAGTTTTGGTCTCCTTTTTATTTAGGCCAAACCAAGTCAGTTTTGGTATCTTTTTTATTTAGGCCAAACCAAGTCAGTTTTGGTCTCCTTTTTATATAGGCCAAACCAAGTTAGTTTAGGTCTCCTTTTTATATAGGCCAAACCAAGTCAGTTTAGGTCTCTTTTTTATTTAGACCTAACCAAGTCAGTTTTGGTCTCCTTTTTATATAGGCCAAACCAAGTCAGTTTTGGTATCTTTTTTATACAGGCCAAACCAAGTCAGTTTTGGTCTCCTTTTTATACAGGCCAAACCAAGTCAGTTTTGGTATCTTTTTTATACAGGCCAAACCAAGTCAGTTTTGGTCTCCTTTTTATACAGGCCAAACCAAGTCAGTTTTGCTCTCCTTTTTATAGGCCAAACCAAGTCGGTTTTGGTCTCCTTTTTATTTAGGCCAATCAAAATCAGTTTTGCTCTCCTTTTTATGGGCGTAACCAAGTCAGTTTTGGTTTCCATTTTATATAGGTCTAACCAAATTATAATCATCACTACAAGGCGGATGCAAATTTCGTTAATAAAAGAATACTGCTTATGTTGCAGACACACAAAAGAATCCCTTTCCTGGTGTGGTAAATCAGAATTTAAAGACTTACCATGTTCTTAACCTCAACTTTCGCCTGACTTATTATTGTCATAGATCGTTCACTGTCAAATTTTATATTCGACGTCCGAGTCTATTAAACGCTTTTAAAAAAGAAAGGTGCGAAAAATGAGAACACACGGACAGGTTGTTTGTAACTTTTTCTTTTACGACACTAAGTGATTCATGACACATGAGCTACTTATTTGGTCTTTGCTTTTGATATCAAATCGGGTTTTCAGCAGAAGTGTGTCTCTTTCCTGTTAAAATCAATCACGAAATCTGGATTTGTGTCCGAGAGAATATCTTGTTAACTTAAATTTTTAACATTTGACATGATTACTTCATTAAATCAGATTCCTCGAATTTCGCCTGGCGCTTCTGGGATATTTAAGATTCTTGTGCTATTATTTTCTTTCTTTAAGAACACACAATCCCGTCTTTTCGGTTTATATCATGTTTATTATCTCCTTTGATCACACCACTGCACACACGCGAGTGTGAGAAATATATTATTTTGAAAATCTCGCTTCTTTTCAATACACTTTAATTTCCTGTTAAAGTGTTTATTATAGGGAAGAGGGATAAACTTCAAGTCAGATGAAAGCATTTAACCCTAACGAAAAGAAAGGTGGAAATAAACCTCAATAGATCAGTTCTTAAAAGAATTCATAATTAGTGCTTTTTTAATTCACCACTAATGAAAAGCAACATGATTCACTCACCGCTCAACGAAGTACAAATGTATATAAGAACCCGAGAAAAGGATATTTCTTGATGATGTCGTGCTATAACCAATGGATACAATAAATAAATCCAGAAAATAATCTTGTGGATACTAGTGGTACTATAACAAAATTTTGTCCACTGATTTACAATGCTGACATTAACGAAATGTCCGGCGTACGTAAACACGGAGGAAATCGTAGTAGAAATGGAAATGTCTAGGGTATAGGCGAAATATAGTTGTTGTTGATCGCGAGGTGGTTAGTTCGAGTCCAGACGGCGGTAGGTCGGTTTCCTGTCCTTCGGATGAGCCAGTAAAAAACAGAGGTTCCGTGTCACAGTAGGTGTCGGCACATTAAGGAACCCTCACTGTTTAAAGGCCGTAAGTGCCGAGCACAGGCCACATTTTGAAGCCCTTCATCGGCATATGGTGAAGTCATCCATATGAGCGAAATATTCTTGAGTGGAACGTTAAACAACAATACAAGAACAACTGGAAGAAACTGATTATATGTACGTTGATAGTAAGATGGCGATGATGTAAGGGATATGACGATGGATATACGACTTAAGCATTATCATATTTTTATATTCGTATATCTACAGACTAGATCTGCTGCCGTATCTTCGCGGGTTTCTTGTTTTTTTTTGTTTTTGTTTTTTTTTTTGGGGGGGGGTTGCCGTTTTCAAGTCTGCCATTTCCCAGTTAACATTTAGGATGTTACAACTAAATTACTACAGTCGAACCTGAACGACACCATAGTATCGACAGTCAAATATCGACACCTGTTCAGCGGTCATGTGTAAACACATTTTTTCGGTAACCTACAGTCGGTACTTCTGTCTCAGTAGCCATTGCGTAGTTGATATCAGTTCAGAAGCCTGGTGTTGTTACCTATCCGGCAGTCCACTTATCCATGGACACCTTTCTGGCAGCAGAACTTTGAGATATCTATCTGATTTCGTGACTGAACACGTCCACGCCTCGATTAATTCGGAACACCGCAACTCTGAAACATCCAGCTTCTATTATTTTTGTTATGGTTTGAATTCCGGAGTTTTCAGTAAGCAGGCGTTGGAATAATTACGTTAGTATTATATGTGTATATAATATATATATATATATATATATATATATATATATATATATATATATATATATATATATATATATATATATATATATATATATATACAGACTCTGCCTTGCTGCAGACTTGGGTGTAAAAATTAGCCCTGGTTGTGCACATTGTGATTTTGTCTCTGGTCGTCCGTCTGTGGTTGTCTATCCTACTCAGAATTAATTATTTTAACTTCGGTTCAAACACCGGCCATTACTACTCAGAATTGAGTATTTTTATGGTCAACCATATCCGTCGTATGTTGTTAACTTTTACTCATTTTCGACTTTTCAAAAACCAGTGGGCCAATTTTAACCAGATTTGGCAAGGAGTATCTTCATGTGAAGTCGCATTAAGTTTGGGAATGAAAAGAGTAAACAAATAACGCGAAAAAGTAAATTTGGGGTAATTTTTACACGAAGGGTTGCAACAATGCCATGTATTCGCGCGTTACATACTAATGGGGCACTGGAATCAGAAAGCGTTCGAACTGATTTATAATTTCCATGCCCATGCCTTCGCGGTCTGGACTTTTTCACATCACACTTTATAGGGGAAATTTTGAAGGTAACAAGTGTAAATTAGCGTTATTCGACCGGGTCGGTAAAACACAAATATCTTTATTTGTTCGCTCAATTTTCATTTTCAGTGAATCTACATGAAAGCGATATCGCGTGATACCGAAATATATCTAATACACTTTCACAAATATGATTTTAAATATGATTCATTTAAAAATGTGTCTGGGTGAAAGTCGAATCGTGTTGTAGAGAAATCTATTGACATTTTAGACCTTGGAATATTTTGAACAACGTAAGATACACGAGCATATTAAATGTGTCTAGACCGACGGCATGCGATTGATTTGAGAGAGAGAGAGAGAGAGAGAGAGAGAGAGAGAGAGAGAGAGAGAGAGAGAGAGAGAGAGAGAGAGATTTAAGAAACAAAACGTATAATGCATATTAAAGTATTTCCCTGATGTGGTATCAAGAGAAAAACAAAATTAATCTTACCGCAGAACGCCGAGGTGCGCGCAACACGACGGCACCTCCATTTGACGCGGTTGGTCGCCTATACGCCATGCGACGGCGCGCACTTTGAGCATGCACAAAGTACGCGCTCTGGCTCTGCATTCTGATACACGCGCAGTAGAATCGAAGTAGGGTCACCGTAGCAGCACCTAAGGGTCTCAAACAGCAACAAATGAGCTCTGTTGGCGCGCTCACATCTTAATCACTCGCCAATTTGTCAGTCGTCAAACTAACTTCATAACAATTTTTCAATCGTCAATTCGTCACTCGTCAAACTAACTTCATATCTTAATCACTCGTCAATTTATCAGTCGTCAAACTAACTTCACAACATTTCGTCCCTCGTCAATTAGTCACTCATCAAACTAGCTTCGTAACATTTTGTCACTCGTCAATTCGTCAGTCAAACTAACTTCACAACATTTCGTCACTCGTTAAATCGTCACTCGTCAAACTAACTTCACAACATTTCGTCACTCGTCAATTCGTCACTCGTCAAACTAACTTCATAACATTTCGTCACTCGTCAAACTAACATCACAGCATTTCGTCACTAGTCATTCGTCAAACTAGCTTCATAACATTTCGTCACTTGTCAAACTAACTTCATAACATTTCGTCACTCGTCAAACTATCTTCACAACGTTTTGTCACTCGTCAAACTAACTTCACGCACCTTTATTTATGTGCCAATTTAAAACTTTCATTTGTTGTAGAACGGGAGGCTTATTGCCACGTCTAATAAAAATTGTCCAATCTAACTGCATTGACTTCATTGTGTATGATTAGGCCTACACATTAGTCCAATGTACATGTATATACTTGTAAGTCAATGAACATTAACTGGTTTAATGAAACTGATTTCAAGAAAATATGGACTTATTGATTTTGCAAATATTAATAAAAAAAATCACAGACACAAAAGGTACTTGGCGGCATGAGAAGGTTCAGGAGACAATATTCAAATCAGATGTAAAACACAGACCTTTGAAAATCCAGAGATATGATCAGGTGTCATGGATGCGTAAGCAGTAAGCAGTCCTTGTTGACCGATCACATCCGCCGTGAGTCCACAGTTTAATTAAAATAATCAAGGTATGAACCCTCGTCATAATCGGTATAAAAAACGAATCAACAACAACTACCGAGCTAACCTGAATAATCCAATCGTTATATTTCGCTCACTTCGATCACTACTGCAGGGACTTTGACTAGATTTGATTTGATTTGGTTTTTTGTTTTACGCCATACTCAACAATTTTTCAGTCATATGATGGCGTCCAGTTTTTATTGGTGGAGGAGAAACCCCGGTTACCCGAGTAAAGACCACCGACCTTCCGCAAGAAAACTGGCAAACTTTGACTAGAAGAAGGCACTATAATCATTCGAGCTACTATTGAACAGGCAGTTTCTACATTTCACTCGGTGAAACACTTGTGTCAATCTCTTACAAAGAGTTGTCGGTCCTTGCTCTCTCTCTCTCTCATTCTAATTCACGTCAATAGTGAGTGTTATGTGTGAGTGTGCCTGTGTCTTTGTAAGAGTCTCTCTCTCTCTCTCTCTCTCTCTCTCTCTCTCTCTCTCTCTCTCTCTCTCTGTTGTAACTAGATACATGCTACACGGACATTTTTTGCACAATGAGCCACTGGACACATTAAAACGAAAACACATCAGGTTTCAAGGGGTGGATTCAATATTTTCTAAATGATTTAATCACCTATAGATGTGGTGACCTCTATTTCATACTCATAAACGCACGTCAGTTAATTTGAACTTTCTTTTTGACAACTAGAGTGACCTTTATAATTATGTTGGAATAAAAGTTCAAAAGTTTGGGTATATGTTTTGAATTACTGATAAAATAATGACTTTAATACTCACAAAAGCATTACGACCGTTTGACCGATCCAATCTTTATAACGCATGAGGTATACGTGGTGTAGATGACTGTTGAAAAACAAGTCACTCGCCGTGGGCATTACTTGATACAGGTAGCTAATTGTAATCAAAATCTGGTCAAAGTTCATAAACTTAGCAAGAAGTATAAAAGTGATGGTTACCAACCTTTTCCTAGCATATTAACATCTAACAGCATGGTACTAACATGGCACTTTGACAATAATGTTATAATTCAACATTTTATATTTCTTTTCAAAATTTCTTGTCTTTTAAAATATGTTCTCAATTCAATACGATTTTCTCGATTCATATTTTACCGTAACAGTTTTTGTTGTTTGTTCATTTATATTGCAGAAAAGAATCAGAGGTACGATCCGGCCATAGACGACTATTTTTGTTAACCGTATTATCATTATTATTTTCAGTTTTCGTGTACACGTGTTGGCAGGTTTAAACACAATTGGGAAATGAATATTAACAAGTATAGTGTTATATATATATATATATATATATATATATATATATATATATATATATATATATATTATCATATATATATATGGTCGCATATATCAAGCAGTTCCGCGTAGTCATGCATGGTAGTATTAATCATTATTTCAGTTCCTTGTATTTTCAGGCTTGGAATGATCGCATCTCCACAGGTATCAAGCAGTTGCCGATCGGTTGAAAAAGTAGCAAGATGACATGGGGAAGACCTCCACCTAAGGGATGACATGGGGGAAATCCGGGCGAAGTCATGCTCCTTGCGGGAGTAGTTGCTTAGGCGGGGAATTGGTATTATGGCTGTACCGTCCACTGGGTACTTCACTGTAATTCTTGTGAACATTTCTGCGTGAATATTGGTTGACAAAGGTGGTTTTATTGTACATTTCATTTATTTGACAGTTATTAATCGATATTTCAGTTTTTTATTTTCAGATTTGGAATGGACGCATCTCCACACAGGTATCAAACAGATGCCGCTCGGAAAAAAGTAGCAAGATGACATGGGGAAGACCTCCACCTAAGGGCGAAATCCGCGTAGTCATGCTCCTTGCGGGAGTAGTTGCTTAGGCGGGGAATTGGTATTATGGCTGTACCGTCCACTGGGTACTTCACTGTAATTCTTGTGAACATTTCTGCGTGAATATTGGTTGACAAAGGTGGTTTTATTGTACATTTCATTTATTTGACATTATTTCAGTTCTTTCATTCTATTTTCAGGCTTGGAATGGTCGCATCTCCACACAGGTATCAAGCAGTTGCCGATCGGGAAAAAGTAGCAAGATGACATGGGGAAAGACCTCCACCTAAGGGCGAAATCCGCGTAGTCATGCTCCTTGCGGGAGTAGTTGCTTAGGCGGGGGTATTATGGCTGGTATTATGGCTTCACTGTAATTCCGTGAACCACTGGGTACTTCACTGTAATTCTTGTGAACATTTTCTGCGTGAATATTGTATCAAGCAGTTGACAAAGGTGGTTTTATTGTACATTTCATTTATTTGACAGTTATTAATATGTATTTCAGTTTTTTATTTTCAGGCTTGGAATGGTCAGCATTCCACACACAGGTATCAAGCAGTTGCCGATCGGGAAAAAGTAGCAAGATGACATGGGGAAGACCTCCACCTAAGGGCGAAATCCGCGTAGTCATGCTCCTTGCGGGAGTAGTTGCTTAGGCGGGGAATTGGTATTATGGCTGTACCGTCCACTGGGTACTTCACTGTAATTCTTGTGAACATTTCTGCGTGAATATTGGTTGACAAAGGTGGTTTTGTTGTACATTTCATTTATTTGACAGTTATTAATCGATATTTCAGTTTTTTATTTTCAGATTTGGAATGGTCGCATCTCCACACAGGTATCAAACAGTTGCCGCTCGGGAAAAAGTAGCAAGATGACATGGGGAAGACCTCCACCTAAGGGCGAAATCCGCGTAGTCATGCTCCTTGCGGGAGTAGTTGCTTAGGCGGGGAATTGGTATTATGGCTGTACCGTCCACTGGGTACTTCACTGTAATTCTTGTGAACATTTCTGCGTGAATCTTGGTTGACAAAGGTGGTTTTGTTGTACATTTCATTTATTTGACAGTTATTAATCATTCTTTCAGTTCTATTTTCAGGCTTGGAATGGTCGCATCTCCACACAGGTATCAAGCAGTTACCGATCGGAAAAAAGTAGCAAGATGACATGGGGAAGACCTCCACCTAAGGGCGAAATCCGCGTAGTCATGCTCCTTGCGGGAGTAGTTGCTTAGGCGGGGAATTGGTATTATGGCTGTACCGTCCACTGGGTACTTCTCTGTAATTCTTGTGAACATTTCTGCGTGAATCTTGGTTGACAAACGTGGTTTTATTGTACATTTCATTTATTTGACAGTTTAATCATTATTTCAGTTCTTATATTTTCAGGCTTGGAATGGTCGCATCTCCACACAGGTATCAAGCAGTTGCCGATCGGGAAAAAGTAGCAAGATGACATGGGGAAGACCTCCACCTAAGGGCGAAATCCGCGTAGTCATGCTCCTTGCGGGAGTAGTTGCTTAGGCGGGGAACTTGGTATTATGGCTGTACCGTCCACTGGGTACTTCACTGTAATTCTTGTGAACATTTCTGCGTGAATATTGGTTGACAAAGGTGGTTTTGTTGTACATTTCATTTATTTGACAGTTATTAATCGATATTTCAGTTTTTTATTTTCAGATTTGGAATGGTCGCATCTCCACACAGGTATCAAACAGTTGCCGCTCGGGAAAAAGTAGCAAGATGACATGGGGAAGACCTCCACCTAAGGGCGAAATCCGCGTAGTCATGCTCCTTGCGGGAGTAGTTGCTTAGGCGGGGAATTGGTATTATGGCTGTACCGTCCACTGGGTACTTCTCTGTAATTCTTGTGAACATTTCTGCGTGAATCTTGGTTGACAAAGGTGGTTTTGTTGTACATTTCATTTATTTGACAGTTATTAATCGTTCTTTCAGTTCTATTTTCAGGCTTGGAATGGTCGCATCTCCACACAGGTATCAAGCAGTTACCGATCGGAAAAAAGTAGCAAGATGACATGGGGAAGACCTCCACCTAAGGGCGAAATCCGCGTAGTCATGCTCCTTGCGGGGGTAGTTGCTTAGGCGGGGAATTGGTATTATGGCTGTACCGTCCACTGGGTACTTCTCTGTAATTCTTGTGAACATTTCTGCGTGAATCTTGGTTGACAAAGGTGGTTTTGTTGTACATTTCATTTATTTGACAGTTATTAATCGATATTTCAGTTTTTTATTTTCAGATTTGGAATGGACGCATCTCCACACAGGTATCAAACAGTTGCCGCTCGGAAAAAAGTAGCAAGATGACATGGGGAAGACCTCCACCTAAGGGCGAAATCCGCGTAGTCATGCTCCTTGCGGGAGTAGTTGCTTAGGCGGGGAATTGGTATTATGGCTGTACCGTCCACTGGGTACTTCACTGTAATTCTTGTGAACATTTCTGCGTGAATATTTGGTTGACAAAGGTGGTTTTATTGTACATTTCATTTATTTGACAGTTAGCGGGGAAGTGATATTATGGATGTACCGTCCACTGGATACTTATAGTATTAGGCGGGGAATATATATATGGCTATATGGGTATATATTCTTGTGAATATATATATATATATATACATATATATATATAATCATTATATTCTTATATTTTGTGTGTGTGTGTTAAGAACAGTGTAGAACCAAGATTGCGAAAGCGTTAACGGAATAAAGCAAATAGTAATTATAGATATAATTATGACGTTCTTCACTTTTATGGCTTAACACACTATACTCGCTGTAATTCTTGTGACCAAGAAAACCAAGGTATATATTTATATATATTTATATATAGTTATATATATTATATATATACTATATTATTATATATATATATACAGGGAAGTGTACTTGCTTTTGACAATGTACATGTTGTTCTCTGTCACTTTCTTATGGATGTTTTGTAAATTTTGATACACTGGTAGGGTGTAAAATAAACTTTACAACTGGAACTATACTTGTTGTTATCATCAAAATTTTGAATTACTTCCATTCGGTAAATTCAAAATTTAGACCATGACACGTGTCTTTTTTTCATTTAAGCCATCTTTACCTTTGCATATTTTATTAACGCTGCACAATGTTTTTGAGTGATTAATTCATTAAAAAAAGATTAACAAAATGTTGGACAACATTGGCATATTTCCAAGATATATCCCACGAAAATACACGTAGAAAGAAAGACGAAAGTGTTGTGATTTGAAACACGCGTACAATAAACATGAAATTGGGAAAGTCTTCACTGTCGTGGGAAACCTCATTGTTCAGTGTAACTCTAAATATTATGATAAAAATAGAAAATATCTATAACATTTGATAAATTGGTTATAAATAGATATTATATTTTCCAGGGATTATGGAAAGAGTGAAAGCATGCATGCTATGATTTTTTTCACGTTTTGGTAACAAATTGAAAAAAATAATAGATATTTTATATTTAGTGTTTTAGCATCTTCCCAAGTCAAAGTTTTCTTAACCACGGCGTTCCCCAAATATCTTGATAGATTACATTTCATATTTGGCAGTCACTGGTGGCGACATCTAGTGCTAATCTAAAATTTCACTTAGATTGACCCGACACCAATGAAAAGCTTCACGTCACCCTTTATATCATGTGATAGATGCCTGATCGATGTTAGACACGTTCTGATTGGGTCAGTGAAACAATAGAAAACTTAGATTTTTTTAATTATGAAACAAAAGTCCTAAAAAGACCAAATGTAATCATATGTATTGTAGGGCCTAACTAAAGCAAAAGGAAAACAAACCGACTGACGCAGTGGTATACTTTGCTTGCACAGAGGCCTCTCGGAGCCCTTTGGGGTGTTACTGCGTCTCTATTGCGCTAAGATGGCGCATATACGGGAATTAAACGTATTGTTATTTTACAGCGTTCACACAACGACCACACAGAGCTGTTGCTACAATTATCTCGCTCCCATGGCGTTTCTTCCACATCCATAAGCGTTGGCAACGCGCTTCCATGGTGTTGCTAGCGTTGTCAGCCAGCACACAATGATGAGCATGATTGTCATGATGAGCGAGGTAGCAACCGGGGGTGCAGTTAGTCAATTGTTAGAACTCGTAGGAACACATTAACACGCCGCGGGAGCTTCATAGAAACGCCTCGGTCGTCGTCAGGAACCGTGACATTTAAATGTGTTTTTTTTTTTTTTTCTGTTTTATTACCTAAAACCCAAACCGTCAGCGGACGCTAAACAGAGAAAAACTTGAAATGGCGTTACTTCCGGTAACTGGGCGTTGTTTTATTCCAGTAGCCATCTACAAGAGGGTCAGGAAATACGCCGCTTAAAAAATTTAGAAATCTACACTTGCTCCTAACTCGAGTAATACTCACGTCTAAGAATTTTACTTCTGCGATTTCTGAAATATGATTGGTTGAGCAGGCTAGGTTAAGAATAAGCTAATATCGACCCGGTGTTGTAGCATAGACTTTCCCCCCGAGTTCCCCTAGAAGAACGGGCACGGCCCCCGGAAAATAGGTCCATCATAGAATTTCCCCCTAAGAAGAATCAACCTGGGCCCAACATTCCCCTAGGAAAAAACGCCCCAGTATAGAATTTCCCCAAAATGACAACACCTTTCCCCTATCTATCCATTTCCAGCTCTATTACTACAAATTTATCAATTCATATAAGTCAAAAAAACTAACACGCCAACTATAATTTTTGGTTAAAAAAATTAAGATTGAAACCGTGAAATTTGGTATAAAATAAATTAAAAACACTAATTTTTTTTGTCGATTTACTTCATTGATAAATTAAGTTGAGAATAAGCAAATATTTAAAAAAAAATATCGGATTTCCCAATGTTCGATTTGCTTGACTAAGACATAAACAAAAATATCATAATTATTACTGTACTCCTACTACATTTTAGTCGAGTTATAGCAAAAACAAAACAAACAAAAAAACAAAACAAAAACAAAAAAACCAACAAAAAAAAACCAAACAAACAAACCAAAAATGAAAAAACAAAACAAAAAATATATCAGTTGATATCAATCATTCATAACCAAATTCAAAGTCAGTTGGTGCAGCGTGGGTACCTCAAAATTTCAACGTTTGCAGAAATAAATAATTTACATTTTCCAGCGTTCAAGAATATCATGACATTTTCATATCTAGATTGCATTATGTCAGACAATTTATAAAAGCACATATATATTCTATTTTGAAATCCGGAAACAAGAGGAGGGGATTCTACCCTAGGGCCGCTTTTCCGCCCAGGGGATAACTCTTTACTGACTTTATGTTGGGGGAAAATAATATACTTATTTCTCCCCATAGGGAAAAGTCTAACCCAGGCCCGTTTTTCCGGTGGGGACTTTGTGGGGAGAAAAGTCTATGCTACAATATCGGAAGCCCGGAATCTCTTTTATTTTATTGTAACTCCCACACACAAAGTCCGTTTGTTGTATACTTATTGCATAGATTGTCCCAAACAATGAATTAAAACTGATGATTTTTTCTGTATTTTTACGTGCACAGAGAGGCCATTCAGTAGCCTCGGGACTATACAATTGGAATCTTTTCAATACATCAATTAAAACATGACTTTTTATTTCTATTTTGTAATATTCTTTTAAGGTGACTGTAAACCTGTAACCTATCTGGATCCGCCTATTGACTTTACTATTACTAATAAGTATCCTTAAAACTGTCTCCCAGAAAAAAAAAAATGTGTAAGGTAAGCCATTGGAACATCTTGATTATTCTCGAGAAGGTAAATATCAGTTTGAATCCACTTATGTTTATAAATTCAGTTATATACACTTTTAGTCATTGATGAACCTACACACGCCGACATCATATTACCGGGTAAAACATGAAAACAAGAATTAGAAAATATGAAATCGTGGAAAAATTTAATTTCGTACACGACAGGAGTTTGTTTGCTTTTATTACGGGCGATCCAAACATTTGTCTACACCCTGACCCAGGGATTCTCAGAGAAGGTCGGGTTGGGTGGGATTTGTAGTCATAATTTGTCAGTAAAATTGTCCTTTACTAATTCCTCATTTACAGGAAGATGACAAATTTCAAAGTAAAAGAAACTAAAGTCTATCGAGCGTAAATAATGCAGAACATGGTTTTTATTAGCGTGAGAAGTGCTATTCTGAGTATTTCTATTAATCGCTCGTTAATTTACCCATTCACTTGCCATATCACATCCCGTGTAAAGATTGACCCCCAAGTTCCGGGTTACATATTTTTCACGATGACAAGATAAGGTGTATTCGGATAAAATCTAACCACACTACACGTCCACATGACGACTTAAATGAAAATGAAACTAGCGTGACAGGGATATATTAATTTCGAATGTCTTTGTTCTAAATTGTTCCTCGGGTGGTTCGTCTTCTTCTTCCCCTTTTCTCTATCAAAAGAGAGAAACGAATTTTTGATGGGAATTATTGTTCAACAGAATACATTTCAAACACAAGAGAAGTTAAATATCGCTTATATCATTGAAAGAAAAGTTATTCACTAAAAAGAAAAAGATAGTGTGTGTTTGTAATATCCAAACTGTATATACTGTTGAATGTGTTATGTACGGTGTTTGTTGTATACATACTGTTGTTGTTTTATATACGGTGTTTGCAATATCCGTTTTGTTTTATACTTTCATCGTTTTTACGGATGGTGTTTGTTATATCCATACTGTTTTATATTGTTGTATTAACATACGGTGTTTATAATATACTTACAAATTTATGCTGTTGTTTTACGCACGGTGTTTGTAATATCCATACTACTTTATAATGTTGTTTTGTGGACGGTGTTTGTTATATCCATACTGCTGTTTTACGGAAGATGTTTGTTACATACATCCCGATTTAGGGAGCAACCATTTGATTTTTATGGAGGGGAGTGGGGCTGGGATCAAATTTTTCATCTGGATTTTTTTCGTCGTAAATTTTGAATACATAACTCATTGCACATTTGTAATGCAATATTTCACTATGGTAGCTGGTTACACGCATCTTTCAGAATTGTAGCGCGAATAGGCATTTATCATCCTCCAAACATAAAACTATTCCTGTTTACCAACTATTATATCACACAGAGTATCCATATCAAAAGAAGTTCTTAGAGGTGTATATAGATTAATTTAATCTCTGAAATAAAGCGAAACACAGTTACGGGTAGGGGGTTTTAGGAGTATGCTGACGCCCCCTAGATGTATTTTGGAATTACCTAATGGAAAAGCTGATTAGGCATTTTATAACTTCCAGACACAAAATTATGAGTTTCCACTAGGTCCAGTCTATGCTGCCGAGAAAATGTTCAATTTTACAAGCACAGAGACTTCATTATTTAGATTTCAGACATAAAATTATAATTTGCTTTTATCTCCAATGCATTAAGTTGACAGACTGATTATTTTCCTACAATGCATTGAGTTTCAGCAAACATAAGTCTCACCAGAGCAATGTATCGGGAAAGGTCGAACTGAGAATTTTTTAATTTTTAAAGTTCTAAGAAGCAATTTACTAACACTGTCACACTAACTTATATCTAACAATCCTATATAATAAAGCACATTATTGATTTGATTCCATGTTAAAAGAATTTTAACAGTAATTAACCTTCATTTCTTGATGTATAAAAACACCAAATTCAGGGGAGATTGTAACTCCCATACCTCCCTCTAGATCGGTCACTGTAATACATAATGGTGTTGCATATATATATATATATATATATATATATATATATATATATATATATATATATATATATATATATATATATATATATATATATATATATATGTAGTTCGGTACCCTCATAAAACTCAAAGCATTTGACTGTGGAAAGGAACAAAAAGTGAGAAACTGTAAAAAATAATAACAAACTTATCAAAAACAAACCCAAGAACCAAAAACCGTCTTCCAAACTACATTTTACTATAAGGTGTAATTTAGACAACTTCATTTAGACATGGAATTGCTATTTTATTAGCTTAATATTTAAGAATAAGGATAAAGTTTTGTAAAGTAATTACATGTCAAATGATTCTTAACAATTAATATTTGATATTTACAAACCATTTTTGTAATGTGAAATTATTGTGAGTATAGTTTGTAATATGAAATCTTACATGTATTAGAGTTGGTGAGTGTCTGAGATGAGTGGTAGTTCAAATTGGTGTATAGACACTAATGTAATAATGAACTTTCAATTATTTTTGACTTGTTTTTTTTTTTTGCCATTTGAATTGTGGTTTTTAATTGTGAGTTTTGACGTTTTTATTTTATTTTTTTATTTAATTATTACCCAGTGAAGGCCAAGAATTACCAACACATTCACTGATTGGTTTTGTTTAAATCTTTACATTTGATTTGTTTTATAATTTTTGTATCTTTGTTGAATATAACAGTTGATTTTGATCATGTTTCCCAAAATTGGTCCCGACCTTTTTCGTCAGTTGCAGCTTGCCCTTTTTTATTTTCACCGAATTGCTCGTCCAGGATTTTTTTTCACTATGAACTCTGGTCATGTCTTTTTATTTCAAATTTAATCCTACCCCAACTAAAATCAAATAGTTGTTCCTTATACTGTTGTATTAATGTACGGTGGTTGTAATATCCATACTGTTGTTTTCCGGACGGTGTCTGTTATATGCATCCATGAGAATTCATTAATAGAGGATCATCCTTAATGTTCATACTGTTTTATATTGTTGTTTTACGGACAGTGTTTGTAATATCCATACTGTTTTATATTGTTGTTTTACGGACAGTGTTTGTAATATCCATACTGTTTTATATTGTTGTTTTACGGACGGTGTTTGTAATATCCATACTGTTTATGCTCTTGACTGTGTAAGTATGGTTCTTGTAATATCCAGACTGTTTTATACATGTAATGTTTTAGCCTTCCATAAAAATATTTTCGCTAAAATGGAGACGCGACAAGCTACATGAAATGTCACTTTTATACTTTTATGTCACATAATTTACCACACCGTCCGTGACGTATGGCTACAGTTTTTTTTTTGTATCAACCGACAATCCCCCCCCCCAGTTCGCTTGGCGAAGGAACCGTTAGGCCTAGAACCTGTTTAAAACGCCGTGCGTCACTGGAAATTGAAATTGTGATCGCTTGATTTCGAGGCAAAGAAGTGGCAATGTGAACGGTCCATATTGTAAACGATTGGACTGATATGATGTACATATTTTTGTTATTAATCAGAATATTCCAAATAATAGACACCTTGTGAAAGAGTTTAGTCTCCATGTGACTGTTACAGCATGGCGAGTGTAGGTCCATATGTGTGTGTTTGGTCGACTTTTTGTAGCTTCACGTGTACATATATTGATACTTTGGTCAGTTTTGATTTAAAGTGTCATATGGCAGGAAAAACAAGATTAAGTTAATAGAAAACAAGATTATTTACCATCGTAAATTATTATCTCAATAAGAATATATCCTGACTGGCCTGAGCACCAACTGACACCAATGGACAACTACATAAGGTCAAATCTCAACAAAATATAGTCCATTCCTCCAACGTATGATTACGATTCTGTTTGGTTCAGAATAATCGACAAACTGGGAACATTATCATTAGGAATGGGGTTCCACTGCTTAACAACGGAAATCCTAAAATTTGAAGATTAAAGTTCTATAACCCAGGTGGTCGTATACATGTTTTTTCTTGATGTATATACATTTTGTATATCATATTTATGTCGCTGTTGACTGCGCTATTAATCCAGGTTAACTTATAACCCTTTAGAACCTTTCTACTGAAGATTGTACGATTTAACTGTCCTCTGTGTAACATTCGATACTATCTCTCTAATATATTTAACAACTTTGTAAGAGGTCTTCAACAACATCCGCATCTAGAGTGTACAGATGAGGTGATAATTTAACGTGAAATGGAGTAAAACGATATTCTGCAATTTCACTTCTAAAAAAGACTATTTTGGTCAAGAATACGAACACGAAATTGAGTACAAAAGTTATTTGTGATTTAGCTGCGTTGATAACATTGCCTCTGTCTTGACTCTGAATATACAAACATATCACATTTACATCATTTTCTTTTAAACTGCAACATGCTTCTTTGATGAGGGAGTCGATACAATCATATTGTTTGCTGCAGGTTTGTTTCCGCAATACATTAGGGTATAAAGTTTTCTTTACATACATCATTGACAACTATAGCTAAGTACACAATAACCGTGGTGATTTTATCACCTGTCTATGATATGTATGTCTACAATGATCTTGTATTTTGAACCTATTCAACATTGGATCATTTCATATATATTGATAAACATCTTACTTCAGTTGTTGAGTTACTTATTGGATACTAGTTGTTGAAGTACTTGTTAATAAGAAATTGTTGAGTTACATGATAAAAAGTAGTTGTTAAGTTACTTACTAAGTAGTTGTTGAGTTACTTGTTGAAAAGTAGTTGTTGAGTTACTTATTGGATAGTAGTTGTTGAGTTACTTATTGGATTATTGGACTTATTGGAGTAGTTTGTTTGGATAGTAGTTGTTGGGTTACTTATTGGATAGTAGTTGGGTTACTTATTGGATGTAGTTACTTATTGGATATAGTAGTTGTTGAGTTACTTATTGGATAGTAGTTGTTGAGTTACTTTGGATAGTAGTTGTTGGGTTATTTATTGGATAGTAGTTGTTGGGTTACTTATTGGATAGTAGTTGTTGGGTTACTTATTGGATAGTAGTTGTTGGGTTACTTATTGGATAGTAGTTGTTGGGTTACTTATTGGATAGTAGTTGTTGGGTTACTTATTGGATAGTAGTTGTTGGGTTACTTATTGGATAGTAGTTGTTGAGTTACTTATTGGATAGTAGTTGTTGAGTTACTTATTGGATAGTAGTTGTTGGGTTACTTATTGGATAGTAGTTGTTGGGTTACTTATTGGATAGTAGTTGTTGGGTTACTTATTGGATAGTAGTTGTTGAGTTACTTATTGGATAGTAGTTGTTGAGTTACTTATTGGATAGTAGTTGTTGGGTTACTTATTGGATAGTAGTTGTTGAGTTACTTATTGGATAGTAGTTGTTGGGTTACTTATTGGATAGTAGTTGTTGAGTTACTTATTGGATAGTAGTTGTTGAGTTACTTATTGGATAGTAGTTGTTGGGTTACTTATTGGATAGTAGTTGTTGGGTTATTTGTTAAGTAGTGGTTGTAGAGTTGAGTTGCGTGTTGAATAGTGTTTGTAGAGTTATTTGATGGGTAGAAGTTGTTGAGTTACTTGTTAAATCAAGAAGTCCTTCAAATGTGTATATTATTGTGTTGACTATCATGCAGATTATATAAAGTCCTTCATATGTGTATACCAAGTCTCATTTTGTATATTACTGTGTTGGCTACTGTGCGGTTTATACGCAGTCCTATATATTTGTATATTATTGTGTTGGCTACTGTGCGGTTTATACGCAGTCCTATATATTTGTATATTATTGTGTTGGCTATTATGCGGTTTATACGCAGTCCTATATATTTGTATATTATTGTGTTGGCTATTATGCGGTTTATACGCAGTCCTATATATTTGTATATTATTGTGTTGGCTACTGTGCGGTTTATACGCAGTCCTATATATTTGTATATTATTTGTGTTGGCTATTATGCGGTTTATACGCAGTCCTATATATTTGTATATTATTGTGTTGGCTATTATGCGGTTTATACACAGTCCTATATATTTGTATATTATTGTGTTGGCTACTGTGCGGTTTATACGCAGTCCTATATATTTGTATATTATTTGTGTTGGCTATTATGCGGTTTATACACAGTCCTATATATTTGTATATTATTGTGTTGGCTACTGTGCGGTTTATACGAAGTCCTATATATTTGTATATTATTGTGTTGGCTATTATGCGGTTTATATGCAGTCCTATATATTTGTATATATACTGTGCGGTTTTGTATATTTGTATATTATTGTGTTGGCTATTATGCGGTTTATACAAAGTCCTATATATTTGTATATTATTGTGTTGGCTACTGTGCGGTTTATACGCAGTCCTATATATTTGTATATTATTGTGTTGGCTACTGTGCGGTTTATACGCAGTCCTATATATTTGTATATTATTTGTGTTGGCTACTGTGCGGTTTATACAAATTCCTATATATTTGTATATTACTGTGTTGGCTACTATGCGCTTTGTACAAATTTTTCATATCTATTTAAAGTTTTGTGATTCTATACATCTTCATATTCTGTGCGTGGTAATGTATAACTTGGTTTATAGTCCCAACTAAAAACTTGCCAGTGATTTTCATCGTCCTAATCATACAATGTGACCAAAGCTAACATTTAAAGTACATGCTTTGAAATTGAAATGAAAACTGCAATTGATTAATCAATGTAATATGAGTGGACAAAAACAGAAAGTGACAGGTTGTGAATAACACCAATCAATTTCTGTTCATAAATTCATTATGTAGTTAATTATTCCATAATTGTAAACTTCCTTCATCTGATTATAAGCGGAAATATTTGGTAAATGTATTGAAAATTAGATATAGGAATAGGGAGGGATAAACCAGACATCTCCTATATAACTCATTGTCTAGAGCATGGTCCAAGTTCTTCAAAACTCCCAGAACTGTCAGCGGGGCAGTCAGGGTGGGATAATGTGTTTTTTACATTGATGCATACAGAATCTCGATAACAATGAGGCCACTAGCACGTCCATGGCAAATATGTTGTCAGTTCCTTTATATCATGTTTAAATTTTGAAGTTAAGGCCTACTTACTAGTGGCAGTGACAGGGGGGGATCCAGGAATTTTCAAAGAGGGGGTATAATGTTTTTTTCGTATGCATGAAAATAGTGTGTTCATTCTGTGTAAAGAATTGGATATCTATATTTTGCAATCTTTAATTGATAATAAGACCAGGGAAAATCGTTTATACAAATCGATCCAATGCAAGTTTACAAACAAATCATACTTATACATACTGAGAAAACACAAACGAAATTTTCTTTACTGATATGTAGGGCAAACACGTCAGAGAGAAACTGAAATACAAGGCGTAGTCAAAAGCCATAAAATCCAAAGCCAGGGTGGCTGCAGTATTTCAAGTAAGAGGGAAGGAAGAGTTAAGAAATGTTTTCGGCAATCGTTGTGAGGTGCACAAATTTTGGTAATTTATTTTTATGAATGTTCCAACTTTTATATATATATATTTATATATCTATATATATCTATAGATATATATATATATCTATATCTAGATATATATATATATATATGTTGTAACCATTTTTGTCAACTTCTGGGCTTTTGAGTTGGTTTTTACTGTCCATACATCTAGGGGGGCATATGCCCTACTTGAATCTGCCACACACACTCTCTCTCTCTCTCTCTATATATATATATTTAAGGATTAACTTTAACAATTTTGCAATTTATTGAGAAATAATATGGTTTGAGGTGCAAAGTGGTTTATAACAAAGTGTGCCTCAAACCATATTATTTCTCAATACATTGCAAAATTAATAATCCTTATAATTTAATTCAAGACAAGAATAAATTGGCTTCACATCTTCATTTTTTACAAAAAATGTCAACTGAACAATACAATGAAAGCGGAAGAATAAATCTGCCACTGTCGTTTGTCCTTAGCAACCTCCAACATAAAATGCTAAAGTCAGCCATACTGAATCAAAATGTAACGAGGGCTGTTTATGGAATTTCAGAGATTTAAGTGAAAGATACAGTTGGCATATGAGGAGTTAAATAGAAGTCCAGCCGACAAATTGTGGGAGCTTAAAGTGAAATTTGAAGGCTTGGAGCTTCATCCATTTGACTTTGTGTGATATCCTGATACGACATCAGAGAGCATTTCCAGAAGTGGGCATGCCTAAGGAACCTAACCATTTTATCAACATATAAAATAATGATATTAAAAAAATAATAATAAAACGACCAATCACAGTTGCTGTCTTATACAGATATATATACATTGTATATCACTGCCAGTTGGTATACTCAAAAACTGAACATCATGACAACTGGTTGACATCCTCTTTAAAATTAAACCACGGTAACTACAAATAAATGAAGTTTACACAAGAATAGAATTTTAAAGTTACAACCTCAGTCTGTGGAAATTAAGCTTTAAAGAAAACCAAGGCCCAATCTGAAACCGTGCATCTACAGTCAAGGGGAGATAATCCCAATTATGCCTGAGTAGTACTTTCAAAGTATTTGAAACATTGCCATTTGCTCACCTCTATTCACGATAAAAGTTAGCAAATGTTATCATTGAATCAATCAGTTAATATTTCAGCACAATTATTAATTTATGGAGAACTGTTCATATTATAATGTATGACTGATATTTTGATGTTTTTGTAGATATTTGTGTGTTAAACATTTAAACAAATTATTAAATGTTTAACACTTCAATATTTTTTGCAATTACTTTCTGGTGGGTAAAATCAAGGTACTAAGTAACTTTAAATCGGACAGAATTTCGGCCCATCATAAACTTGACTAATTGGTTTCAAAGGAGAAGATTTTCTGAAAAGAAATTAAAAAAAGCCATAATGCCCACCATAGCAAAACTAAAAACATACTTCTACAACTTAGGTGAGCTAACAAGTAAACATAAAGTTTGCCATGGGGATGACAATAATTTTCAAGATACTTAACCATTTCTGAAAGGCTGGGCCCAAAACAATCTTAATTTACAAGACTAACACACAATTACATCTCACCTGTCCCTGTTTTTATAAACGAATCTCTTGATATGTCGCATATAGGTTCTAACCCTATCTGCTACAGGTCATGGCGGATGACATTGTAGGTGGGTTATTTTCTTCCAGTGAAAAAGAGACTTACACAATCTTGTAAGCAATCTAATGGCAAAGAGATGTTAACATTTTTTCATTATAACCAACACTTAGCACACAAAATCTAGAAATAAAGAATAAATTTCATAACCTTGGATAAGTTTAACTACACTGTAAAATTTGATAAAATTTTGCAGACAAACGGTTCCTATTTATGAAGTAAATTACATCTCTTTGCCATTCAATTTTGTGAGTCAATTTTCATTGGTCAAACATTACACAACTATGATAGGTCATCTGTACATGACCCCATAGTTGATTGCGTTAGATCCTCTATGTGACATATCAGAAAAAGGGAATGGTGGGAGATTTGTTTTTAATTACACTGGGCCCAAAATGACCAAGTGATTCACCATTAATCTTGTCTTGACACAAGGAACAAGAAAATGTATGGTTTCAGGGTAAATATTTCACAAAGATATCTGACAATTTCTATTAAAAAAGAAAGATTTGGGGTCCTTCCTGGTAGCTACAGTTTCACCCCTGGAGATCGATATTCAGAATAGACATCAATTAAATGTTGTAATTTATGGCTTGGTGGTTCTTGAGAAAAATACTTTTTTCACTTGTTCTTAACTATCAATCCCTTAAAGGGGACATGGTCCTTCTTTCACAAAGTTGAATCCCTTCCAAAAAGAAAAAAAAATGCTTTGTGTCAAGTATGGTTGAAATGGACCCAATTGGTTCTACAAAAGAAGTAAAAAATGTCAAGTTTACAACACCAACAACTGACAAATGATAACTTTTGATCAGAAAAGAGGGCTCAAAAGTGAATATGGATGTATTATAGTAGACGAGTGATGGCAATCACTCACTGACCTTTGGTCTAGAAAAACTAAAAATAATAATAAAAACAGAGCTTCCTACAAATTTTAATATCACAGAATAAGACATAAATACACAAAAAAACAAATTAAACTTCTTGAAAAGTTGGACGGATACTGTCTTTCTCTTTAATGTTATAACTACAACATTTTGTTATAACTGACTGTTTCCCACTGTGGGTGAGACAACTGTGTGTTAAATATATTATTACAACAAAAGTTTATCAACTGACAACTTGTCATCTATTCTGGCAGTAAATCATCTCCTACATCTTCATCAAACAAATCATCAGTTTCTTGTTTTCTAGCTGCTGCTGTCTTGGGTCGTTCCATTTGAGGTCCAAGTGGATCAGAATAAGAGGCATCTACAGAAAGACAAAAGACAACAAATAGTGACAAAAAAAAAAAATAAAAAATCAGGGAAAGGAACACATAAGTGATAATCAATTGTGTTCTTATCTGTGACAGCATGATGACAGTGATATCTAACCTTATATGACATCGTTTGTTCTATCAAACAGTGTGTGACAATATACCATTATTGACTTCTGATGAGGTTAACATCTTGATTTATGAACTCCAGGGAAGTGATATTCAACAAGGCTAATGGCCGAGGTGATTATAACTGTTCTTGGAGTTGATAAATCAAGGTGTCAACCGTTTTCAAAAGTCAACAATTGTTTTTGTTACATGATTCTCTTATTTGTCTTATTTATATTAATGAAATATGAAAAGGAACAACTATGTCAGAAACCTGAAATGATTACACTGGTGAAAAGTAGCGCTGTGTGAAAAACAGGAACCATGACAGCACATGTACTAGTTGTTGGATTGTTATTTCAAGCGACAAAGTGATTTGGGGGTTAATATAATAGTGTGTGACAGCATGACGACAGTGATGTTTACAAGACAGTGTGTCTATACATGTTTACAAGACACTGTCTATACATGTTTACAAGACACTGTGTCTATACATGTTTACAAGACAGTATCTTTACTTGTTTAGAAGACACTGTGTCAATACATGTTTACAAGACAGTGTCTGTACTTGTTTACAAGACACTGTCTATACATGTTTACAAGACTGTCTGTACTTGTTTACAAGACAGTGTCTATACATGTTTACAAGACACTGTGTCTATACATGTTTACAAGACACTGTGTCTATACATGTTTACAAGACAGTGTCTGTACTTGTTTACAAGACACTGTCTATACATGTTTACAAGACTGTCTATACATGTTTACAAGACACTGTGTCTATACATGTTTACAAGACAGTGTCTGTACATGTTTACAAGACAGTGACTGTACTTGTTTATAAGACACTGTCTATACATGTTTACAAGACTGTCTATACATGTTTACAAGACACTGTGTCTATACATGTTTACAAGACAGTGTCTGTACATGTTTACAAGACAAGACACAGTGTCTGTACTTGTTTACAAAACAGTGTTAATACAGTAAAACATGTTTTAGCAACCACCTGTGTATAAAGACCACCTGATTATAAAGACTGGTTTTGTCATGTCCATAAGAGGATCTTTATAAACAAGTTTCACTGTACATGTTTACGGCTGTACATGTTTACAGGACACCGTGTATATATGCATGTTTACAACTGTTCAATCAATGCCTCTACAATAATACTTTTTGTATATGTTTTAAAATGTTAAATCTTTGTGTGTACAGACAGAGTGAAACTTCCTAAAGCCGTACCTCACTTTGACCAATAATTTGTTTTGTTCAGATTTTTAAGGGGGTGGTTCTTGGAATAAACCTTTTCTGGCTCGGTTTTTAAACTATGATAAATTTATAATAGTAAAGATCATGAAGATCTGTCTGGCTCCCTCTTTATTATACTGTTAATAGTTTTCGGTTTCCTCACATTTCATGCATAATCATACTTTTTTTTATTCATACATATTTATACATGTTGAAACTGTTAAATCAATGTGTCTGCATATATTATTCACATTTGTTTTGAAGTGTTAAATCTATGTGAATATGTACATATATATCTATACATATTATTACATCAATGTGTCAACATATATATATAGGTGTCTCTCGATTGCTTGAATGTTGAAACCTCAAAGTTCTTGATCTTTTGAAGTTAATATAGATCCCAATTTTGTCCCTTTGTAAAATAGTTTAATAACCTTTGATCTCATGAACATCAAAAGCTCAATGTTCTTGAAAACTCGGTTAATTTGAAGTCCCAATTTAAACAATCCTTTGTATTTCACTCTCAAAACCTCAAAGTTCAAGTATTTATTGATGAAAAGATAACAAAGAATATACCATATGTCAACCATCTTGGAAATAATGACATCAAGATCCTTACATGGGAGATTAAACAAAAGGATGTGTTTTGATAACTGGGTGTTTGGACAAAGTAGGTTCTGACCTAATCAAGGATTGGTTAGATTTTTAATCAAATGTCAAGTTGGATAAATAAGAACATGAATTATTGAGTTCATGAAATATTGCTTAAGTGACAAGAAATTAAATGAATCTGTTTTATAATTTTTTAATTTTGAATAGTGTTTTATGTTACACTAAACAACTTTTCAGTCAAATGATTGTGGCCAGTCTTTATTGGTGGAGGAGAGAACCCACTTACAATGTACTCGAGAAGAGGCCAATGACATTCCACAAGTAAACTGACAAACTTTCTCACAAAACTCAACTTAGGTTTCAGCAGGGCCCCAAAGCTGTGTTGACCAGAAGTGAGAGAGTTCATAGTTCAAAGTGTGATGCTCTAACCACTTGGTCATGGAGGCATGATTTTGTTTTATGTAATTCGCATGTGCCTAACTGGCATTTCTAAAGCAATGTTAAATATTTATACTGTTTTCGATTTCCTATTTATATACATGTTTAGAACCTACATTGGTGGAAATGTCAATTTCCAGAACTCTTAAAACCTCGAGCTCTATTAGTGGTCCCATGGGTTTTAGGGTATCGAGAGTCACCTATATATATATATATTTGTGTGTATACATGTTTTAAACTGTTAATCAATTATTTAGTGCTCTATGGTTAATTAGAAGGAGATAGTACATTGCTTCAGTAATTAATTCAACAGATTTGATAATTCAGTTATCTTTATGTCCAAAGTGCCTGAACATGTCAACAGGTTAGTTATAGGTCAAATGAGATCTAAGAATAGACATAACACGGTTATCAAAATGAGTGTTACCCATAAACAGCGTATGACATTGCAGTACAGTCAATAAAATTAAGTATGGAAATTTATGCACCTCCCAATGAACAATGAAAAACAGAAAAAGAGAAGAGGGCTATACACCAGAGTGCTGACTAGAGCAATCATGGAGAAATGAGAGCAGTCAGTTACATTTATCCAATGTAGCAGTATTATATATAGAAACAGGACAAATGTAGGGACATTTTATCTGCACCAAAGCAAAGACCTGTTATAAAGCAGAATATTTTGTGTCTATCTACCCTAAGAAATGGGTAAAGAATAATCCCGGTGATCTCACTTAAACATCTCAGTATCTAATCTGTGAATTAGGCAAAATGCTATTTCCCTCTACTTAAATCTACTTCTTATCTCCTTGAGAGTGTTTTAGAATTTTGTCTGCCCAATCACAAATGACAACCAATACATGGTCAGAATTAAGAGTCTTGTATGGTCAATCACTAGTAACCAATGGCAACCAATATATATGATTAGAAGTAAAATTCTTGTCTAATCAATCACTAGTTACCAATGGCAAAAAATATTATTAGAAGATTCTTGTCTGCTGCATCAATAGTAACCAATGACAACCAATGACAACCAATGATGAAACATCTATACATATGTCTTGAAAGAATGTAAGAAAGATATTTACAATGAATTCATGAAATAAATCTCAAAAAAATGAATGGCTAGAACAAAGCACAAATGACTTATAGAAACCGTGATTTGTTGCTACCCAAGGAACAACTGCATAAAGCATGAACAAAAAAATTAACAAGATATTTCAAGGATGCAATGCTGAGAATAATTATAACTGTGGTAATATTTTAAGTGCTAAAAACGGATGTTATGAATAAGCTTTGAAATGATGGCGAGAAAGAGCCAAGATGTATAAAACTGATAAATATCAGGAGATGAATATGTAAACAAGCAACAAATAAAAATTGCGAAGGATACGAAAAACAACACAATATTTATCTACAGCTTTCACCCAGGATTAAAAGTATTATAGCTAAATTCTTACCTCTCTCTTCTATTAATGCAAAATAAAGTTAAATATTTCTGATAAGTTTTAAGTTTAAATATCTGATATGGATGGGGTTTTTTTTAAAGCAGTTTCATGATTTAAGCACATATCTATGTTGGTAATTGATTATGATGAATAATTCTAAATATATTAAATATATATTGCAAGAAAAACAATAATTCAATTTCCTAATACATCTATAAACTACATAATACTACATATAGTCCAACAATGTCTAGACTAACCCGAATGCACTTCAACAAAAGACTAATCTGTACCTCTATGTCATAAGTTAAAAAAAGTATGAGCCCAATGTAAAAAAAAAAGAAGAAATAATCAATCCTTTCACCCCTGAATATTTGAGTGTTATGCTCTTTCTTTTGTTTTAGACCACTCTATTATGGTATGTAGGGATGGAAGGGTTAACAGGACTTGTAGTCCAACTAAATACCCCTACAACATGTATTGCTCCTTACTTTCTAAATCTGAGATCAAAATATCACAGTAACTTTGATTACTTCAACTCTAATAATAATGATTCTACTCCAACATGTCTTTAAGATAAAATGATGGTTATCCTTGTTTATTTGATACATAGCATAGGAACATTCAATCCGATTCATAAAAACCTTATGACTCATTGATCTGATGTGAAACTTTGAAACATAAATGATACATATCATAAAGTGCTAATTAATGTAAAGCTGTGTACATGACCTGTCTGTGTCGTGTGACCAGTCTGTGTAAATGTGGCCAGTCTGTGTAAATGTGGCCAGTGATAAAAACAGTTATAAACACCAACCACATTTAGTTTGACTATAGATCTACTATAACCATGATTACTTTATATGTATTAACCTGGAGCACGAGAGGACATTACACCTGTAAATACTGTGCTAGTTACAGCAAAACTTACATTATCTTGTTTATCAACAGCTATACTGTCAAAAGACCTTGTCTAGCTGTTATATAATCTAAAAGCAAACTAACAGAAGTACCTATAAAACTAATAAAATACTACATAAACTAATAATAGAGAAACAATTAAAACTTTAGATCAACATATCTGGTGTAGCAGCTTTATAATCTAATTAAATGAGACAAAAAGGTAACAAGATGCCCGTAGTAACAAGGAAACAAATATAGAGAAATTGAAAATTCTGAAACGGGAAAAGACACTTGAAGCCATCAAGGTAATTGTGGCCATGAAGTTTCACCAAGTTCTCTTGAACTGTTCTTGAGATATGCCCAGGAAATAATTGGTAATTTTGATTTCATTGTAACAGGAAAAATATCAAAAATAAAAATTCCACTATAGCAAAAGGCTCAACTAGGTAACAAAGATGATGTGCACATGAAGTTTAGCGACTTATCCTGAAAGGTTTTGAGCTCTGGATATGCTGAAAGTGGTGATTTTGGTAATGTGTTTCCATGGTAGCAAAAATATATCAAGAGATAACAAAAGGCACTATTAGGCACATGAAGTTATTTTGTACAACATTTTTGCTATGTCCTCAGAAAGGGCATCGACTGATGAACAGAACCCATTTGTACATCATCTACCAACAAAGCGATAAAAACATACAACCCCCCCCCAAAAAAAAACAAAAAAAAAAAACAAAAAAAAACCCTAGAATAATCTTGACAAGCACATTTAGATCCCTTTCCTATATATAAATCCTACAAATTGGAGTTGGAATGAAATATGATTTGTAGCATATAGTAACTAATAATCTAACATACCTCCTGTCTATACTCTAGCGATGCTATCACAAAAATAATAACTAACACATTATAGAATGTTGAATTACTCCAGTAGCAGCATAAAATGATACCTAACACATTATAGAATGTTGAATTACTCCAGCAGCAGCATAAAATGATGCCTAACACATTACCGAATGCAGAATTACTCCAGGAGCAGCATAAAATGATACCTAACACATTATAGAATGTAGAATTACTCCAGTAACAGCATCTTACCAATTTCTTGTCTCTGTGCTTGATAAGGCTGATCATCATCGCCGTCATTTAAAGGAGGTCGTCGTTTGGACTTTCCACCAGCCTTTCTTCCAGCACTATCTTCTCGATCTGAGATAATTATAAAAAGATTCTATAAACAAGAAATATTTGTAAAATATATATACTGTATAGAGGGAAATTTATGGCCCCATTTTATTTTCGCCCTCATCATTAGTGGGCAAATTCAAAACTAGGTGAATTCAAAAAGGTAAATTCATCTATTTTTATTAATTGCATAGATTTTGGGCGAATTTAAAATGGGGCAAAACTGTTTGCAAGTGTAGTAGGGCGAAAATAACACGGGGCAAATATAACCCTGTATACAGTATGCCCAACTCATCCATGCTATCTGTACTCATGAGAAACATTCATAATTTTTCTTATATTGAGTGTAATGTGAACATGCCTGCCCACTTTGAAGCTTGAGTAGTTATATAAACTGCACAAAATAAGGCATTGGACCTTGTAACCTTTGACCTTTTCACCTGACAATCAATATGGGCCCTCTACCACCAATGAACAAGCTATTTATGAAATAATGTCACAGTTAAGCAAAGGGTTCTCAAGATATTAGGTAGACAAGGGTTTATAGAGTACTGCATTGCAACCTGTGACCTTTCAACTTCAACTGAAAATCAATCGGTTCATTATTACTCATCAGCAACCCAAGTATGAAATATCATAACTATCTAGTAGAGGGCGCTTAAGATACTGATGGATAACATGTGATCAACTGACTGACAAGCAATATGCCCTATAACAAAAATTCATACCTGCATCTTCTCCACGGCGACGCCCACTTCCTCGCCTTGTACCGCTGCTGGCTCTCTACAAAACATAAGTTATACATAAAAAATAATGTAAATCTATTTAGAAAAATAATATGTAATACAGTTACAAAAAACTAAAATTTTGATAGAATAAAAATATGACTCAAATTTAACTGGACATCAGGGTCAGATTCCAGGTAAGATAAAGGTAACAAGAGTATGCTCACAGGTCACATAGTTATAACAAAAAACCTACAAATTGCTGTATATCCTATAGACTGCTACACACAACTATTGTTGTGCCACAATTAATAGTGCTCAGTGCTATGCACATCTTCAGTTGTTTCTCTGACTGGATTCATTGTACATAATGTTGTTTGTCATATCATGGTTTTCAAATCATTTTGGGGGTTGCCTGTGTCAAAATGATGATATACAAACATGGAGATATCTGATTTTATTGGTTATTACATTTGTATTTGGTATCCTTGGATTTTTTTTTACATAATGTGAAAAAAGTGTTATATACAGTTTATCTATAAAAACGTAGTAACCAAGATCATTTTGGGGGTTGTATTACCTTCTCTCTCACCACCTGTACAGGTGACAATGACACATTATTCAAGATATGACAATATACATGTATTTATAAAGTATAAACACTGACAAACATTTTGATGTATTAAAATGTAGCAGCGAGACACTTTTTGAGCCTATAATTATTTGAAATCAAAAAGTGTATCCTAATATGTTTTTATTATGAATAATTTGAAGAATAGATGCAGCAGTGAGAGCCTATATTTATCCTAGTAATGTAGCAGTGAGAGTCTATATTTATCCTAGTAATGTAGCAGTGAGAGCCTATATTTATCTTAGAAATGTAGCAGTGTAGCAGTGAGCCTATATTTATCAGTAGTATAGTAATGTAGCAGTGAGAGCCTATATGTAGCAGTGAGTCTATATTTATCCTAGTAATGTAGCAGTGAGAGCCTATATTTATCCTAGTAATGTAGCAGTGAGAGCCTATATTTATCCTAGTAATGTAGCAGTGAGAGCCTATATTTATCCTAGTAATGTAGCAGTGAGAGCCTATATTTATCCTAGTAATGTAGCAGTGAGAGCCTATATTCATCCTAGTAATGTAGCAGTGAGAGCCTATATTTATCCTAGTAATGTAGCAGTGAAAGTGATATAATCCACTATTCAACAAAATTTGTGATACATTTTTTGTAGTCCTTGCTTTATCATATTATATTCTTCATAAATAAATCAAGATATAACAATTGTCTGATTTTAATCAAATCAGAGGCAGAGATAAATTGAGAGAGAGAGAGAGAGAGAGAGAGAGAGAGAGAGAGAGAGAGAGAGAGAGAGAGAGAGAGAGAGAGAGAGAGAGAGAGAGAGAGAGAGACTGGCTCTATCATGTCTGCCAATTTGTTTATAATTATTATTCTCTTGCACATATATTACAGACCTGTTCTCGGAGTTCCTTTGTTTTTTCTGCTTTCTTTAATTTTGTAGCATATTCTTGCGCTTCTGGCAATCCTAAATCGGAGCAGATTCTCATCAGATACCGTAAACCTGTCAATAAAAAGAGAATTACCATGATACAGAATGTGTGATACAAAGTCATTGTGGTCCTATAACTATGTACAACCACCTGAATTCTGACAAAGTAATTTCAACACTTGGCAGGTACTTACACTCCACATTTTCAGGGAATCTTTTGTGTATCTTTTTATATGTTTCTAAAGCTTGTTGATAGTTTCCACTTCGTCTATAGCAACTGGCTATCATTAGCTGCCACTTCACCTGTGCAGGTCTAAAATAGAGAAATCTAATTAGTATACCAATAAATAAAACAAACAAAAATATCAAATGTTGAAAGAGAAATGATCTAGTAGATTTATTCATTTGATAACTTTCTATTTTTGTGTAATTATGCATGACTGAAGAGAAATACCTCTCGCTGACTGTACATACAAGAGTATGGGAGGTCTGACAATGACATTACAGACTAGAGTATGGGAGGTTTGATAATGACTACAGACAAGAGAGTATGGGACATCTGATAATGATTGTGCAGAGTATGGGACATCTGATAATGATTGTGCAGAGTATGGGACATCGGATAATGACAGTACAGCCTAGAGAGTATTGGACATCTGATAGTGACCGTACAGCCTAGAGAGTATTGGACATCGGATAGTGACCGTACAGCCTAGAGAGTATTGGACATCGGATAGTGACCGTACAGCCTAGAGAGTATTGGACGTCGGATAGTGACCGTACCGCCTAGAGAGTATGGGACGTCGGCTAGTGACCGTACCGCCTAGAGAGTATGGGACATCGGATAGTGACCGTACCGCCTAGAGAGTATGGGACGTCGGCTAGTGACCGTACAGCCTAGAGAGTATGGGACGTCTGATAGTGACCGTACCGCCTAGAGAGTATGGGACATCTGATAGTGACCGTACAGCGTAGAGAGTATGGGACGTCGGCTAGTGACCGTACCGCCTAGAGAGTATGGGACGTCTGATAGTGACCGTACCGCCTAGAGAGTATGGGACGTCTGATAGTGACCGTACCGCCTAGAGAGTATGGGACGTCGGCTAGTGACCGTACCGCCTAGAGAGTATGGGACGTCGGCTAGTGACCGTACCGCCTAGAGAGTATGGGACGTCTGATAGTGACCGTACCGCCTAGAGAGTATTGGACGTCTGATAGTGACCGTACCGCCTAGAGAGTATGGGACGTCGGCTAGTGACCGTACCGCCTAGAGAGTATGGGACGTCTGATAGTGACCGTACCGCCTAGAGAGTATGGGACGTCTGATAGTGACCGTACCGCCTAGAGAGTATGGGACGTCGGCTAGTGACCGTACCGCCTAGAGAGTATGGGACGTCTGATAGTGACCGTACCGCCTAGAGAGTATGGGACGTCTGATAGTGACCGTACCGCCTAGAGAGTATGGGACGTCTGATAGTGACCGTACCGCCTAGAGAGTATGGGACGTCGGCTAGTGACCGTACCGCCTAGAGAGTATGGGACGTCTGATAGTGACCATACGCCTAGAGAGTATGGGACGTCTGATAGTATGACCGTACCGCCTAGAGAGTATGGGACGTCGGCTAGTGACCGTACCGCCTAGAGAGTATGGGACGTCTGATAGTGACAGACCGCCTACAGAGTATGGGACGTCTGATAGTAACCGTACCGCCTAGAGAGTATGGGGATGTCGGCAAGTGACCGTACCGCCTAGAGAGTATGGGACATCTGATAGTGACCGTACCGCCTAGAGAGTATGGGACGTCTGATAGTGACCGTACACCCTAGAGAGTATGGGACGTCTGATAGTGACCGTACACCCTAGAGAGTATTGGACGTCTGATAGTGACCGTACACCCTAGAGAGTATGGGACGTCTGATAGTGACCGTACACCCTAGAGAGTATGGGACGTCTGATAGTGACCGTACACCCTAGAGAGTATGGAACGTCGGCTAGTGACCGTACCGCCTAGAGAGTATGGGACGTCTGATAGTGACCGTACCGCCTAGAGAGTATGGGACATCTGATAATGATGTACAGCCTAGAGAGTATGGGACATCTGATAGTGACCGTACCGCCTAGAGAGTATGGGACGTCTGATAGTGACCATACCGCCTAGAGAGTATGGGACGTCTGATAATGACCGTACCGCCTAAAGAGTATGGAACGTCCGATAATGAACGTACAGCCAAGAGTATGGGAGATCTGAAAATGGATGTACAGATTAGAGACTATAGAAGTCTGCATAATAATGACAGCCTAGAGAGTATGGGACATCTGATAATAACCATACAACCTAGAGAGTATGGGAGGTCTAGTACAGACTAGAGTATGGGTGGTCTGATAATGACGGTAAAGACTAGACAAAGGATTATACTTACTGTACTATTGCTGCTCTTTCAAAGTAGTGTATAGCTTTTTCACAAAACTGTGAATCTATGTAGTAGGCACCTAACCATTCAATAACAGGAATGTTAGATGGAAAATATCTGTAGGACTGAAAAAAATAAGACAAATTGAAATATTTTGTAACTGTGAATACTCTTCAGGTAAACAAGTTCCGAGTTTTTATATATTTAAAGTAACTTGTCAGTAATATGAGTATTGTTGTCATATTTTGTCTGTGAAATATCAAATAAGAAATGCAAAGTTCCATGTTATATACAAAATATTTTTTTTTGTATGGAGTGACAGGGAAAGTATCAAGTCCGCGAAAAACTTTGTAGATTTGATCTATAGCTGAGTACATGCAATAAGTATGTAATAAGCATCTGTTCCCTGGTTTCCCGTAACAGAAAAAAATCCCTATCTTGGTAAAAGAAAAATACCTGACATTATATAAATACTTAAAAAACACAAAAACATGGCAATGATAATGACCAAAATATTTGTGAATATAAATAGAGCATAGTTGCCAACATAAACCTTGGCACAAAAATAACTTGTTTGTGAAGATAATCTTAACAAATAATTATTTTCAATATAGAAAGACTTTGTCAGTACTGCAGACTTCATCCCCTGTATACATTTACTATCAGACATATATATATATATATATATATATATATATATATATATATATATATATATATATAAATATATATATATACATATATATATATTTACCATCAGACATATTTTAAAGGTTTAAATCAATACATAACTTACATCATAGTAATATTGGAATGCTTGAGATTTGTCACCCTCACTATCGTATATTTCTCCTGTCCTTGCGAGCACTGATGTGTCAGTTGGTGCCACACCCACCAACTGCATAAACCACTCAGTGGCTTGTGCTGTATCCTCCAGTTGGTCATGTCTTTATCAAAAGTTAAGTCAAAATCATTTCAAAATCATATACATTGCAACATTACAAAATGTATGCAATCAAAACTACTTGACACAACACTAAGCTGTACTCCACTCTATTTTATATTAAAGATGTAACAATAGATAGATATTTCCAATAGAAAAAATTGAAAATTATACAGAAGGCCTATACTTGAATACTTGAAATTCTTATTTTGTTGTTGTTTGTAAAACAAGTAAACACTAGTAAACAAGTGTAAAGACTAACACAGGTAAATGTACAATGTTATCCAGTGGCTTGTAAGACTAATACAGGTAAATGTACAATGTTATCCAGTGGCTTGTAAGACTAATACAGGTAAATGTACAATGTTATCCAGTGGCTTGTAAGACTAATACAGGTAAATGTACAATGTTATCCAGTGGCTTGTAAGACTAATACAGGTAAATGTACAATGTTATCCAGTGGCTTGTAAGACTAATACAGGTAAATGTACAATGTTATCCAATGGCTTGTAAGACTAATACAGGTAAATGTACAATGTTATCCAATGGCTTGTAAGACTAATACAGGTAAATGTACAATGTTATCCAATGGCTTGTAAGACTAACACAGGTAAATGTACAATGTTATCCAGTGGCTTGTAAGACTAATACAGGTAAATGTACAATGTTATCCAGTGGCTTGTAAGCAATGTTACACACAGTGAAAGTTTGAAAAGACACAAACAAGAAATAGACAAAACAACACGGTTCTATCTGACTCATCAGACTGCACACAATCACTGTAGCGGATGGATTCAACTCAAGCTATGCTATCGTTGAATCCATCCGCTACAACTTTAGTGTGCAGTCTGATGATACAAATAGAAACATTTGTGTGGTTCTGTATTTATTACATGTGCCTTATTTTTCTATGTGTATTCAAATTTAAAATTCCTTACGCATTTAACAACTCCATCAAATATTTTTGATGACATGAATACCATTTAGAAAAGTAGCTCCAGCGAAATTTCTGTATCCAACAACAGTGCAATACAACGTTACGTATTTCATGGATGTATTGAACTGTGTTGTAACTGTATGATTACACATACATGTAATAAAAAAGTTTTGCTCACTGGGGCACATATTGTTAGTGATGATAAAACATAATGATGGTTTACAAAGGATACATATCGGCTATCTGGTACATCACTTCTGGACTGTTTCGTAATATTGCATGTAGCTTGTAGAAACAATCCAACGCATCTTCCAGTCGATTGATTTTTTTGTTACATAAACCTTGAAAGATACAGAATCGGAAATGATCATTGAGCATCTCAAAATCTAATGTGATAGTTATGCCATCACATAGCATGACAACTACTTATGATGTCAATATTTACAGAATACTTTTGGCCCGAGTGTTTTGTATTTTGAGGGTATAGATTTTGTCCTAAGCGTTGGGTATTTTGAGGGTAAAGATTTTGGTTGTAGTGTTGTGTATTTTGAGGGTACAGATTTTGGCCTGAGTGTTGTGTATTTTGAGGGTATAGATTTTGTCCTAAGCGTTGTGTATTTTGAGGGTATAGATTTTGTCCTAAGCGTTGTGTATTTTGAGGGTAAAGATTTTGGTTGAGTTTTGTGTATTTTGAGGGTACAGATTTTGGCCCGAGTGTTGTGTATTTTGAGGGTATAGATTTTGGCCCGAGTGTTGTGTATTTTGAGGGTGTAGATTTTGGTTCGAGTGTTGTGTATTTTGAGGGTACAGATTTTGGCCCGAGTGTTGTGTATTTTGAGAGTACAGATTTTGGTTTGAGTGTTGTGTATTTTGAGGGTATAGATTTTGGCCCGAGTGTTGTGTATTTTGAGGGTGTAGATTTTGGTTCGAGTGTTGTGTATTTTGAGGGTATAGATTTTGGCCCGAGTGTTGTGTATTTTGAGGTACAGATTTTGGCCTGAGTGTTGTGTATTTTGAGGGTGTAGATTTTGGTTCAAGTGTTGTGTATTTTGAGGGTGTAGATTTTGGTTCGAGTGTTGTGTATTTTGAGGGTACAGATTTTGGCCCGAGTGTTGTGTATTTTGAGAGTACAGATTTTGGTTTGAGTGTTGTGTATTTTGAGGGTATAGATTTTGGCCCGAGTGTTGTGTATTTTGAGGGTGTAGACTTTGGTTCGAGTGTTGTGTATTTTGAGGGTATAGATTTTGGTTTGAGTGTTGTGTATTTTGAGGTACAGATTTTGGCCTGAGTGTTGTGTATTTTGAGGGTGTAGATTTTGGTTCAAGTGTTGTGTATTTTGAGGGTATAGGTTTTGGTTCATGTGTCGTGTATTTTGAGGGTACAGATTTTGAACTGAGTTTTAGATATTTTGAAGGTATAGATTTTGGTTCCAGTGTTGTGAATTTTGAGGGTATATATTTTGGTTCAAGTGTTGTGTATTTTGAGGGTACAGATTTTGACCTGAATTTAGATATTATGAAGGCATAGATTTTGGTTTGAGTGTTATGCATTTTTAGGGTATAGATTTTGTTTCAAGTGTTGTGTATTTTGAGGGTATAGATTTTGACCCGAGTGTTGGGTATTTTGAGGGTATAATTTTTGGTTGGAGTGTTGTGCATTATGAGGGTATAGTGTTTTACCTGAGTATCGGGTATTTTGAGGGTATAGATTTTGGTCTGAGTGTTGAGGATTTTTTCCCAAGGGTATAGATTTTGGCCCGAGTATTGTGCATTTTGGGGAATAGATTTTGGACTGAGTGTCATGGATTATGAGGTTATACATTTTGGCCCAAGTGTTGTAGATTATACGGGTATAAATTTCTGCCTGAGTGTTGTGGATTTTATTCCCATTCTAAGAGGGTATAACAATCTTGTTATCAAATAAATATAAATTAATCAATTAAAAGCAAAATATCACAATTACACAAGGTAAATTTGAAGAATTTCAGTTCCCTATTGACTGAATGTGAAATTCTATACTATGAACAGCAAAAGTTCTTACAAAGAGCATATAAAAAGGGAAATAACTCTACAAATAAGCGCATACACTATGATCCATCTGCTCAATATCGGCATCTGCACCAAATATGGCGATTTTAGATGAGGACACAGATAAACCTGTACAACAGATGGAGAGACAAACAAACCTAGAGTCTGTAGGTCAGGAACCAATGATAAACAAACCTAGATTATACAATGCTTCCACACATGAAGAATCATTCTGTAGTGCTTCTTTAAACAAATCTCTAGCTTTTTCAAAGTCGCCTTTTGTATACAGCACATTTGCTTTGTTTACCAGTGCTGCAAAATAACAAATACTCAGTTTACAATACAAAACATTTCATAAGATGTATTGATAAATTACTTAAGAAATGATCTGAAATGACCTTTGTTATCATTATTACTACAAATGTATCAGAAAGATACAGTCATTTTTTCATATTTTATTATTCTTGAATCAAGTCACGGTTAACTTATTACAGAAATATAATCGTACCAGCTGGATTGTATCTATCAGCTGACATAGCGACCTCTGCATACTTATCAGCCTGAGCCATATCATTTTCCTAAAAATAAAGAAAAAAAAAACATATTAAATAATATGCCATGTTGAGAAACTGAAAGTATACAAATGCTAAAAAACAAAGCATGTTCAAAATTACACACAGCAAATCAGTTCAAGTGTGAATAATGGGTGAATTAATATAAAAGTAAAGTGAAGTTATTTGTGTAAATCAAAATTATATAGTTAAATGTGATATTCAAGAAACATGCCACTACATGCGACTATATATGATGTATATAATCATGATATTCAAATGTATGTGTGTATATATATGTGTGTGTGTATATATATATGTGTGTGTATATATATGTGTGTATATATATGTGTGTGTATATATATATGTGTGTGTTGTTGGATTTTTTGTTTTTTACTTTTTTTTTGGGGGGGAGAGTAATTTGGGAGTAGCTTATTGGATACTGCTTCCACAATGTTGGGCTACTGTTTAATGGCTAGCAACTTGCAATCTTTCCAATAGCCAATTTTCATTTTACTTATCTTTTAAAGCTTACATATATATTGATAACTACTGTTAGATGAATACACTACAACTTTTAATTCATCTTTTGATTGGAAAATTTAATTTTCAGATAACAAGTGTTTTTATCTGTAGTATTTTGTTACATCAGACTGCAAATTTACTTTGACAGAAGTGAAATTTTGCGATAAAAACTTTTGAGATATCCAGAATAAAACAAGTATAAATATATTGATAAAATCAAGACCGGCCACACGACTTTGACATAACCAGAATTTCAACTCAACTGATTTTGACATATCTAGATTCCAGTGTATATATAATGATTGAACACTTTGTCAAAGTGTATTGTCAATATGACAAGATCTGATTCCTGGTACCATGTGAATCATGTACCTAAGACTTTGGAAGTTGACGGAGAATTGTAAAAATAAAGTGGTCTTTCATCAAGCACACAGGGAAATAAATGAAAGTCACAGGTCTTATGTAATGATTGATGTGGTCAGTGAATGTGATAAATGATGTGGTCAAAGAAATTGATGATTGATGTGGTCAGTGAATGTAATGATTGATGTGGTCAGTGAAATTGATGATTGATGTAGTCAGTGAATGTGATAAATGATGTGGTCAGTGAATGTGATGATTGATGTGGTCAGTGAAATTGATGATTGATGTGGTGTGAATGTCAGATTGAATGTGGTCAGTGAAATTGATGATTGATGTAGTCAGTGAATGTGATAAATGATGTGGTCAGTGAATGTGATGATTGATGTGGTCAGTGAAATTGATGATTGATGTGGTCAGTGAATGTGATGATTGATGTGGTCAGTGAAATTGATGATTGATGTGGTCAGTGAAATTGATGATTGATGTAGTCAGTGAATGTGATAAATAATGTGGTCAGTGAATGTGATAAATGATGTGGTCAGTGAAATTGATGTGGTCAGTGAATGTGATGATTGATGTGGTCAGTGAAATTGATGATTGATGTGGTCAGTGAATGTGATGATTGATGTGGTCAGTGAAATTGATGATTGATGTGGTCAGTGAAATTGATGATTGATGTAGTCAGTGAATGTGGTAATGTGGTCAGTGAATGTGATAAATGATGTGGTCAGTGAAATTGATGATTGATGTGGTCAGTGAATGTGATGATTGATGTGGTCAGTGAAATTGATGATTGATATGGACAGTGAATGTGATGATTGATGTGGTATGTAAGTGAATGTATTGATAGATATGGACAGTGAATGTGATGATTGTTGTGGTCAGTGAAATTGATGATTGATGTAGTCAGTGAATGTGATGATTGATGTGGTATGTAAGTGAATGTATTGATAGATATGGACAGTGAATGTGATGATTGATATAACTGAATCATTGATAGATATGGACAGTGAATGTGATGATTGTTGTGGTATGTAAGTGAATGTATTGATAGATATGGACAGTGAATGTGATGATTGATGTGGTATGTAAGTGAATGTATTGATAGATATGGACAGTGAATGTGATGATTGATGTGGTATGTAAGTGAATGTATTGATAGATATGGACAGTGAATGTGATGATTGTACAGGTAAATAATGTTATATAACTATCATGTACAGTGAAATGATTGATGTTATGTAAGTGAATGTATTGATCACAGTAATGTGATGATTGATGTGGTATGTAAGTGAATGTATTGATAGATATGGACAGTGAATGTGATGATTGTTGTGGTAAGTGAATGTTATAACCATCACTTTACATATCTGTGTTATATAACTATCACTGTACAGGTAAATATGTTATATAACCATCACTGTACAGGTAAATATGTTATATAACCATCACTGTACAGGTAAATATGTTATATAACCATCACTGTACAGGTAAATATGTTATATAACCATCACTGTACAGGTAAATATGTTATATAACTATCACTGTACAGGTAAATATGTTATATAACCATCACTTTACAAGTAGATATGTTATATTGTGTAACCACATTCTGGTAGATATGTAGTCATGTTATGTAATAATTCAATGTTTTTATACAACATTAAAAAAAAACCAAAACAAAAAACAAAAAACAAAAACAAAAATTCAGTAAAACTCTTAATAATAAAATGTTTTTAAAGCAAATGCAGTCCAAATAGTAAATCAATACAAATCATCAGTGGTTGGCTTTCTTTTTAGCCTAAGAGTAGTTCAGACTGTGTGCAAATCTGTGGAAAACTTCAGAATTAACTTCAGTTAATCTTAATTAAAATTTGATTGGCTGAAGGTCAAATAAGAAATACTTTTGTACTTAACTGAAATAATTCTGAAAATGTTATGGGCCTTGGTCCAGAACAGAGTTTATTATTTGAGATTAATATTTTTCACATAACATGGAATTATAAATGTAGGAAATTTTAAAAATCAAAAGGAATTATTTCCTTACATTAATAATCTCAGGCCATCAAGTTTGCGTGCCAACCACATCTGAACCCATAATTAGAAAAATAACAAAAGGGTGCACAATGTTGATAAAAAGCATACTATGTCCTTCAAGGCATGCCATTATCTATCTAAAAGCTATCAATAAAAAGAAAAAATACAAAAATTGGGAATCATATACACTAGATATAATTAAAAAAAAGGGTGTGAATACAAATGTGTTTATTATACCTCTCCATGCTGTCAATACGTACATAAAATTAAAAGAGAACAAAATCCAAGTTATAATGAAATCTAAAAATAGATTGTCATCTTAGAGATTGAACTTTCCAATAACATATTACATGACAATGTATATTGTAACCTAAACTCATTGACCCCTGTAGCCACATTTGGACTCATCCATTTCAAAGAATGACATAGTCCACTGTCAGAATTCAGGAGTGTATGATTTAGAATCAGAATTTCAAAATGATTTAACATTCAATATTAACTTCTTCACCCCTGAATTGTGACAATAGACTTTACATTTAGTGTTTCAGATAAGTCTAAATGTGATCACAGGGGTTGATGAGTTAACATGTTTAAAAACAATGTTGTCTTCTCTCATTTGATGATTTTGGCTTCAAGACGGCTTCCATTTTAAATGGTGATAAAAATTCTGATTTTGACCTAGTTTCTTTTTACAAAACAGATATAATTGCATGCGCCATTTGTACGTATTGTATATATGCTGTTACTGTTAGTAGTAGCATTCATGCACATGGTTAATTCAGGGGCGTATACCATTGCCCCAAAAATGAGAAAACCATTTTCTGTGGTCGGATGTGTAAGGTTCAGACATATCAGCAAGTGTGTAGAACTTGCAATACAACAAATAAAGGTAAGGACCAGGGTCTGTCATAACGGAAGCATACTGTGGAATTTGTAATCCTGTTTCCATTGTTTAAACATGCACAATAATGATGGTAAGAATAAAAAAATATCCTCTAAATATGGTCGAACCTCTTTATCTCAAAGTTGTCGGGACCAAGTAAAAAACAAAGATAAATGAGTTCTCGAGTTAAAAGGTCTGTCACTAAATCCTTATTCCTCTTGTAAGAATACTTGAAGGCCTACATGTATATTGTATATAAACCAGAATTTTTTGTGAAGATTTTTATTCATTGTATGTACTCCAAAATGACATAGAAGGCATATTTTTCCAGGACTAATCATATCATCACATGTTAATTTGATGTAAGATTTAAGATGTAATAACCCCGAGATAACTGGTCACTTTCACATTGAATTTTTTTTCATCGATCTTGAGTTATGACTATCAGGTCCTTTTTAGTGAGATACAAAAGAAAATCTCTCTCTCTCACTCACACCCCCCCCCTAATTACCAATCACATGTGTATGTTCACTGCTGTTACATCGATACGGAAAGTATGTAAAATATGAATGTATGTCAAATTGTGGGAAGTATTTCATCTAAATCTGCAATTTTTCATTTTTCGAACTAAACATATTGTATTTCTATACATATACTTTTATCACTTTCAAGTTAAAAAAGATAAAAACAAAAGAAAGTATTGGTATTCTCCGACCAGTTTGACTCCACGATTGAACAGAAGTGTTAGTCTTGACAGATTGAGGTTTCCTCAGGGGAAATTCAGAGAAGAGTAGCAAATTATTAATTTGTTTTCAGTTTCATTTCCTTCCTCAAAATATTTAGTCTCTGTTCTTAACACACACAGCACAATTTCTTTATGAGGTTGCTACCTGGTAACGTGTTTTACTTCTTTGTGTAATGTTTTCAGACCCATCTCAACTTGTTTCATCATGGCCTACTAAGTTTTGTTGGAATTTCCTTAATGTTGGAATAGTTAATGTTCATATCATGTGACCTCAACAGAATGTCTTGTTTCCTAATATTTACATTGACAACATTCAATGATATCTTGTCTCTGCCATGTTGGATTCTGATCTCTCTGAAAATGTAAAATGCACAACTCGACCTCAAGGGGAACCATCACATCAAATTTCAAGGAGATTCCTTCAGTCCTTTCTGAGAAATAGCGGTAACAAACTTCCTTTAGTAAAAAATCCATGATGGCCCCTTGTCAGCTATGTTGGATTCTGATCTCTTTGAAAATGTAATATGCACAACCAGACCTCAAGGGGAACCTTCATGTCAAATTTTAAGGAGATCCCTTCAGTCTTTTCTGAGAAATAGAGGTAACAAGAATTGTTCAGGACAGATGGACAACGGAAACCGGGCCATATGAATAGCTATTGATGGTGGGCTAATAATAAAAACCTCTCCACATGGTTACATGTCAATAGCATGGGCATAGCATAGCATTTGTGGCATTTCAAATGTTAAAATGTTTGTAATCAGGAAATAGATTTGACTTACCAGGAAGTACAGGAAGGATAGATTGGTAGCAGCAGTACTGGCAACTTTAGAATCTTTCTTCTCAAATGACTTTAGAGTTTCAATAGCCTAGTGTAAGTAACATAAATTAAGATGTATTATCCAAACCAAATAACCAGTTTTATGCAAAATTTCTACCATTCAAAAGTGTACAAATACTATGTCAACTGATAATTAAATATAGGTCTTATAAATCAATATTGATCATTAAATCAATATCATCTGTCCATTTCCTCTTTACACAAGTCACAATTAACACTTCCTGAACATTTTGAATGTCAATATTTTTTATTTCCATTAAAATGCATACAGATACATACAGAGATACATACAGAGATACAGAGATACATAGAGAGACATACAGAGATACATAGAGACACATACACAGATACATACAGAGATACATACAGAGATGTCTTTTTTCTTGGTTTGAACGGTGTTTTACACCACACTCAACAATTTTATAGCTATATGGTGGCCTTCAGTTTTTAATGGTGCCATAGAGAACCTGGTTACAATGTACCCAGGGAGAGAGACCATCGGCCTTTGGAAGTACAATTGCAAACTTTCTCACAAAATCAGCTCAGGTTCCAGCGGGGATTGAAACCTGGGCTGACCAGAAGTGAGAGAATTTATGGTTCGAAGTGTGATGATTTAACCACTGGGCCGCAGAGGCTCCTCCAGAGATGTCAAACATAAAGTAATTAAAGATTTCAAAGCTCACCTCATACCAACATATTTTACATCCCAAATTAACCTGACCTCAAATTATCTTGTAACCCAGCATCTGAGGCATAGTTTATGTTTATAATAATACGACTTATAAATTAAGCTGACATAAGAGCAGTAGAATTAGGTAAACTTGAACAACTTTGTTTTAGGTGAGCTCAAAATGATTTTCTCTGTATATAAAGTGTTGCTGTACTCAATGTTTGATTAGCGATTTATACAGAATAAATGTTTACTAAAGCTGTAAGTCCTAAATAAAGAATATCAAAGTTGAATGTGACATGTTGAGAAGTACAAATTACCTGGTTGAAGTCTTTCTGTTTAAGGTACATGATAGCTTTGTCTATTTCCAAATCATGTGCTAGATCAATGTATTGTGATGATTTGACTTGGTCTACACACCTGAAAAATAAAAACAATTTGATATCCAGATATCTCAATATAGGCAACAAACAATTATATTAAATGTAATAAGCATATCTAAAAAATGTAAATGGATTTTGGTTATTTACTGTCAATAAATTTTTTTCATGCATTCTATATTTTGCATCCTCGTCAATATCAACATATTTATGTATACATGAAACTGTGATCACAAGATATTTTCATTCATGTTTTTCATATCAAAAATTTTTTCATTCATGCTTGCCTTTATAAGTGTAAATATCAGATTTATTAAACAATTTCCTTGTATACAAATAACCATGAGGTATTTGATTTCAAGTTGCAGCTCTCTTGCAAATTTATGGGAATATTTGTACCTCACGAAATAAAACTGATTTACAGTATTTCTAATTGAGCAAATAATAATGTATCTTCAAATGCGTCAATCACTTCTACACAACAAAAAATTTGTCACTTGTTTATTTCATATTTAACAATTCTCTTTTGTAAATATCATACTTAGCATTGTTTCCTGTTATTGTCATACTTCACATTTTATCTCCTGTTATTGTCATACTTCACATTTTGTTTCCTGTTATTGTCATACTTCACACTTTATCTCCTGTTATTGTCATACTTCACACTTTATCTCCTGTTATTGTCATACTTCACATGATTTGTCTCCTGTTAATATCAAATTTATCAATTGTCTTCTTAAACAAACTTACCAATCATAACCTCTGGCAAATTCTGCCTCAATAGCAGGGGAGATAATCTTAGCTGCAGTTTTTATGCAGTTTTCTGCTTCATATTTTCTGTACAACAAAAAAGAAAATATATAAATAAATTGTAGATCATCCTTATTTTTCCTTATTCCTATTTATTTTTTTATGTTCAAAATACTTTTAACTTCAGTTTTTCAGGGGGTGAGGGTATGTCATACACACTGCTTGCTATGGCCCAGAGGTAGAGTATTCGACTCACAAGCTGAAATAAACCCTGTTTTATGTCATAAGACTATAACAACGTTATAACCTGAAAATAAATGTTATAACCTGAAAATAAATGTTCAGGTTTATAACCATACTTTACCATTCATGTATCATGAGCTTATGACCCTTTTTTCCAAATCTCCTTATAAGTGATAAATTATTGGTGGATATTAAACATAAAAAAATCTTTAAGAAATATAATTAAATTTCCAAAGCACTTTCTTGTTACAATGTGTTACTTTAGGCACATCATCTGTTTTCTACTTAAAGGTCTATGAACAACTGGTTATATAATATTTGTATTTCTAACTCTAATTTCTAAGGATACTTATACACAGAGATATATAGAAATGAGGAGTATGTGACTTACAATATTTGTATTTCTAACTCTACTTATACACAGAGATATATAGAAATGAAGTATGTGGAAATATGTGACTTACAATATATAGAAATGAGGAGTATGTGACTTACAATATTTGTATTTCTAACTCTACTTATACACAGAGATATATAGAAATGAGAAGTACGTGACGTATAATATGTAAGTGTGATCCAATTCAAACTTACCGTTTCCTTTCAATCTGCCTCAGAGCATCGTTCTTTATCATTTCCAAAATAAGGTTGTAGTTTTTGTCTTCCTGTTGGACAAAAAAAGAAAGATTTTAACTAGCAATTAATGACCACATCATGGTGACATTACTTCAAACACAATAACAAACACCTTAATTTTAGCCATATGACATTATCTGATTCATTGAAAATAAAAAATTAAAGTGTTTTAGTCAGCAAAATGTTTGACCTCTGACCTACCCCATGAGGTAAATACTTGTCCTCATCATCAATCTTTAGATCTACTGTCAAAAGTTTCTGAAAACTTCTCTTTGTCTTTTCTCTGTCACCGAGAGCAAAGTAGCACAAGATCAGGTTGAAACCAGTTTTAAAACTTGGAGCTTCAGACATGATGTGTTCAAAGGATGTAATTGCGTCATTGTACTGTCCCATCTTTACAAAGACAATTCCTATATTCTGCATGATATTTGTCCTGTAATAAAGATATTTAGAAAGTTATAACATACCTGGAAATTATTTAAAGTAACACAAATTGTAAAACTGATCTATGAAATTTGACCATAAAAAAATTACAAAAATTTATATAGTATAAAAAATAACAATCTTGTCTGATCACTTTTATCATTTTTAATTTTCCATCCAACCTATTCCAGACTTTTATCTAATATATGATTTACCTCCCTTTACCAACATGATCAAGAAACTGTTGTTATAGCAAGCTCGTTCCTGGTAACATGTATTACAAAACAAAAAGACTACTGAATTTTATGGTCTACAGGTTGATGTGGGAGATAGGTATATCGGTTGAATTTTGACTTCAACTTCACAGCCAGGTGCAAGGATAATGGAATGATTTAAAAGAATAAAATAAATTGTAAAAGTATAATGGGAATGACAAATTTTGTTCACACGGTGATATAATGGGGAAAAGCAGATATATAAGTTAGATATTTAACTTAAATACGTCGATGTGGTGGATAGGTCGAGGTCACAAATTTGGAGAAAAAAATATCGACTAATAGGCCGTCAAATTTGGTAAATTTGTAACTTATGTGACTGGTAGGACAGTAATTCTCTCTTTTTCCCTGGTCATTTGCACTGACTATTAGTGCGACGAGAATCTTAATTATTTCTCAAATCTTTATGTCTGTTGATTTCATTTTAAAGGTATCCATTGTGGATGGTAAATATTTTGACATAAACTTATGTTTATGGTTATTACTTGACAAGTCAATCATAACTATATAGATTTAAATAACACGAATAACCAAAAAGTCCATTATTCCACATTTCCCTAGTTTTTATATAAGAAACTCTCACAGTATATAAGAGAGTATAATCTTATACACCTAAACAAATCATCATGTCTCCGTACAACCAGGACAATAGATGTATAATATTACATGGTTGATCCATATCTAGTCTTTTTAATGTGAGTATTCAATCAATACTACAATTTACATAAAACATTAAATTAAAATTTTATCATTTCTGATATTTTTATTATGTTAATGTAATCAATTTCCATCCTAAAAAGGGAGCTGGTGTCTGAGAACCAGAATTGTTTTTTACTTGACCTAAGTCATCAAAGAAGTTATTTATTTATTTATTTAATTATCTTAAACATATCACCTCATTTCCTTATGTGAGTTGGGAACTTGATCAAGAGCCATTCTGTAGAACTTGATTGCTTTTGGAAAATTTCTTTGTCTAAAATAGATATTTCCCATGTTGACCTTCAGACGACCTGATAATACAAAATGATAGAATTAGTCTGTATAGATAGTCATATCAGAAAACCATTCAATACATTAACTATCTGAAAAGTGAAAGACGACATCTCTGAAAAAGATGACAAAGAAGAAAAGTCTTTGTCCAGACAGAAGCAAACAACTAGCATGATTTAACCCTTTACAGCTGAAAAAATATACAGTCAATTCTCAAATTATTGTTGCTTGATTCATTGCAATCCTCTCAATAATGCCAAACATTTCAGAACGTTTCCTGCTATATAAAATTCTCTTTATAATGCCAAATATATCATTGCCATCCCCTACTTTATTTTTTTTAACAAACGTCCATTTCAAAATGGCAGTTATCCCGATATACCGCAATAGGTGATCGTGGTCAATGAAGCGGTTAATTGTTTGCTAAAGATCACCTGTGTAGAGCCAGGTAGCACATAGTAAGTAAACATGGTAATTACTTCATATGAACTGTTCACCTATTTTCTGTTCATTAGAGATATATCTATGACATCAAAGAACAGTAACTCTTTTATTGTTGACATTAATTTGTAAACATTTCGTTTTTGATTATGACTTTCAACATACTGGCATTTGTAAACATTTTGTTTTTAACAATGACTTTCAACATACCGGCATTTGTAAACATTTTGTTTTTGACAATCACTTTATACATACCAGCATTTGTAAACATTTTGTTTTTGACAATGACTTGGTAAGTGTTGAGAGCTTCGTTAAACATTTCATTTGCAGCATACTGGTTAGCAAGGTTGAATAAAACAGAGTAAGTGAGATCAAGATTAATCTGATCTCCCATAGATTGCTGCTCTCTCTGTCGAACTAGTACCCTCTCTTTGCGACCAGCTTCTTTAGCTTTTTCTAATGCCTGAAAAAAAAAAGAAAAAGAAATTTAATGAAGTTCAAACTGCATTCTGATACCTTAAAGCTGTCATCTCAACATTTAAACCAATTTAATTAAATAAATAAAAATAATAATAATAATGTTTTTGAAACATCCCCAGTGTTTTACTTCCATTGGTAGCCATATTTGTTCAATTTTCTGAATAGAAACAAGTCCCGATAACCGATATAAAAGGCGACTTTGCTAAATCAGTCATCATTGTCTAACTACAGTCGCAAAGAACAAACGTGTGAAGTATAACTCACCTGCATGTCGAAAATAAACATTGATATCAACAAAGTTCATTTACTCTATCTTGACATTTTGCCGGCTAATATACAGTTCACAAGCATGTAATTAATCAGTTTAAACATGAGAATATCAAACGTAATTTCAAATTCCCCATGAGAAAATCATCAAATTATAAACAAACGGGAGCTCAGACCACCTGTTATGATATGAATGTCCTCACTTCCGAAATAACAAATCAAAGACATGCTAGACCAAGGTCAACTCGGAAAATTTATAACCAAACACTCTTATAACGTTTATTTGATGTCATCTTTGTAAAAATTTGAGAAGGTGTACCTTGTCTTTAGTCAAATGTTGCGTGACCCAACTGCTCTAATTACCGAGTTCACCAGAATATGAGACGCAGTGTAAACAACATAACGGAAGGGTGCAGGTTACTGGTAGGATTTTATTTATATTTTCATTCAAAGTGAATATTATTTTACAGAAACTAAAATAATGAATTTAAAACTAATTATAAAATCTATTTATTACGTATCTTTATTGAAGTCTTTTATGTAAAAATTAATACTGAATGTTTATGATTTGAGTACAGTGTATGTTTTGATTACATGTCATCTGTCCATTGTTTCGCTTTGCGAGTACAGGTGTGAAATAATGGTCGTTCAGTGGACTCGCCTTTTATAGCGGAACTGCGAGCCGATTTCAGTTGATAACATTTAACATAAATGTCTGCCTGTGGAATAATAAATCGGGGGTGTTTCAAAAGCATGTTAATTTTTATTTTTGAATTCAAAACTTGTTTAAAAGTTACGATGACAGCTTTAAACAAACACAAAAGTATCATACACATCCAGATAAAATGATGCTGCCCACCTTAATATAGACATGTTTACTATATCCTGGCTGGTTGTTAAAACTGATCATATACTTTAGAATCAGAACACTTCATTATGGTTTTAATTTCATTTATTTCATTGTTTTTATTTTTCAGCGAAATTAATACCATAACGATATTTTAAATAAATCATAATTAGTAACAGTAATAGCTTCTTTTACAAAAATGCTTTTATTTCAACAAAATTTAATGTCAACGATCTTGTTTAATCTTTAAAACAACAAAATTTTAACCCCACAAAATTGTTTGATTCTACAGTATACAATTTATTATAATGTTCTGTACAAAACAAATCTGCCATGTTTGTATATGTTTGTTCATGTTTATCATTATAACTAAATGCAGATATTAACTGTTATAGAAGACAATCATTTCAGGAAATTTAAAGTACACATAATTATAAACAACATAACCAAATCTCTACTCAAAATTATAAGCTTCATTGATGAATAAACAAGAAAAGGCTGTAAATTTTCAAAATAGGCATTTTTCCTATAGCTGTCAGGTTTTAAGGTCATGGTAAGGTAAATATTTTCAAAGGTTGGTAGAATTCTGAGGTCACTAGGTCAAAAGTAAAGACACCAAATGAAAGCTCTATTCATGTGCAATCTATATGTGAAATATCAAAGCCCTATCCCTCATGGTTAAAAAGATATAGCCAAGGTTAATATTTTTAAAAGTAGGTCAAGGTCACTAGGTCAAAAGTCATGGTACAAAATGAAAGTTCTGGTCAAAAAGAATCTATACGTAAAATATCAAAGTCATGACCCTTGTGGTTAAAAAGATATAGGCCAGGTTAAAGTTTTGTCTACGGACGCCAAAGATGACAATGACAACACCAAGGGTATGGCAATAGCTGTGGCGGTGAGCTAAAAATCTAACCATAACAAGAAAAGTTTACAGATGATCTAAAATAACATTTTATGATGTTGGCAAATATTTCTGCAACAAAAATTGAAATCTAGCAAAAATATGACTGAGACAGCGTTAGTATTTCTCTCTAAATGAAAAAATACTTTGAGAAATAGAAAGATAGTTGCAAATTCACAAATTAAAAGATATAGAAAAGACAAGTTAAGTTACATACTAGTCCAAGTTCCGCTCTGCTGTTGGCAAAACAACTTTCCTCAATCAGTTCATTGACCTTTTTTTCTAATTGTCGTATTTTCTCCTCTGGGCTATACAGCAAAATAAAATATTGTGATCATGAGTTTCAAGCAGACAAAAATTTCATCTAATGACTCAAACCTTGTAAATGAGTAATGAGCAGCTGTAAGTCCTTTTCCCCATGTATGCATCTTAACTCATTCACACCTAAAGACAAATTTAGACTGGTCTAAGTCATTGATTTACAGAAGAGTCCATTGTTTTCCAGGGGTTGATGAGTTAAAGTGAGATACAATTTTTAAAACTATTCAATGAATGATAGTGTCTTCAGATAACAGAAATATTAATGATAAAAGATGATAGAAAGAATTTAATGAACAAGCATCTTAACTGTACTGATCTAAAATATACATCTACATGAAGACTTAGGTTAAAATCTTCTGACTTACCTGTCTTCTGGTTTGGGTTCAAGAGGTGGAGCAGGGCCTGCTTGATTTAAAGGGTCAAACCCTCCAACTGTAAATAAACCAAAGAACTCAATAAATCACAACTCAGCATTGACAGTGTAAAAATGTGACTGTAATGTACAAATAACAAACCTCAACCTGAAAAAGTATTTGATGCCAGTGTAAAAATGTAACTGTAGAATAATGTACAAACAAGGAACCTTGACCAGAGAAATTATCTGACCCAAGTGTAAAAATGTGACAGTACAACAATGTACAAACAACGAACCTTGACCTGAGAAAGTATTTAACCCCCTGTGTAAAAATGTGACTGTAGAATAATGTACAAACAAGGAACCTTGACCAGACCCAAAGAAATTATCAATGTGACAACGACCTTGTGTAATCCCCTGTGTAAAAATGTGACAGTACAACAATGTGACCAAAGAAATTATCTGACACGAGTGTAAAAATGTGACAGTACAACAATGTACAAACAACGAACCTTGACCTGAGAAAGTATCTAACCCAAGTGTAAAAAATGACATTACAAAAATGTACAAACAACAAACCCTGACCTGAGAAAGTATTTAATCCGATTGTAAAAAATGTGACATTACAAAAATGTACAAACAACGAACCTTGACCTGAGAAAGTATTTGACCCGAGTGTTAAAAATGTGACATAACAAAAATGTACAAACAACGAACCTTGACCTGAGAAAGTATTTAACCCGATTGTAAAAAATGTGACATTACAAAAATGTACAAACAACGAACCTTGACCTGAGAGTGTATAGAATGTTACTCTACAATAATATACAAACAATGAACCTTGACATTAGTGTACAATAATGCACAAATAATGAACCTTTACCCAATAGTGTATAAAAGCTGACTGTACAATTATGTACAAACAATGAACCTTGACCAAAAAATGTACAAAAATGTAACCATACAATAACATACAAACAATGAACTTTGACCCAAGAATATATAAAATGTGACTGTATAATAATTTACAAACAACAAACAACCATACCTCTATTTCCTGCTGATGTATAGCCTGCAGCCCTTACAGCTGTCATGGGCCTGGCCATATCTGCACCTCCAGGGGCTCCTGTTTGTAGTCTACCCAAAGAGGATGGCATCCCTACGCGACCACCTTTCATTGCTGTACCAGGAATCCCTGGCACACCACCACCAAGTTTGGCTGCCGTCTTGAAATAGAAAAAAAAAATTAATAATATACATGTAGAATAAGAATATACCTGTATCATAGCAGAATTATTATAGATTTTGGTAATTAAACTTAAGATCCAAAATATTAGAAAATTTTCCAATAATCTTCAACTCAATAACTAATATACATGATCAACTATATCATGCAGAACTTTCATGTTTTTAGTTTATATATATATATATATATTCATGAGAAAAATATATGTCTTTCATATAATGTGAAAACTATGACTACATATTCACAAATGATAAAATTCATGATGCAACTAACACTGTACAGTAACTAATAAAAACAAAGAACTATTTTCTATGGAGAGAAATGTTAACAAACCGGAGGAGGTCGTCTTCCATGACTAGTTCGTAACACTGCTTTTTGGAATGTGGTATCATGTTGTAAATCCTGTAAAATAAATGCAGAGAAAATAATTTTGGAGTCTAGAGTAGCTAAAAGATATTTAGGCTAATTTGTAAGGTCTGGAGTTACAAAACTTACAAGTTCATAAGTAAATTCCACAAGCAGCCATCTGTAAAGATATGACTATGTTAACTTTTTGTACATCTTTGCATGCTAATGCTATTTTTGATTTTTCAAACCCTTTAAAGACTTTTTTTCAATACAATAGCCCAACCCCCAAAATAAACACGAATATATCAGCAATTAATGACCATGAAAGAATGAAAGTTGGTGATTGTGTGTGCTGATAATCATATATATATGTTTTTTATTCTAACTGCAATGATTTTCTGATTGGACCCCTATGTTCTATAACATGTAATAGCCATGTTGGTTGAATGACAAAAGTATGAAAGTCACAAAGTTGAATCATCATACCCTTTTTATCATTCACACATTCTTCCCATAAGGAACAAGTAAATATATTGTTAAACTGTTGTAAGCTGTACTATTTTCATGTAATACTGAAATATGAAAAATTCACTACAAGTCTCTATCTAGTAATCCCATACCCTTTACTATTTGACCTTAGTGATACAAACACTGACACATATTATCTAGAAAGTCACTGTAGCCATTAAATCTTGAGTACATGTACATGTCTACTTACATCAACATCTTTCATGGCATTGTAGCCATTACATGTACATCCTGATAACCTTTACGTATCTACTTACATCAACATCTTTCATGGCATTGTAGCCATTACATGTACATCCTGATAACCTTTACGTATCTACTTACATCAACATCTTTCATGGCATTGTAGCCATTACATGTACATCCTGAGTACCTTTAAGTATCTACTTACATCAACATCTTTCGTGGCATTGTAGCCATTACATGTACATCCTGAGTACCTTTAAGTATCTACTCACATCAACATCTTTCATGGCATTGTAGCCATTACATGTACATCCTGAGTACCTTTAAGTATCTACTTACATCAACATCTTTCATGGCATTGTAGCCATTACATGTACATCCTGAGTACCTTTAAGTATCTACTCACATCAACATCTTTCATGGCATTGTAGCCATTACATGTACATCCTGATAACCTTTAAGTATCTACTCACATCAACATCTTTCATGGCATTGTAGCCATTACATGTACATCCTGATAACCTTTAAGTATCTACTTACATCAACATCTTTCGTGGCATTGTAGCCATTACATGTACATCCTGAGTACCTTTAAGTATCTACTCACATCAACATCTTTCATGGCATTGTAGCCATTACATGTACATCCTGAGTACCTTTAAGTATCTACTTACATCAACATCTTTCATGGCATTGTAGCCATTACATGTACATCCTGAGTACCTTTAAGTATCTACTCACATCAACATCTTTCATGGCATTGTAGCCATTACATGTACATCCTGAGTACCTTTAAGTATCTACTTACATCAACATCTTTCATGGCACTGTAGCCATTACATGTACATCCTGATAACCTTTAAGTATCTACTTACATCAACATCTTTCATGGCATTGTAGCCATTACATGTACATCCTGATAACCTTTACGTATCTACTTACATCAACATCTTTCATGGCATTGTAGCCATTACATGTACATCCTGATAACCTTTACGTATCTACTTACATCAACATCTTTCATGGCATTGTAGCCATTACATGTACATCCTGAGTACCTTTAAGTATCTACTTACATCAACATCTTTCGTGGCATTGTAGCCATTACATGTACATCCTGAGTACCTTTAAGTATCTACTCACATCAACATCTTTCATGGCATTGTAGCCATTACATGTACATCCTGAGTACCTTTAAGTATCTACTTACATCAACATCTTTCATGGCATTGTAGCCATTACATGTACATCCTGAGTACCTTTAAGTATCTACTGTCAACATCTTTCATGGCATTGTAGCCATTACATGTACATCCTGAGTACCTTTAAGTATCTACTCACATCAACATCTTTCATGGCATTGTAGCCATTACATGTACATCCTGATAACCTTTAAGTATCTACTTACATCAACATCTTTCATGGCATTGTAGCCATTACATGTACATCCTGATAACCTTTAAGTATCTACTCACATCAACATCTTTCATGGCATTGTAGCCATTACATGTACATCCTGATAACCTTTAAGTATCTACTCACATCAACATCTTTCATGGCATTGTAGCCATTACATGTACATCCTGATAACCTTTAAGTATCTACTTACATCAACATCTTTCGTGGCATTGTAGTAATTAAATCCTGAGTACATGTCTACTTACATGTACATCAACATCTAGAGTGGCATTGTAGCCATTAAATCCTGAGTATATGCAGGGTGGGATGGAAATTTACAGAAAAATTAATTTAGCCAACCAGGCTCATAGCATAGTTTAAGAGAATCATGAGCCTGTATCAAAGTGAATGAGCCTGTGTATTTAATACCTGATAAATACAATGTAGCGACTACCGTAAACAGATTGAGACAGTAATTTGTCCTCTACATCAGGACTGGATAATAAAACACTAAAAATTGTAAATAAAGTGGTCATCAATTTATTTCTACAATTTTTGATATCATACATGTACCACCACGTGATCATAAGAAATGGTAAAAACTTGTGGGAAATCGTGAATATGGCATTTCACATCTCTGTCGAAAGGGGGATTCTCCTCAGCTCAGCATTGCCGATATGCAACACAACTCTAGATCTAGATGTTTGAATATATGAAGAAATGTCCTCACAATAAATCTAAGGTATATTCTCAATGGAGTTCTTTTAACAACTTAATATTACAGTCAACTGGGGTTATAGCAAATTCCTGGGGACCAGTAAATTTACTCTGTTATATCAGTATTTCTTTATTTCAGGATATTTACCTATTGAAGGAAAAACACTGGGATTAGATTAACATATTTATTTTACTATTGTACGAATTCTACAGTTATATAAGTGCAACCACAATGGACAATTTTATATACACAGCCTATATTATTTTAACTTTTTTTTCTAATGACAAAGTGTTATGCTTCAGTGTTGAAGCCATGTTGGAAATGAAATAAAAACAAATCATGGACAACCCAGGGTAGAAAGTGTTTATTTGTCCTCCTTTACAATTGACACCAACTGAAAACTGTTCAAATCTAAGGTACACAGGTTTACGCTAAAAGAGTGCAGCTACTGAATGTAAAGCCTCGTTGTCGACTAAGCATGATGAGTGATTGTTTGACTCAAGTAAAACAAATCGAATCATAATTTGGAATTTAACTAAAATGGTCTTTGCTATTTCAGAAAATTCGTTTCTGCCGAATCTGTTATTACAGTTAGTATCAAGTTACAATCAAAATATAAGGAAAAAAACAGGACTCTGAAATTTTGTTCGGTATTCCTAAAATTTTCGTTTTCACCGACCTCGCTATTGTCATCATTTTTCCTTACCACTATTTTATTCATATTGAATTATTGTGGACAGTGTGTATGAAGGTGGGCAAATGAAATATGAGAACTATTCGCCCGTTCACAATTTTATTCACCTCGGGCGAACGCTTATTTCCAACCCCGGTACATGTCTGCTTACACCAACATCTAGAGTGGCACCGTAGCCATTAAATCCTGAATATATGTCTACTCACAACATCTAGAGTGGCATTGTAGCCATTAAAACCTGAGTACATGTCTACTTACGTCAACATCTAGAGTGGCATTGTAGTCATTAAATTCTGAGTACATGTCTACTTACACCAACATCTAGAGTGGCATTGTAGTCATTAAATTCTGAGTACATGTCTACTTACACCAACATCTAGAGTGGCACTGTAGTCATTTAATCCCGAGTACATGTCTATTTACACCAACATCTAGAGTGGCACTGTAGTCATTTAATCCCGAGTACATGTCTATTTACACCAACATCTAGAGTGGCATTGTAGTCATTAAATTCTGAGTACATGTCTACTTACACCAACATCTAGAGTAGCACTGTAGTCATTTAATCCAGAGTACATGTCTATTTACACCAACATCTAGAGTGGCACTGTAGTCATTAAATCCTGAGTACATGTCTACTTACTTCAACATCTAGAGTGGCGTTGTAGTCATTAAATCCTGAGTACATGTCTACTTACATCAACATCTAGAGTGGCGTTGTGGTCATTAAATCCCGAGTACATGTCTACTTACGTCAACATCTAGAGTGGCGTTGTAGTCATTAAATCCCAAGTACATGTCTACTTACGTCAACATCTAGAGTGGCATTGTAGTCATTAAATCCTGAGTACATGTCTACTTACGTCAACATCTAGAGTGGCGTTGTAGTCATTAGATCCTGAGTACGTGTCTACTTACGTCAACATCTAGAGTGGCATTGTAGTCATTAAATCCTGAGTATATGTCTACTTATGTCAACATCTAGAGTGGCGTTGTAGTCATTAGATCCCGAGTACATGTCTACTTATGTCAACATCTAGAGTGGCGTTGTAGTCATTAGATCCTGAGTACGTGTCTACTTACGTCAACATCTAGAGTGGCGTTGTAGTCATTAAATCCTGAGTACATGTCTACTTACGTCAACATCTAGAGTGGCGTTGTAGTCATTAAATCCTGAGTACATGTCTACTTACGTCAACATCTAGAGTGGCGTTGTAGTCATTAGATCCCGAGTACATGTCTACTTATGTCAACATCTAGAGTGGCGTTGTAGTCATTAGATCCTGAGTACGTGTCTACTTACGTCAACATCTAGAGTGGCGTTGTAGTCATTAAATCCCGAGTACATGTCTACTTACGTCAACATCTAGAGTGGCGTTGTAGTCATTAAATCCTGAGTACATGTCTACTTACGTCAACATCTAGAGTGGCGTTGTAGTCATTAAATCCTGAGTACATGTCTACTTACGTCAACATCTAGAGTGGCGTTGTAGTCATTAAATCTCGAGTACATGTCTACTTACGTCAACATCTAGAGTGGCGTTGTAGTCATTAGATCCTGAGTACGTGTCTACTTACGTCAACATCTAGAGTGGCGTTGTAGTCATTAGATCCCGATTACATGTCTACTTACGTCAACATCTAGAGTGGCGTTGTAGTCATTAGATCCTGAGTACGTGTCTACTTACGTCAACATCTAGAGTGGCGTTGTAGTCATTAGATCCCGATTACATGTCTACTTACGTCAACATCTAGAGTGGCGTTGTAGTCATTAGATCCTGAGTACGTGTCTACTTACGTCAACATCTAGAGTGGCGTTGTAGTCATTAGATCCCGATTACATGTCTACTTACGTCAACATCTAGAGTGGCGTTGTAGTCATTAAATCCTGAGTACATGTCATCCTCATCTTCACCAGCTAAGTGTACTTGCTCCATCATACTCATGCGGTTCATACCAAACGCTTAGATTAGCATCTGAAAACTGGAAATAGAACAAAGGTTTTTAAAACACATGTTAATTATCATAAAAAATGTATGAATGTGGCAGTTTGAACTTTAAAAAGTGGATTCCATTTCCCAGATATCAAAGCCAAAGGAAATTACATTAGTCATCTATCAAGTATAGTACTATTAGTATAGTAGAATTAGTTGTGTATATGAATTTATATCATGTTGTGTCTATAGATCCAAATGTACATGTATTGTGAATTTATTCATATAACAATCAAGCAAAAATTCTGTATTCATATAACAATCAAGCAAAAATTCTGTAAATCTAGTCACATGACTGGCTGACTGCCTGCACAAATTCTGCAAATCAATATACACTTATTTGCAGTTTCCCACTGAACAATTTCTATTTTAAGTACAACATGGTCGTGTGAAGAGAATTTCTGAGTTATGTGCATACAGTTGTACGGGAAGCTACTAAAGAATTCTTATCTCAAAAGTCAACAAGTTGATATTGGTGTATCTTTAAGCATAAATATCTGTGAGTGTGAAAGAAAGATTACATGTATTGTGTTATTGGTGGATAATGATACATTATGTAATGTTTTAAATAAACTCAATTTTGTCAGTTCACAGTGATTCATATATATGCGGACTCCTTTCCACATATGATAAGAATCAACAATGACAGAGGTTGTTCAAAACTAGCCTTAGAATAATACAAAGCTCAAGTAAAATTTGAAAGGGAAATCTACTAAACTATCATTAGGCTAATAGGTCTGTATTATAATTATAATAACCTCAATACTAAAATATACTTAGTTTTACATAGTCAATCAAAAGACAATTGTGTCTCAAAGAGTCAGAGTGTCAAAATATTGTGTAGTGTACAGTCACAGTGTGGTGACAGACCACAATATACTTTTTTATATTATGGGCCTACTTAACATGGAAGATTTTAGATTCTTTATTACTAAAACCTAAAATGGTTTCTGCTGTCAACTAGATAAAGCAAGAATCGAACACTTTTAAATGAGAATTGGTAAATAAATGATAATTCAGAAAATATCTGATTTATATTACTATCTTTACACTTACCGGTTCCCAAAACACCTGAAAAGTGAAGTTGTTGTGGAATTTCTTTCCCACACTGCACTAATATCCTCACGCGCATCGGAACTGCGCATTTGTTAGCAACAAAAACTTCCGGTCTCATGATCGCTTCCGTACTGACTCGTAAAGTTAGTGTAACTTTTCCCCGTTTTAACATGTTGAAAATTATATACAAGTAAGTATGAAAATGTATAAGTATACATCACTAGATCCAGGAAAAAGTTGGGCAATCAGAGTATAGTTGTACAGAAGCACCTGTTTATTTATAGACTAAATCAAGTGAGGATCAAAGGACGGACCGTTCACAGGCATGGGCATACCTGTCAAATCGACCGATTTTTCTATTCATCTACCGCCGAGAAAGAATCTACCGATTTCCCTATATTTCTACAGCTTCTTGTCCATTTTCCGGCGATCGGTAGACGTTTTTGTCAGGATTAAATGTTCTAAATCGGAATTTTCAGTCTATTGAATAGCTTGAAATTTCTGGTGCCTCCATATCATTGAAGTATTAAGACATCTATTCTAGGTTATTTAAGTCCCCTATATCTTCTAAATAGTCATGAAGAACAAGGACTAATATCCCTGTTAATTAATTAATGTCATTAGACCATACAGATGTGTCATTATCGGACGTGTGCCAACGGTAATTACACAATTACCTGTACTGTGGACAGGCACCTAATATACAGATTGATTACCTGTATATCTAAATCATAGGCGTCGGAAGCAAATTGAAAGTGGGGGGGGGGGGGGCTAAACCAACTTAAAACACACACACGCCAGAAGTAGGGGGGGGGGGGGCTAAACCAACTTAAAACACACACACGCCAGAAGTAGGGGGGCTAAACCAACTTAAAACACACACACCAGAAATGTCTTGGGGGGCTAAGCCCCAATTTTCAACACCGATGCCTATCTTTGCAAAGAAAGTGGGGGGGGGGGGCTAAGCCCCCCTAGCCCCCCCCCCTCCGACGCCTATGTAAATATCCACACCTATAATCACTATCCATATGTTCTGTCCTATATACAGGTATCAAAGATTAACATCATTGATGTTATATTAATTTTATGCAGCTTCTGTATCAATCCTCAGTGTTTTTACTTTAAAATTTTAGCTGAGAAATGTCGAAGCGATATTGTGGTGTCTTCTATGACGTCCGCACTCCACATACTTAACAGTGTTATAGAGATCTACATGTATCTTAAATTTGTGATGATTTCAATACAAAAATGATGTTTTATTTCATTTACATAATTTTTTTATACAAAGATAATAACATCTTCTTGTAACACATTTAATTGAATTAAATAAAATGTCAGTAAACACGTTTATATAACCTCAATAATCTTTTTTTTCTTTTTAATAGCAGATTTGATTTGTCTTTATCAAATCTCATTTTTTTAGTGAACTATTCAGTCATGATTTGTTGTTTTATCTTATCAATTAATGAAAAAGGTACAATATGAAGATAAAAACCTTCAAATAAATATTTGGGTATGCAAATATTTTGGTAATAAATGTTCAAATCTCAAAAAACAAATCAGTAAATATATCAAGCCTTTGACTTTAAAAATTATCATACTTCCAAATATTTAGCAATAAAACTGAGATTTTATTTCTTCTAGGTAAGTCTAGTTATTTATTTTCTGCATTCCAAATTCAACTGTTATATTAGAATATTCAGAATTTAGTATATTTTGAAATTTGTTGTAACAAATTAAGAAATACTAAATTTTAAACATTCTAATATAACACAATGACCATAACATCATTTTGAGTCCCCCAAGCTGTGTGTGTACATGTATATAGTACATGTATTAAAACTTCCTAAATAAAGCCTAAATCTATTCCTTATCAATTTTAAAGTCAACAAGAAAATGAAAAGAAATGTGCTATATATATATATGGCTGGTATAATAACTGTTAAATGTAATCATGTCTTATGTTTAAATGGCTGGTATAATTTATGTAATCATGTCATGTGTTGAAAATAATGTCAAGGAAAAACTAAAGTAACAAGTACAGCCCAAAATAGCAAGTAGCTTAGGCTATGACTCAAAATAACAAGTACAATCCCAAAATAATGAATACAGCTAAAATAACATGTATAGCCACAAATAACAAGTATGCCCCCCAAAATTACAATTTAAGTAACCTACAACCCCAATGTAACATGTATAAGTACAGCTCCAAAATGATAAATACAGTTTAAAATAACAAGTACATTCCCAAAATATTGAGTAGCCTAGAGCCCCCAAAATAACAAGTACAGCCCCAAAATACTGTATGAGTACTCATTTTAGCGGTCTTTTAATATTAGCGTTTTTCACGCTCCTGTCACTGCGTTATTTCAAAGGCAGCACTAAAATTTCTCCATCCTGTCATTCTGTATACATGACAAGCTAATGAAATTAATTGGGTGAATTTAAGATTGTGCTAATAAGTCTATACCCCTTACAGCACTAAAATATGAGAGCACTCAAAATAACAAGAACAACCCCAAAATAACAAGTAGCCTACAGCTCCCAAAATAACAAGTACAGCCCCAAAATCATAAATACAGATTAAAAATAAAATAACATGTACAATCACAAAATAACAAGTGTCTACAGCCCCCCCCCCAAAAAAAAAACAAGTACAGCCCCAAAATAATAAATAGAGCTTAAATTAACAAGTAAATGTACAACCCCAAAATAACAAGTAGCCTACACCCCCAAATAACAAGTACAACCCCAAAGTAATAAATACAACTCAAAATAGCAAGTGCAACCCCAGAATAAGAAATGCAATCCCAAACCAAAAACTTCATGAATTCTCTCTTTTTTTATTATTTTGCAGATCCTTGTGATGTCAATGTGGGAAGGTATTCCGGATGTCATCTTTTGTACAATTCTGGGTCACCTGGATATTGTTTCCCAAGTCCGTGTCAGTTTGACATGTACTGCATGGAAAAGAGCCTTGGGTCATCCTAGAGTGTGGAGGACATTCATGTATTCGGAAAAACTGATTTGGGATGAACTTCCTCTCAGTGGAATACCCATTTCAGTGGAAGATATCAAATACTTTAAGGAAGTCCATGACACTTTGTTAAATTTTATCCTTCAATATGGCAGACACTTTCGATTTGTCAATATTACAGTCAAAGGGGAGCATTCATTTGAGATATTCAAATTTATTTCACAGAACTGTAAAAACGTTAGTCAAATCTACATTTTCAAAGAAGTAGAAAAAGTTGACTATTCCTGTGAATTTCGAACTACTTTGTATCAGTTTTTCCAGAAAAATAGTGGATTAAAAACTGTACGAATAGAAGATGTAAACTTCAGTGAACCAAAAAATGACACCTTACCCATTCATTTATCTCACGCAGCTACTTTAAATAGATTGTGGATGATAAACTCTTTTCAGACAAACTCTTTGAGTAGTGTTATGTATTTGGTGAATTTAAGGGAACTTGCGATTAATCCACATCAAATGAATTTTAGTTTGTTGAAACATTTAGCGTGCTATTCACTCCGGAATTTATACATTGTAGCTGGTCCGGTGATGACTGATGTGTACAAGGAGTCCTTAAGCAACTATCAATGGCAAGAAATTAGGAAATGTGGACCTCATCTTAGAGTCCATTGTTTTCTTGCTATATCAAGAAGTTGGGCCCAAAGGGATATATTTCTTAAGCAGTCCATGCCATTAAAATCAATTGTGTACAAACTAAATATATGGCTTAAGTATTTGGAATCTGTTTCGCAACTGATGACCTGTCATTCAGATACGCTTGAGGAATTTGTTGATTACAGTAATTCACAAGCACCTTACAAACATATCCAAAATCTAAATTTCTCTGACAGAATTGATGGCTATATATTAAAAATGGTAAAACATTGTCCAAAGTTGACTACATTGGCAGTTAAAGAAGTTCTGTCTAGTGCTTGTTTACTTGTTATGATGTACATGAACAACAATTTAAAATATCTTCTCATCAGAGAAGATATGATTGAATATGTGAATGATCTACCAGAAGAGGTTTATCCAGACACAAGTTGTGCAAATTTGGTAGAAAGCTCATGGCAAAAAGAAAGATTTTGTGCGGCTATGTCGGAGCTGATTGGTACAGCCTGGCAACCTATCAAAGTTGAAAATTACCTTCTTCATTTGTCTATGAAATACTCCAATGTTTGGTGAAACGGAATCATAGATGTATTCCCTCCTCACAAAATTATGCGTCATTAATTGTGAAGTATTTACCATCTACTGACACTTACACTTTATGTGTAAAAACAAACGTAGAATCGTTGTAATAATGATCATCATCCTGTACGTACAAGAAAGGGTGCAAGGGAAATTTTAATTCCAATCAAATGAAAAACAAAAAGCTGAATTAATTAAGAAACAAGTTAATATATTAAGCTCAATGTTTAAGCAGCATTATGGTTTTCCATTCTGTAAGACCAAAAGAAGTGGATATACCATCACTGTTAATGATAGAGTGACGGAGTAATTTCATGGAATTCTGTTCCTAGTAAGCAGACAATATTTATTGTTATCGATATATTTGTAATAAATATTCAAATTGTCTAGAACACTTGGCATTTATTCTTTGTTTTTTGTAAATACACTCGTATGCCAAAAGTATGTAAACTTTTTCCATTCTCCCATTGCTTTTAATGTTAAATTATTTTAGTATTTGATCCGACTCATATATTCAATGAAATCTTATAATCTTTTGCACAATTGTGTTGGAGTCTGTGGACTAACTTTCTTAAGTAGTTTGAAATGTGTCAATTTCTTTTGGTATAAAATGCAAGTATTTATAATATAAAAACCTCAGATACCAAAGTGTAAATCAATAGAACGTCCAGGACACAGATACAAATCCGATAAAAAATGGACAAACACGGACCTCTGGAAACCAAGAGGTGGGATCAGGTGCCATGGAGGAGTAAGCATCCCCTGTCGACCGGTCACAACCCGCCGTGAGTCCACAGTCAAGTCCAGTGAAACACGTGAGGAGTGTATCCTCGTCACAATTGGTACAGACGTCTCAACAACCGCCAACGAAAAGGCAACTCAACATTTCACTTAGTGAAACAGAGTAGTCGCAAACAAGACTACCACACCGACCGTAAAACTTGCGGAACGTTGACACCAAACGCGGCCCTCGACATCCCCGTGCCAATAATTTGTCAGTGAGTATGATAAATGATAAATGATAAATGAAATTTGCACTTTTCCTTCAACAAAACACTTAATGCAAAGAAATAAATGCTTCTGAGAAATAAATCTTCAAAGAAATTTAAACCCAAACCAGAAAAAAATAAAAAGACTTTTCTTTTAAACATGAAATTCCGCATGGATTGATGAAACCATTAATTCCTGACAGTTATTGGAAAAAAGTTCATTTAACATAGAAAGCTATGGGGAAATGATGAAAATTTACATACTTTTGGCACGCGAGTATATTTCACTGCAAATTGAATAAATTAAAATATTACAAAATAATGTAGATTTTGACATCGTGATTACAATTTACAAAAATAGGTACCATCTGATAAGCTTATACTAAAGTAATATTTCGCACGATAGCACCATTTAAAATTCTAAATTCTTCTAAAGCTAACATAACCATCTTTTTTTACTCTCAGACGGATTTTGGCTTTACGTTTAGATTTATTATTTGACCTTTTCCGATGCCACTTTCTCTTTAAAAATCTATTTAAAATTGGAGCTCAACTGATGAAGTCTAATTGACAGAAACGATCGTCTTGAGCATTATAACTTTGATATTATCTTTATAATATTAATAGTAACAAGCAATTTTCGCTCTAACAATGAAACCTTGCTGGAAACATTTCGCTGCATGATGTTCAGTTACTTAAATTAATTATTTAGACGGCCAGTCACATAAAGGGTGGTAAGATTTATGTCATGGTTAACGTAAAAGTGAAAACTTGTTGCTTTTGATACCTTTTGTTTTTTTTTCACTTACTCGGAGATATCACCAGTTCCCCGTGGCCTGGCCCCGTAGTCACCAAATTTACTCAAGCTAAACTTTTACTCCATTATTTTGACTATATAAATCGTTATTAAGGCGTTTGAATGATTAGGAAACATATCATTATCTTTCATCATTCAAATACAAAATTTTGCGTTACACATGATATTCCATATACGTTGAGTATGGTACTCAAAATTTGAGTACGATCTCGAACAATTTTTAATAGTTCCTGACTGTGTTTGTTTTTTCAAATGAGCAATAATTCTTATCATTATTTACTGCTGTAAGCCGTCAATATACAAACATGTCCGGTAACAGAATACATTCTGTGTGTTTTTACCTTAAAATCACGAAAAGTTAGTTGAGCTTGAGTACTGAGTAAATTTGATGACTTTGGGCCCTTATTATAATACATTGAGAAATCTGTAACGTGCCACGGATGCTGTGACTTGGGACCCCGGGGTTTAGTTTCATTAGGAAGACCCTTGATTGTCATTTGTTTATTCTGAGAGCTTTCACTGTATATTTTTAAAGTCTTTGGTATGACCCGGTGCCACAAGCCACAAATTGAACACATGACCATCAAATTGGCAGTTGAACACTCGAACACTGGACCAGTGCGAGTTATAGTTTGGATGTGGATATATCGTACAAACACTGTAGACCAATGGTGCACCCCAATATCACAGTTTGAGGTTGTATGGCGGCCACCACATCGGGTACGTGAATTTTCCCGGGTAGTCTGGTATCCTCCAACAAAGACATGATTCATATATAGATCAAAGTAGTTCGGAAATAAACATAAAATATTTCACGTTTCCGAATGTCTATCTTAAATTCGAACTCAACAGATGAAGCCTTTAAATAGTAGTAGAATTGGTCGTCTTCAGTGTTTTCTTCAGTAGTAATTTAAAAATTCTCCGATTTTACCAAGCGTTTCCACGGAAATTACTTCAGTAGATGCACTTTTCACATATACCAATAAATGGTACTTGACCGTAAACATAGATAGAACAAAAATTCTTGTATTTAGAAATGGAAATAAACTAACGGGACATTAGAACTGGATGTATGATGGCCAAAACGTTGAAGTTGTAACTAACCAGTTTAATAATATGGGAATAGTTATAATGGAAAATTTATACAAACGCAAAAGTATATTGTTGAACAAGGTAGAAAGGCTATATTTGGAATTTCAAGTACTTTAAACAATTTCAACTTTAATACAGAAACAAAATGTGTTATTGTTAATACGCATGTTAGTAGCATATTAAATTGTGGCTGTTAAATATAATTGTTATAAACATAAAACCAAAGTTATAATGCTCAAGGCGATCGTTTCTGTCAATTAGACTGTTGAGATCCCATTTTAAATAAGCACCGGAGGTAGAAAAACTACATTTGTCTTTTTTAAAGCGAATTCATGAAAAGAAGTATTTGTAATAACATTGTTTACTGTGAATTAGGTAGATTTCATTTTCTTATTACCAGAAAGTTAAGAATATTTAAATATTGGCTGCAAGTGAGAGCTTCTCAAAATTGTATACTACAGGCTTGATATAGAGAAATGGTTGGAAGTAACGTTGGTTGGATCGTGAGTTTGAAAAATGAATTAGCAAATATGGGTCTTAATCACGTATGGAATGGTGGTTTTACGAATAGATAGGATGAAAGATATGTCTTACGTACGTAAAGCTATACCACCATTGTATAAGAAATTTATTCCACGTTTCCGAATGTCCTCACATAACCTTAATATAGAAAAAGGAAGATACAATAACGAGCACAGAAGAAACAGATTATGTCCATTTTGTACTTTGAATGATGTTGAAGACGAATTCCATTTCATATTGGTATGTCCATTTTACTCAACACTGAGAGAAAAATACATAAAAAATATTATTACCGTAGACAGAGCGTTTGCAGGGTCATCAAATTATTAAGTGTTAATAATGTCAAAGAGTTGTGTAATTGTAAAAAAATATCTTTGATAAAATTCAATGTCCTCCAAAGGGAAGTATAGTCTGCACCATACATAGCTTCAGTTGCCATGAAGCTGTGTATTGTGCAGACTTAACACTATGTAACTAATATACATATTGTCCGTCAGCATTGTGTGCAAAGTATTAGCATATTATACCGTTTTTATGATATTGTCTAGTCCGACACTGTGTATCAGCATATTATATTGTAATTTAGGTAAATACCTTTACTTGGTTTACAAAAATGAGAAACACAGTATAATTTATCTCTCACACCCCCTTCGATATGTATATGATATTGTTTCTACCTGTATTGTGTGTTAAGTATACTGTCATATTGTTTTATGATATTGTTTCTACCTGTATTGTGTGCTAAGTATACTGTCATACTGTTTTATGATATTGTTTCTACCTGTATTGTGTGCTAAGTATACTGTCATACTGTTTTATGATATTGTTTCTACCTTTATTGTGTGCTAAGTATTCTGTCATACTGTTTTATGATATTGTTTCTACCTTTATTGTGTGCTAAGTATTCTGTCATACTGTTTTATGATATTGTTTCTACCTTTATTGTGTGCTAAGTATACGGTCATACTGTTTTATGATATTGTTTCTACCTGTATTGTGTGCTAAGTATACTGTCATACTGTTTTATGATATTGCTTCTACCTTTATTGTGTGCTAAGTATTCTGTCATACTGTTTTATGATATCGTCTATTCCGTCATTGTGTATCACCATATCATATTGTATATTATATGATCAGCATATTGTATATTTTATTATAGGATATCATCTACGTACCCACAAACACAATACATGATGTTTCTTATATGATATTGATTTTTCCGGCATTGTGTGTTGAGTAGTATAATATCACATATTTTAGGTACATGACATCTGTTCTGAGTGTTTAGCAGTGCTTAGTAGTGTCAAATTATATTATAAAAATTTCAGATACCAAAGTATAAATCAATAGAATGTCCAGGACATAGATACAAATCCGGACCTCTGGAAACCAAGAGGTGGGATCAGGTGCCATGGAGGAGTAAGCATCCCCTGTCGACCGGTCACACTCGCCGTGAGTCCACAGTCAAGTCCAATAAAACAAGTGAGGAGTGTATCCTCGTCACAGTTGGTACAGACGTCTCAACAACCGCCAACGAAAAGGCAACTCAACATTTCACTTAGTGAAACAGAGTAGTCGCAAACAAGACTATTATACCGACCGTAAAATTTGCGGAACGTTGACATTTTAAACGCGATTTTCGATATCCCTGTGTCAATAATTTGTCAGTGAGTAGTTTACCTCTGTATATGAAATCTTCATATGTTGTGCACGCCCTGGCATATCGGATCATTTGTGAAATATAAACTCCATATGCGGGTGACTGAGGGATATTACTACTTAAATGTGGCAAATTTACGATGGGAAAGCCGAAATCGTCGCGTTTATCGTATAGCTTAGTTGCTAATTTCCCGTCTGTGTTTATCTTAAGTAAAATGTAATAAACATGGTGCTAAGTCACATAGCTTAGGTACATGATGTCTGTTCTGAGTGTTTAGTAGTCTTATAAACATGATGCTACGTCACATATTTTAGGTACATGATGTCTGTTATTATTATTATGCTAAGTCACATAGTTTAGGTACATGATGTCTGTTCTGGGTGTTTAGTAGTGCTTAGTATTGTCAAATTATATTATCTTATAAACATGATGCTAAGTGTATACTGTTCCTTATGTGAAGCAAGAAAAGGTATCAGCGATGTATGGAACCTAACAGGCTTTGTATGTCGCTGATTATATATATATATATATATATATATATATATATATATATATATATATATATATATATTATATATATATATATATATATATGAATATTAGCACCGTGTGGCAAATATTTTCATTTATTTTATATTGTTACTGATATTGTCTCTATCTGCACTGTTTGTTAAGAAATATCATCTCGAAATATGACTATTTGCGTTTCTATTTTGTCTTTTTACTTTGCTAATACATACTGTGGATCGACTTTTGTACTGTGTAAAGCAATGTTACCCATATACTTACCTGTACATTTTGTATATACACTGTCGATCAGTAATGTTCTTAAACGAAGAATTCGACGACTTAAACATTGTGTCAACACAAAACACAATTCAATTTTTCGTGACCCTGATGTTGTCAGAGAACTTTCCCGTTTCCATGAAAGTTTTATCATCGTTCCTGCTGACAAAGCATCTAACAACTCCACATTTGTCTTCAGGCGATACTACTTCAGCATCCTACAAGAGGAACTTGGACTAAACACATTTCCTGGAAATCCGACAAACTCTCTAACCGATTTCTCTACCTCTGAAATATTAGATAATCATAAATCCGTTCCCGCTTCGTTTGGAATACCCACAAGTGACACGGAGCTTGAATTGCCATATTGGATTCCGAAGATGCACAAAAACACCCCTTCATTCCGGGGTCATCTAAGTGTTCCACCAAGCCTTTATCTATTTTGCTTACCAAACTTCTAACACCTATCAAATAAGGTCTTCATAAGTACTGTATAACGGCCTACTCAAGAAGCGGAGTCAATCAGATGTGGATCCTAAAGAATTCAAAGGAATTGTTGTGACATTTAAATCTCCAAATTCCAAACATTACAAGCATCAAGTCCTTTGATTTTTCGACCCTTTACACAACAATCTCTCATAAAAAACTCAAAAACAGATTAACATCTATTATACAAAACTCTTTTGTATACAAAAACGGAAATCGCAGATGTAAATATTTGGTGTTAGGTCATGAAGAACCTTATTTTGTCAAGGAACACTCTGATTTCCAATAACAAGTACACTGAAGACGATATTATCAAGATTCTGGGGTTTCTAGTAGACAACATCTTCGTGGTTTTTGCGGGAAAATTTTTCCAACAGATTGTCGGCATTCCAATGGGTACCAATTGTGCACCTCTCTTGGCTGACATATATTTTTATTCATATGAAGCGGAATTTATACAGTCTCTGCTCTCCAAAGGAAACAAACAGTTAGCATCTCCGTTCAATTTTACTTACAGGTATATCGACGATGTTCTGTCCATAAATAATTCAGAATTTCAGAATTACCCCGGGCAGATGTATCCTGTAGAGACCAATGAGACGACAGAGAGCAACACATATGCTTCTTACCTAGATTTAAGAAAAAGACGGTAAACTTCACACATCCCTCTATGACAAACGAGACGATTTCAATTTCCATATCACAAACTTCCCGTTTCTAAGTAGTAATATTCCATCTTCTGCCTATGGCGTTTTCATCTCACAACTTATACGTTATGCCAGGGCACGCTCTTCTTATGAATGTTTTATTCTGAGAGCTAAACGACTTGCCAATAAACTACTTACACAAGGTTACGTTGTTGAATGCTTGGAGTCGTCGTTTAAGAAGTTTTATGGTCGATACGGGGATCTTGTTAAACATTATGAAGTCCCCCTCTCAGAGATATTAAATAGTATTCTGGATTACGGCCACAGACAGTGACTCCGTTTCACCAACCATGCTTTTCACCGAACTTGACCTCATCACCAAACTTGACCTTTTTTACCGAATTTGACCCGTTCATCGAACTAGAAAGGTTTCCATGGAACATTTGCGACGGGTGTGGCATGCCAGCAGAAGACGCTGACTCATTCCGGACACCTGGTCTTATCCCGTTTGGGATTTGTAATTGTTCTTCATGTTAAGACCATTTGGACATGTAATTCGTCGTGTTATAATGGACTTGAGTTTTTGATTATTGATTGGTACTTCTTCAATTTTACTGTGTATTGTAGTTACATGTTGTGTTACCAATGAACCGTATGATTCACGGAATAAATGAATTGAAGCTTCGGTCTGGATTTACAAAACTATAATTACATTGTACTTTGGTATTATGTTTATAAAATTATTACTTTAATTTTGTCTAATATACAAAACTTCAAAGATTTCTTAATTTAGTTGAAAATCAATGTATTTGCTCTCTCAATTTAGTCCCCACTGATTAGAGAAAAAACCCATTGCCTAGATGTTATTATATTCAAATTGTTTGTTTTTACATGTACCAATTTTTATTACATGTTAAATGTGACAAGTGACATTTGTCATCATACACATGCGCGTATTGTATTGGATTCTCATATAAAGGTGTTTTATCACAAAATCTCATAAAATGATATTTCTGTTTTGTCTGACATAAGATATATCTATCAGTTGAAGGATATTCATCGAATGGTTTGACAAACTGCATCCCACAGGGCGTAGAAAAGAGATACTGGAAAACTATCTGAGAATTCTTGAGTTTTATATACAGGCCTACCCAATCAGAACATGTGGAGTGAATGTCCTTATAGTTGTTTATTATATTATGAATCGATAGTAATGTACAAGCAATTACCACAAAAATACGGACATTTGTGATCCTACTCCTTGACAGTCAAGATGAAACTTCGATGTCGATGTAATATAATTGGTATGCAAGACTTTACAGTACAATATGATTTAGTAGATGACTCTTACATATAATATGGTCCTGTGTTTAGACCGATTGATTCGTGATTTATACAAAATCTGTCAAAATACACCCAAATAAACCTTTATTTGTTAATTAAATATTTAACAATCACCGGAAAGACAACGGTAGTCATCATACGAACTATTATATTTCCTATTTCACTGCTGGATACAAGATTATATTATATTTCCTATTTCACTGCTGGATACAGGATTATATTATATTTCCTGTTTCACTGCTGGATACAGGATTATATTATATTTCCTATTTCACTGCTGGATACAGGATTATATTATATTTCCTATTTCACTGCTGGATACAGGATTATATTATATTTCCTATTTCACTGCTGGATACAGGATTATATTAGGTCATTGATTTACTATCTTTGTATTAGTTGATATACCTTAAGTCCTATCACACTTCATACAAACACAACCTTTGGTCATAAATACCTGTCATAATAATAACGGAAATATGATAACCATAGCTTTTCTAGATAAAACCTGTAAACAAGATGTATTGAAATGTATAGTAGATGTAAACAAATCTATAGCACAATTTAAATATTTCACATATCAATGATTGTTTTTAAACTGGACGAATGGGGGAAAACGAGAGTAATACTTCCGTAGCGACGTACAAAATTAGATGGTACCTCCTGTGTATTTTGTCAACACATGCTTGTGTGTTTAATGCTGCCTGGGCGGAATGGGGTCCAATCGCCCAGTCCGCTAAAGCTCTGTACGGTTGGACGGATACAACAGTATATATGTTAGCAACAATTGGGAATGTTGGAACTATTTTATCAATGCTACCTGTAGCCTGGCTGTTAGATACACAAGGTAAGTAGAAATTGTTCTTCAATGTTGCAGCATACCAACAGATTCTGAGGGAGGGGGCTGACAGATTTTGGAAATAAATATTCTGGCCTTGAAAATAAATTATCTGCCCTCTACTAGCAAGAAAATAAATAATCTGACCTCACCTTGGGCCAAAGTTGTGTGAAAATTAAACCGCTCACTTCACTCGGCATGTTTCATTCTTCAATTTTTTTACGGCTCGCTATGCTCGCCATTTTTTTTTTTTGAATTAAGAATCTCATATATATACACATTTTAATGCATAATTCAGTGATGGATTCAAGGGGCTTAAAAGGGAGTACGACCCATTTGGACGCCTAAATGTAGATGTATGTACAGTAAAAATAAACTCAAAAAGCCCAGAATTGGATAAAAAATTGTATTTAAAATTGTATTGTGTTTAAAACCTCTAGATTTATAGATAAAAAGGTGAAAAATTCATAAAAATAAATAACCAAAATTTTCGCCCCTCGCTACGCTCGGCAAAAACAATTACATATTGTTCCTTCCATTTAACTTCAAATCATAGACCTGCCCTGACTTTGTCTGTATACATTGTATTTTTAATATCATGGCTTTTGACTACGCTTTGTTTTATTTCAGTTTCTCTTTAAATTGTTTGCCCTACTACCGGTCTTCCGCGTAGGAACTGGCAAACTTTCTCACAAAATATCAGCTTATGTTCCAGCAGTTCTCGAATCTGCATTGACCAGAAGTGAGAGACTTCATGGTTCAAAGCGCAATGCTCTAGGCTAACCACTTGGCCACGGAGGCCCCTCAAATACCAGTAAGGCTTCCAAATTATTGAATTGGGAAAGCGTCATACCTTCCTAAGGGTTCCTTATCACAATCTTTCCTCATAAAACTCCAATGTGCATTGAGGTTTGTATTTTATAACATTTTTGAATAGTATATACTTATTTTACCCCTCTACTCCCCCTTTGAAAAAATTCTAGATCTGCCACTGCAATTTATTACATTTTTGACCACATGACAATAGCGGAAAATAAATATTCTGTCCTGCGACGATATGAAAATAAATAATCTGACTCGACAAAATTTGCCAGCCCCCATCGGTATCAAAGGGTCGTCCGCTATGCAGCTCACCAATGAAAACATAGTATCTCAGAAAGTCAACTTATTTTATGCAATTGATACAGATTTTAAGAAGTAGGTCAAATGGAATTATCTAGGTCATGAGGTTATTGCACTATTGGAAAGGATCTATCAAAAGGAGATTTAAAAATATGAAAACTGTAGCCTGCTCCTCATATTTCAAAAGTTATATCAAAGGTAAAAGTTTTTTGTAAAGAAGGTAAAACAGCATTATCTATGTCACGAAGTCAGCCATAGTACCATTTGTAAGTGCTAATTATAAGGATTGTAAATGTAAACTATAAAAGCTTCAGATTCTTTATCAAAACTAATGCAATAGAGTATATAGATACAGTGATTGCCCAATATAAAGTATAGAGTTGACAACAAAAGGTACAGCAAAATACATGTACATTGTGTATGTTGAAATAAAATTAAAATATCATCTAAACAAAAAATCTTGTATATGTTTTACTTTGTTCAATAGATAATTTTTAAAATCTTGACATGATAAATTAGGCTTGTACAAATATTTTACTATTTCTGGAGCTAAGCAGTTGAACCAGTTTAAAAAAAACCAGATGAACAAGTAATGTAGTATGGCTTGATGTAGCGCCGTCTAAGATCTTCATACACTGGGTATAATAAAAAAATGTATTTCATCCTCCAGATCGTTCCTATTACATAATGTACATATTCTATTATCTCTGGGGACGTTATTATACCTACCCGCCTCAATATTCAAAGAGTGTGAATGTAAACGGTATTTACATAAAATTGCTTTATATTTTTGAATCTTTGGCCTATCAAGATATACCTGAAATTGAAATCTGTCAATATGTAAAGGATACATTTAGACGATCCTTCAATTAACTTAACAAACCTTGCAGAAAATTATCATATATACACTGAGAATACATATGTAAAACTATTTCTCATTGATCACATATTGGTTATCTCATACATAATTAAATCCATCTGAATATAAATAATTTTTAATGTGTACCACACAGTTATCCTTACAATTAGGTTTACGATGAGGAAGATGGACAAGCTCGTCGTAACAAGCCTTTAGTATGCAGTTATCTGTATGTTTGAACCAATATTTAATCATAATTAGTTTTCTGCGTATCTGCTTAGAATAACGCCCATGTTCATAGTAAACCATTACATTATTTGTACTTTTTCTAACCCTAAGAAAATTTTTTAAAAATTGAATATGCACTTTTTCAATATCAAGACCATTATGAAACATCCAGACTTCTCCACCGTTGCTATATATGTATCAAATAATGAAAGTTGAGCCCCCAATTAGCGGCGTTCTTTAATTTGACATTTAGATATATCGACGACGTTTTGTCAATTAATAATGACAATTTTCATACATATGTCAATGCGACATATCCCAACGAAATAGAAATTAAGGATACAACAGAATCAAGCACACATGCTTCATACTTAAACATTTTACTAACCATAGACACAGATGGGAAATTAACAACTAAGCTATACGACAAACGCGACGATTTTGGCTTTCCCATCGTAAATTTTCCAAATTTAAGTAGTAATATCCCACAATCACCCGCATATGGAGTTTATATTTCACGAATGATCAGATATGCCAGGGCGTGTTCACCATATGAACATTTCGTATACAGAGGTAAACTACTCACTGACAAATTATTAACACAGTGATATCGAAAATCGCATTTAATGTCAAAGTTCCGCAAATTTTACGGTCGGTATAACAGTCTTGTTTGCGACTACTCTGTTTCACTAAGTGAAATGTTGAGTTACCTGTTTGATGGCGGTCTGTACCAATTATGAAGAGGATTCGGTCCTCACGTATTTTATTTTAATTTGATTGGACTTACGGCGGGTGTGACCGGTCGACAGGGGATATTTTCTCCTCCATGGCACCTGATCCCACCTCTTGATTTTGAGAGGTCCGCGTTTGTCCATTTTTACCAGATTTGTACCTATAACCTGGACATCCTAATGATTTATACCTGGGACTTTGTATATTAAACATATACTGTTTCGTTGACTTAAATAATAATTAAATCCGACCTTGCGTGGCCAATGTTTGTTGTGTCAATGTAAATTTACCATTATAATTGAAGTTACGACCAAGATAAAATTGTCAACTACTTCGATAGCCTGACCTCCCAAAAACGGTGTTCATCTCTTTTACCTTTCTTATATTTTCTAAAAATAAAAATTTTGTTTTTTTTCCCACAAGCTATACTCCCTATAGCCATACGTTATAGCCAAGGTTGGTGCTTTTAATTAAAATAGGTCAGTTATCATTATCTAGGACTTAAGATCAAAGATCATACCACCATTTGAACGAACTGATGAAATATCAAAGTTCTACACATTAGATTTCAAATGTTATAACCAATTGTAATGATTTTAAAGAGGAGATCCAATAGCATTATCTAGGTTACAAGGTCAAAGGAAAAGAAAGTAAATTTATAGTTTAATACAAAAAAAATTATTTTTACAAAGATAAAAGACCCGATCTCTTTATTCGCCGGGTGGTAAGAGAGTATTAAAATTGGACTTGTCATACTGATCTCTCTCTCTCTCTGTCTCTCTCTCTGTCTCTGTCTCTCTCTCTCTCTCTCTCTCTCTCTCTCTCTCTCTCTCTCATGCCATTTCATTATTACAAGTGATATTTTCGAAAATACAGACTTTTTATTGTACCATTGTTACAAAATTATGTATACAAACAAAATTCATACAAAAGTAAACGATATATCAGTGATATTTTCATTTACACAAAAAATTATTTCCGAATTAGATAAAACAAGTATACAAACAATTGCTTTTCATGTTCACATTTAATCTTAAATTTCGCAATGTTAAACAATCTAGATAATTATTTCAGACAATGGCATCAATTTCTCTATTGTGACATCGTTGTAAACTCCACGGTCTTATGACGGAGATAAAATGTATTTTTAATCAGTAACAAGATATGACTTTATTTATTTGTGTTAAAACATTACTTGTTTATCATTATCAGGCATCCGTTTGACACTTATGATATCAACAACAGTTACTACAGTGGGACTTGGATTAAGATGTATAACAACTGAAAGGCGTACAGCTACATGGTAAATACAAGCCTCTTAAATTTAACATTTGATATGTAATTGAATAATATCTTGTATCATTCGGTACAATATATAATAAAACAGTATATCTACTGTCATCCGGCAGAATATGTAAATAAAGGTGATAGGAAATGAATTTCATAAAACTTTTGTAAAGTAAAAGAATATGAAGAAAATATATATTTAAAAAGATGCACACCTTTAAGAATAATATCTCATCATAATGCGTTGTTTGGTCGCCTTTTACAGACCTCGAGAAACGCCATGCGGTCCGGGTTATCGCTCCTGTCTGTGACGTCACACGTGTACAATTTCTCACAAGAAAACAATGCAAAGCAGCAGATGTAAAGATACCGCCGACTCTAATCGGGCGAGGTGTAAAAATCGCTGAAGCGTGAAGACTAGTTATTGTACCAATTTACTAATAAACCAGAAGAAAAGTTTAATAAATTAGGTAATAATAACTTTTCATTTGAGTGTTTCAGCACTACATGCCCGTAAATTGACTAACGCTGTATATTTTACATGTGATCGCATCTGGTTGTTAAAAGAAAATAGACCAATATACAGCTAGGAAGCTTAATGGTTTTACACTGGGAAATTTAAGGTAATGTTTGAGATTTTTTTCTCCATATATTGTACGCAAAGGAGATGCGACAGAAGACAGAAAGAACTAGAGAACAGTCAGGAGGAGGGTATTAATATAATCTAAAGAGCAGTCAGTATAAGGGTAGTAATATGATCTAGAGAAAAGTCAGGAGGAGGGTAGTAATATGATCTAGAGAACAGTCAGGAGGAGGGTAGTAATATGATCTAGAGAGCAGTCAGGAGGAGGGTAGTAATATGATCTAGAGAGCAGTCAGGAGGAGGGTAATAATATGATTTAGTGAACAGTCAGGATGAGGGTAGTAATATGATCTAGAGAACACTCAGGAGGAGGGTAGTAATATGATCTAGAGAACAGTCAGGAGGAGGGTAGTAATATGATCTAGAGAACAGTCAGGAGGAGGGTAGTATTATGATCTAGAGAACAGTCAGGATGAGGGTAGTAATATGATCTAGAGAGCAGTCAGGAGGAGGGTAGTAATTTGATCTAGTGAGCAGTCAGGATGAGGATAGTAATATGATCTAGAGAGCAGTCAGAAGGAGGGTAGCAATTTGATCTAGTGAGCAGTCAGGAGGAGGGAAGTAATATGATCTAGTGAGCAGTAAGGAGGAGGGTAGTAATATGATCTAGAGAGCAGTCAGGAGGAGGGTAGTAATATGATCTAGAGAGCAGTCAGGAGGAGGGTAGTAATATGATCTAGAGAGCAGTCAGGAGGAGGGAAGTAATATGATCTAGAGAAGTCAGGAGGAGGGTAGAAATATGATCTAGAGAAGTCAGGAGGAGGGTAGAAATATGATCTAGTGAGCAGTCAGGAGGAGGGTAGAAATATGATCTAGAGAAGTCAGGAGGAGGGTAGAAATATGATCTAGTGAGCAGTCAGGAGGAGGGTAGAAATATGATATAGTGAGCAGTCAGGAGGAGGGAAGTAATATGATCTAGAGAAGTCAGGAGGAGGGTAGAAATATGATCTAGTGAGCAGTCAGGAGGAGGGTAGAAATATGATCTAGTGAGCAGTCAGGAGGAGGGTAGTAATATGATCTAGAGAAGTCAGGAGGAGGACTGTTTAATTCATCAGTTGGAAGTTCCTTATCGTTATCGTTTATTGTTGATTGTGTCGCAAAATATGAATTTAAGCGTATAGCCACTTGCGCTCTAGGTTTATCAAACGATTTTACTGCAGAAATCCGTCTAAACTTATTTGTAGTAATATAAAAAGTCTCAGATCAATAGAATGTCCAGGACATAGATACAAATCCGGTAAAAATGGACAAATACGAACCTATGGAAAGGGATGGGATCAGGTGCCATGGAGGAGTAAGCATCCTCTGTCGACCGGTCACACCCGCCGTGAGTCCACAGTCAAGTCCAATGAAATACGTGAGGAGTGAATCCTCGTCACAATTGGTACAGACGTCTCAACAACCGCCAACGAAAAGGCAACTCAAGATTTCACTTAGTAAAACAGAGTAATCACAAACAAGACTATTATACCGACCGTAAAATATGCGGAACGTTGACATTAAACGCGGTTTTCGATATCCCTGTGTCAATAATTTGTCAGTGAGTAGTTTACCTCTGTATATGAAATCTTCATATGTTGTACACGCCCTGTCATATCGGAACATTTGTGAAATATAAATTCAATATGCGGGTGACTGAGGGATATTACTACTTAAATGTGGAAAATGTACGATGGGAAAGCCGAAATTGTCGCGTTTGCCGTATTGCTTAGTTGCTAATTTCCCGTCTGTGTCTATATTAAGTAAAATGTCTATGGATGAACCGTGTGTGCTTGATTCTGTGGTATCTTTCTATGATTTCTAGTTCGCTGGGATATATCACATTGACATATGCATCTTCAATATCCGGTAGAATATGTAATAAAACAGTATCTATAATATACGGTAAAGTATGTTATAGAACAGTATCTACAATATCCGGTAGAATATGTAATAAAACAGTATCTACAATATCCGGTAGAACATGTAATAGAACAATATCTACAATATCCGGTAGAATATGTAATAGAACAATATCTATAATATCCGGACGGATATATAAAAGAACAATATCTACAATCACCCGGTGGAATATGTAAAAAAAAATCTACAATCATCCGGTAGAATATGTAATAGAACAGTATCTACAGTACTCGGTAGAATATGTAATTTAGCAGCAACTATAATCATCCGGTAGTTATTAAAATTGCTGTTTGATTATATATATCCTTGGCGAATACTCTGTATAGATATGGGGAATGCAAATAACGTTACAAAATTCAATTTCGAATCTTACATTAACCAGGATAATTGATAAATGCTATTTGAACTAAATAATTACCCATCATCAATTTCCACATTGAAGTTATGATATCCCACAATCACCTGTATATGGTGTTTATAACTCACAAATGATCCAATATGCCAGAGTATGTTCAGCATATGGACATTTCATATTAAACAGAGGCAAGCTACTTATTGGGGAGGTATTGTCATAGTGATATCGAAAATTGCGTTTGATAACAACTTTCCACAAAATTTACGGTCGGCAATATAAGCCTAAGTCTTCTTAACCAATAGACCTTTTTCTAGTTGTCACATTCCGTTCAATTTTGTGGAATAATTTGTACTCAGATAACGTGACGTCAACAGAAATGTGTTTTAGGTAATTTCCGGTTTCGTGATGTCTACATTGACGACATTCATTATATCTTGTGCCAGGTCATTTGAGTAGGGGAAAGTTAAACTAAATGTTCATTCTTGTAAAATTGACATGTGTCATGCCTTTACGTTAGGCTACTTCTCAAATCTGGCTCTTTTCACTCTAAGTAATACATATTTCTGGTCACCTATGCGATAAACTCATTAACCGGAAGTTATGTAGAACACATTTTTCGTTGACGTAATAAGGTATTCGGTTGTATTTCCACCTTGCTCTAAAACAACCGGTACCGTCCAATCTAAAGTAACCGGTACGACCCAATCTCATTCGGGCAGAAATATGCCCGGGATGTTAATGAGATTTGACGCTACTTTGTTTCATAGTAACGTATACAACATCAAACGTCTACCCTAAGCCTTGTTTATTTGCGACAGCGGTTAGCTTAAAGCTTTCTTGGGTGGTAGCATAAAATATAATATACAACATAACTCTATGTTTAAAGCTTGAAGTGCCAATTTTGTGGAATACAACGCGTAATTTGATTGACTTATATAATAAGTCTCTTGACCAATCAGGTTCAACAATAGATTGGATCATACCGGTTGTCTATTAACGAATTGTAGTAGTCAGTCAGGGACCAGCTTATCATTGATGTTGCATAGCATTATTACGAACCATGTCGAAACAAAAGAGTTTAATTCCTCATTTATTCTATTTGAGTTAGACTGTGGACTGGCGGCGGGTGTGGCCGGTCAACATGAAGTGCTTACTCCTCCTTGGCACCTGATCCCACCTCTGAATTTCTAGTGTCTGTCCAATATTCACCATATTTGCATATTTGTCTCCCGGATACTTTGGTATATGTGATTTTTAGCCGGACTGTAGCGGTCGTCGAGTTGGTCGCAATCGTCTTTTCGGGCATATTTTGGTCTCCGTAGTACATACAGAATAAATGGTAATGCGTGCGCGATATGAAAAAGAGCATGAATGTTATGTAAATAAAAGTGTATTTAACTTTATCATTTCAATATGGACACGTTCTAAGCCTAAATGGTGTTGTTGTAAACGTCACAAACGAGATTTTACGAGACAAAAGCAATGCTAATATAAATCCAAAGAAACTAAACTATATCGCGGACAAGTGGATCTGATATGATTTCATACAGCTAGCTCAGTCAGTCATTTTCCTTTTAACTCAATCATTATAGCGAAGAATCGCCTAATTACTAATCAGTAATTGTACCGTTTCATAATATTTTACACGGTGTCCTAAAAATTGGAAACTGCGTTATAGATTTTTAAATGTATTCAATACACACTGTCCGAGTGTCTCTGTTTATAAATGTAGGCCATATTTATAGTAAACGGTAAATTTATTAAGTATAAATAAACAAAATAATTATTGCATTTATAAATAAATAAATATATAATTTATATATTAGATAGATAGATAGATAGATAGATAGATAGACTACACGTATAAATGGATATTAAATAAATGTATGATTGGAAAAATTGGAAACTGCGTTATAGATTTTTAAATGTATTCAATAAACACTGTCCGAGTGTCTCTGTTGATAAATGTAGGCCATATTTATAGTAAACGGTAAATTTATTAAATATAAATAAACAAAATAATTATTGGATTTATAAATAAATAAATAAATATATAATTTATATATTAGATAGATAGATAGATAGATAGATAGACTACACGTATAAATGGATATTAAATAAATGTTTGATTGGAATTTGTAAGAATAATGAAATAATAATATTAAAATTTTTTTGAGAGTATTGATGAATCAATAACACTATCAGAATGAAAATAGGCTGTAACATTATTAGGGTATTTGTAAGCCCGGCGTTCAGTAATTTCAGTACTTTGTTTATATATTATATTTGTATGTTACTATATTTTCTGATGTGGTAAACATTCTTTAAATTCCAGGCTTATCTTTCTTGGACAATTTTTAAATGGACTAGGAGGAGCAGTGGATACAGTTGCCGCCACATTACTTTCGGAGACGTGGTTTCCTCCAAAGCAAAGAGTTACGGCTTCCGGAGTATCTTTATTATTTAGTGTTTTGGGTGGAGCAGTTGCATTCATTTTGGGTAAGTTTTTTTGTCGATGTTGTCGCTAAGTATATCCAAAAGTATAATCTATAGAAAACATCGGTAAACATAAGCACCATCAGTAAACAAACTCATTTCAAAAGTATGATTTTTCTATGTAAATTAAAGGCAACGCCATGACGTCATTTATTTGTTTGATATGTAGTATATGTATGTATAGTTTGATATATGACATCATTTGTAATTCAAGTATCTTTACAAATAAGCATGCTTCCCCACCTCACTGGTTAAAACATACCAAGTGTCAGCGTGTTTATGTGTTCACAGAAATTTCAGACCTCGGGGATTAGCCATGGCTGAAAACCAGACCTCGAGGATTAGCGATGGCTGAAAGTCAGGGATACAGTGGTTTTTCAGGTTTTTTTTGTATTAGATCCGTGTTAATGACCAGCGATCAGACACATGCCATTGTAATAAACAGACAATGAACGTAAAATGTATTTTATCAATAGTCATTGATACAATTATAATTAATATTAAAGTAGATTATTTATATTTAGAATCAATTTTCCAGGTCCTAACATTGTGCCTGAGCCAGAACAATATTGCATCTATAACATGTCTATGTAAGTAGCACTGACCACTCAGCTTGTTTTAAAGAAAGTTTTTATTTATATGTACACGTCGGCCATGTTAAGAATGATATATAACAATTCTTGGGATGTATTGGTGCAATTTATAAAACGATAGCAATGAAATTTATGATACGTAAATAGACAAAACTACACATGTTTCTATCCGTATTGAATTCATCCACAAGTGTAGTCTGATGATACGGGCAGAAACATTTGTGTAGTTTTGTATTTATTACATGTCCCTTATTTATCTATATGTGTACATAAATTTAAAATTCATTCCACTTAATATTTTGGATGACATGAATCCCATCTAGAAAAGTAGCTGCGGCAAAATTTCGGCATCCAACTATGGTGCAATATTATAAACATAATACCAAAGTTATATTGCTCAAGACAATATCGTTTCTGTCAATTAGACTTCATCAATTGAGCTCCAGTTTGAAATACGACGTTACATATTGCATGGACGTATTGAACTCTATATTGTAACTGTATGATTACACATGCATGTAATAAATAAAGTGTAAGTTTTATACTATTTGCAGTGAAGAATGCAACGCAACAATTACGAACAGTAAGTCCTGGTCATTTAACTAATTCACTTGACGTATGTTAATTTGTCAATACAATTCACCGATTAGTATGACGTTCAGATTCGAATCTCGAATATTTGTCAAATTTTAGGTGATGATTTATAATACTAGACGAGTGTTACGTCATCTATACCTGGTACGACATCTGTTTTTGAGTCATATTATAATGTTGTTCAATTTTCGCGATAATTAAATAATGGCTACCCGTTTAACCTTTATCTATACTACATGATCAACTGGTTAGGGTATTGGCGTTTTATTTCAATTTCCATTGTCTTTTCAAGTTAATTCCTTTCCAGACATTTATCTTTACTGTATGTGTATTTCATTCAATCATTTCAACCTTGTGAATAGAGGTATTGGTATACAAAATTAAAGTGGCACAGAAAAAACAAAACAATACAGACTTTTCTTCAAAAATAGGTTGCAGAGAAAAAACATATTGCCTTGCACGGATTCCATGCATTACTGTAGTTCTATTGTTTTTGTGTCAACAAGTAGCTTGTCACCCCTGTTATAATTTAATTACCGAAAATACCATGCTTGTAGATGTCTTTACTCTAAAGCATATTGACATTTATAATTTCAGATCTACCACTTATTACAAGTCGAATAAAACTGTTGGACTACATAGGTGAGGGTCCCTTTTTCTGTGAACTATAAGAGAAAACAAAGTATTCTTTTTGTTTTCTTCCAGTTTCAGCCGTCGTAATAGTCTTGTGTTTTGTCAGCAATCGTATTGTTATCCTCTATACAGTTTTCATTTTAACCATCAATTATCATATGAACCATCAGTTATCATGTTAGCCATCAGTCATTGTATTAACCATCAGTTATCATGTTAGCCATCAGTTATCATGTTAACTATCAGTTGTCATGTTAACATTTATCAGTTATCATGGTAACAGCAGTTATTATTAACCATCAGTTATCATGACAACATCAGTTATCATATTAACCATCTGTTATCATGGCAACAGCAAATATCCTGTTAGCCAACATCTATCATGATTACCATCAGTTATCATGTCAACATCAGTTATCATGTAAACAATCAGTTATCTGCAGTCTGTCTTATTTTGTTTGATTGACAATGTCCCTCCTGACCTCTAGTTCTTAAGGAGAAATAATACATGCAGTTGATTTGTGATATTTGTGCTTAAAATTTTCTCAAAAGAAAGAACTAGTTTAGTAGATTTTCATTTCAATATGATTTGTCTCTATAATTTGACAATAAGTGACAGTATTACAATAATAATTACATGGATCCAGTTGCACAATACATTGTTAAATTCAAATTGTTAACCAATGTTAAACCAATAGGTTAAGCATTGGGCATTAATCATCTGTGAGGTAAAGAATGCTATACACATTTATTATCGTGCAAAATAATGGTGTGCAGCATTTTGCTTAATATCTAATCCAATATCATGTTAATTTCCCATCCGTTGATTTAATATCTTCAATATATAATTATTATATTTATTATCTGATAACCTTTTGGAGTTATCCTAATATGTATTGACTTTAAATGCTTCTACATCGTTATACATTCACTATTTGGAATATTTGTTCTCTTTAGAGTTTGGTTGGGCTGGTGTTATAATGTTGGCCGTTTTTGTGCATTTTCCGAATAAGCCCCCATTTCCTCCCAGTACAACAGCAGCTACAGACAGAATTAGTTTTATGGATGGACTTAAACTCATCATAAAGTAAGAAATTGTTAATAAAGGCGCTTTTTCGCAGAATTTCATTACCATTCTTTTATATTTTTTTCTGTTATAGAATATTTCTATTAACCTTAGTTTTATTCATTTCTATAATCTTAAGAAATGGGCGTTTCCATTTTGACTATGTAATATGTCCGAGGTCTGTAATGATGACATAAGGAGGACTGAGGGCAAATGCAGCTTATCGAGGGCCATTATTACAAACCAAGGAGGGGCCTCCGTGGCCGAGTGGTTAGAGTATTGCGCTTTAAATTACAAGGCCTCTCACCTCTGGTTCGAATCCCGCTAGGGTCATTTCGAATTAAGTGGGAAAGTTTGCCAGTTTTCTTGCGGAAGGTCGGTGGTCTTTACCCGGGTAACCGGGGTTTCTCCTCCATCAATAAAAACTGGACGCCATCATGTGACTGAAAGATTGTTGAGTATGGCGCAAAGCAAAAAATCAAATCAAATCAAAATCAAACAAACCAAGGACATATTACATTATCTGTATTGAAACACCAATTTCTTCACACTTTTGTAACCAAATCAACAATATATGAAAATAATTTTTTTCAATTTCAAACATTTTAAAATTGAGTGTAAATACAGTAAACCTAATTTGTGAGTTAGTCACGCTCACAACCAGAACTGTAGTGACGTAATAGTGGACATTTGGCAAATTGTAGACAATGTACACAGTACAGTTTTTATCTGTTCACAATGTACACAATACAGTTTTTATCTGTTCACAATGTACACAATACAGTTTTTATCTGTTCACAATGTACACAGTACAGTTTTTATCTGTTCACAATGTACACAGTAGTTTTTATCTGTTCACAATGTACGCAGTACAGTTTTTATCTGTTCACAATGTACACAATACAGTTTTTATCTGTTCACAATGTACACAGTACAGTTTTTATCTTTTCATTTTGCATCAAACCATTACTAAGCATCATAAGCAACCACATATCTCCTACATTAAAGGGGCATTAGCTTTTTTTTTTCCTTCAGAAACATCTTTCATCTTACTACTTAGATTGATATACAATAATAAAAATGAGATATACACAGAAATAAAATTCCTATATATTTTGTGAAAATTGCTTGAAAAACCCAGTTTGGCAATTACTCACTCGCAATTGATAAAATTCTTAAATTCCTATATATTTTGTGAAAATTGCTTGAGAAACCCAGTTTGGCAATAATTCACTCGCAATTGATAAAATTCTTAAATTCCTATATATTTTGTGAAAATTGCTTGAAAATCTCAGTTTGGCAATTATTCACTCGCAATTGATAAATTTCTTAAATTCCTATATATTTTGTGAAAATTGCTCGAGAAATCCAGTTTGGCAATAATTCACTTGCAATTTATTAATTCAACGTTGTTATCTATCTATCTATCTATCAAAATCTGACCGCCATTTATTTTCTATTATCCAATGTACATACTTTACTCTACAGGATAGTTTATTGCAACTGCAGCCCTAGATAAGTGTTACAGAATGCTAAAACATCTCAATAGACATTAATGTATGTTCTTTATAGCAATTAGATCTACATGACAGATAAAATAAGAAAGGTATCGAATTATAAAAGTTTTAATTATTTAAATTGTTTTAAGTTAATAAGAGCATCTAGTTATAAGTAACATTAATTTTTTAACTTTTGTTTTCAGAAATGTTTCATTTTGGAAACTGGCTTTGACATTTTCTGTATCCTCGGGCGTGTTTGGTATGTGGATATCTTCACTTGATGTTAATCTGAAGCATTTTGGAATATCTCAAGTATGTCATAATTTGATTCTGTTGTCAGTATTCTTTAACGTTATCTTAAATGTTTTTTTTTGTAAATTCCGAATGCACTTCATTATTTACAAATCACTATATCACAAACAAATTGTTCCGAGTGTACACTATTCTTCTCGCACAAAGTGTACTGCTGAAAATTCGATTGTCTGTCTTGTTTCTCTTGAGTGTTTTTGATATGTGCAGAGAAAACACGAAAAAACGTGCTGAAAGAACAAGACACTGGTAAACTCGTACTACCACATAACTTCAACTGTCAACATCCGTTTGACTATTGTGGCTGACGTCAATTTGAATGTTTAGGCTTTTACTACATGTTTTCTGATCTGTAGTAGGACGGACGGATTAACAGAAGGACGCAGACTTAAGCTGTAGTCCCCACAGTTTCAGAGGAACCGCACTGAAAGTAGATGATTCAATAATAATGTTTGAGCCATGAACATATGGACTCTGTCTAAGAAATAAAGGATGAAAAGTTCAAAGAAAACCACATGGCAGTGGGTGTGTAGATACACGTAGAAATATATATTGAACAAGAAGAAAATACATGTTAATCAAAGGAATTTACAAATGAGATTTAAGCTAGTGATGCATTACAGTAAATACATATATCAAAACCACCAGATAAATAATAGAAACGGTAAGCTACATTATGTAAGTGGCTACATAAGAAATGCATCCTCTGTTATTATTAGTATTTTCATATCTCGCTTTAACATTGTAGAAAGAAGCAGGGTACTTGTCTTTTTTCGGGTCGATTGCAGGGATTATTCTTGGACTTATAGTGGCCAGGTACATTTTTACGATTTGTTTTGTTTCGGTTTGTTTTTAAAGTGCCAGTCAGGTTAAATATTTGAAAGTTCATACAACAAATTAAAGCTATTCGTTTTCCAAATGAATCCTTTGTTCAAAAGGCCCCTTGAACAAACCGGTATATATTGGTATTTTATATATATTATAAATAAATGTCATAATTGATGATGCCTCCGTAAAATTTCACCTTTTTGTCTATACATATGCATTGGAAAATTAAAGATCGCTGACATGAAGAATATTTTTGCAAAGTCTCATTGCCATTGAGAGAGGATTTTAAATGTCAATATCCAAACCAACTTCAATATGTTGTTACTGACATGTGCACAAGAATATTGTAGGTTATGGCATTGTTTCGTGAGGTAAAGTTTCAGGGCATTGGGTTCATTAGAGGATTTCCGTGTAAACCGTCAATATTTTAATATTGACATAATTTGTAGGGTCTGACATGAAAAATATTTTGGCAAAGTTTCAAGGTCATTGGGTCAGACATCATCAGGTAAAAGGTTATATATATTTTGGAGTAAACTGAATTTTATTCATCTTAACTATTTCTATTGAAATGAACACTCAATATTATAGCTGATATAGATCTAACTTGTCAGGATACCTCTCAATATTGGTATTAAACGGCCACTAGCACACTTTCAAACTTTATACAGCTTCCCATAGGGTTAGTTTCTGCCATGGGTGGTTAAAACTGGCTCATTGGTTTTTCAGAAATATCTAAAATTTACCGAAAACGTTTTGTCCATTCACTTTTAGGTGCCTATGACCTTGACTTTTGACCACATGACCTTGGAATTTTGTTACAATGATTCTTAAAAAAAATCCTCGCAAGTTTCTCACACATCTTTGTGTAAGTCAAGCAAATTTGAGTTAACAAGGTATTTGTATAAAACCTTACACTGTCATTTGCATAGCCCTAGTGGCACGTTGGTTGATGAGAAGAGGATGTACCAAGTATTGGACCCTTTTGATCGGTTTTGGAACCCCTATTCATTAAAACTTTAGGCGTCTTCACATGGAGATAGTCCCTGTTAACTGTATCTAAAATTGGCCTATTGGTTCTTGAGAAGTCGATAAAAAGATGATAAAGTTAATAACGGACGACGAACGATAAGACGATAGCAATAGTTCAACATAAGTCTCTGACGACTGACGTAACCTAAAATGTATTAACAATAAATTTCTTGAAGATTTTCAGATATATTCTGGAAAAGAATGAGATTTAATATAGTGATGGGTTACAGTGGATCTACGCTTCTATTTGTGATATTTGCTTTACAATGCATACATGTCATACCATGGAGTACCGGTACGTATTGAGTGAAATATATACGTTGTCAAGTAGTTTGGTGAATAATATGTATCGGTAAAATTCGACAGTAATTCAGGATATCCATTATTCATATTCAATGTTTAATTCCTATTCAAAATTATTTTCATTGCTATTTCAAAACATATGAAAGACTAGGATTGGGTTTTGATTGGAAACAAAGGACAAACTATTTTTTCCATCACTTATTGATGCTTTCATTACATTACACGACTTCAGAATTATGCAGAGACAAAATAAACGATGCTGTGTGGGATTAAACCAGAAATTTGTACGTTATATTTAAATTCAACATGTTAATAGTGTTATCAAATTTGTATGTGCCACCCGGAGTCCGGGGGCCCATGACATATTCGCGACATTCATTGTAGAATTATTAACGCTTGTCCTGATGACAGACAAATCATCCAAAACGACCCAATTACAATCAGTGGCAGGGGCATTTGAATGGCACGAAATCGGTCAGAATTCAAACCAGAAATTTGTACGTTACCTAATTTTAGTATTCATATTCATCGACCTAATTTTAGACGATTTATATCGATCTTTTTAGCATACTTTCGTTTTACTTTCAAATCACCGGAAGTTAACCTTGTTGTTACTTGATTCGGGCTAACGAATTTAGCGCATTCTGATTGGTTGAATATAAGAGGTGTTTTCATTTACATTGTATAAGTAAAGTTCCGCAAGAATTCAAGTTGGGTTTTCGACTTGTCCTGAAAGATTTTGACATGACAATGACATCATCCAAACACTTGACCCAAGAGAGACCTGCCAATACTCTTTCCATCAGTCTTTCAAATGTGGCAGGGGCATTACAAAGCCCGAATGGCATGACAGTGAATTGCCAAAGACCACTGCCAAAGATAGAAATGGCAATCCTTTCTCGGTCACTAGTAACCATACCCACTTGCCAGTAACCAGATTTTAGGTCTAGAGTGCTGAACCAATCTGATCCAGCAAGTGCAGTGGCAGGTCTCCCTTGGGTCAAGTGTTTGATATACTGATGATGTCATTGTCATGTCAAAATCTTTCAGTTCTCATATTACAATGAGGGGATAGGAACAGTTCTATCACAATTTCAAGATGGGACTGAAAAAGTTATATGTTACTACAATAAATGTTTGTCATAATCAGATAGAAGGTAACTAGAAAAGAGTTAGTGGCTGTTGTTTGTGCAGTACGACATTTTCATCATTATCTATATGGTCGTAAATTTCTCATTAGAACTGATCATGGGTCATTGAGATGGCTTATGAACTTTAAGAAGCCAGAGCGGCAAATAGCCCGGTGGTTTGAAATACTAGCTGTTTAGGATTTTGAAATTGAGCATCGAGCGGGACGCGGCCACGAGAATGCTGATGAATTATCTAGAAGGCCTTGTTATAATAATTGCACTTGATGTGAAAGATATGAGAAATTGTACATGGAATTGTCACATGTTGACAAAGAGAGACAAGGATTTGTCACAAGCTGATGACAGTAGAAAACCAGAGTGAATGTGTCAGGGGCCCAAGTGAAAGTGTTGATGTAAGAGTGAAAGAGTAGAAATTAGATAACCCTAACATGTTGAAAGAAATTCCCATTACTAATGAAGTCAAAGAACCGGTTCCTTATTCTGAAGTCCATGGACCTTATGAAATGTAATGATAGTCCAGAGTGACTATGGTGTTGTCAAAAATGGCAACCATATAAGCATACTAAAATATAGTACATGTAAAGATGGCACTAGTAGAAATTTACTCAGTCAATCGGCCCGCTGTACCAAAGTGGGTGGCTCCCTGAGCATGGATGTGGAAAATGAATTGAGTACCCATCAAATCACAGAGACAGTCGGCCCACTGTACCAAAGTGGGTGGCTCCCTGAGCATGGATGTGAAATCATGACCCCTAATAAAACTGTTTGTAACTGTACTACAACTGCCACATTGTAAATGACAAGATGTGATACTGATATAGATAAAGTAAGCTCTCACTTAGCACCTTGCAAGAATGAAAATGTTGTGGTCAACCTAAGTTAGAGAAAAATGATAATAGTAGTGAATAAGTCCAAGATGAGGTACATGCGGAATTGAGCATTGCAGATATTGAAAGGTGTCAGAGAAATAACAGAAACCTTAGCATATTGTTTGAATGGTTAAGAAATGGTGTAAAACCTAAATGGGAGGAAATATCAGAGTATGGCCCTGAACTTAAGTATCTATGGCAACACTTTGGCATGATGTATATTGAGAATGTTATAATATGGTACAAATGGTACGGTGACACTGGGGACTATGAATGTCTATCGGTTGTTCCTCCAGAGTTAAGGAAAGCAGTATTAGGGGAGCTGCATGATGCACCAACATCAGGACATTTGGGTTATGAGAAAACTTTGTCCAGGGTCAAAGATAGGTTTATATGATATAGAATGGGTCAAGATGTGAAAATATGATATTTGTGGTAGTAAACGTGGTAAGAATAGGAAAGCAAAAGCTCCAATGCAGAAGCATGTAGTTGGTACACCTTTGGAGAGAGTTGCAGCTAATATACTTGGACCTTTTCCTAATAGTCAGAAGGGAAATAAGTATGTTCTTGTCGTAGGTGATTACTTTACAAAATGGTTGGATGCATTTGCGATACTAGATCAGGAGGATGAAACAATAGCACAGGTTTTGTTTGAGAGATTTAACAGTGTATTTGGTGTCCCACTTCAGTTTCACACAGATCAAGGCAAGAATTTTGATAGCTACAATGGATTCAGTTGATGGTGACTAATGATGTAAGTCAAACTATATTGCAAAATGTTTGATTACTTTGTGAATCTGCATATGTACTAAACCATTTATCCTACCAATTTGGAGACCAAATCTTTATAAGGAGGGAGCAGTGTTACAAATTTGTATGTGCCAAGTCCGGGGCCGGTGACATACTTCGCGACTTCAGAATTATTAACGATATGACAGACAAATAAAACAATTACAACAACTTTAAATCACGAAATCGGTCAGAATTCAAACCAGAAATTTGTACTTTACCTAATTCCAGTATTCATAATTATTCATTAACTTAACTTCAGACGATTTATATCGATCTTATTAGTCCCATGTTGGATTACTTTCGATTTACTGTCAAAACACCGGAAGTTAACTTTGTTGTAACTTGATTCGTATGGGGCGCCGTTTTCCTTTTTAATGCCAGTTAGTGATATCACTCTTTCAAATAGGTGATATCACTTATTCAGTAAGTAATATCACCTATTCAAATTGGTGATATCACCCATTGGAACACCGAATAAGTGATATCACCTATTCGAATAATTGATATATCCTATTTGAAAGAGTAATATCACCTATCTGATAGAGTGATATCACTTATCCGAATAAGTGATATCACTTATGAAAACGAATAAGTGATATCACTCTTTCGAATAGGTTATATCACTCTTTTAAATAGGTGATATCACTTATTCAGTAAGTGATATCACCTATTCGAATGGGTGATATCACCCATTGGAATACCGAATAAGTGATATCACCTATTCGAATAAGTTAAATATCCTATTTGAAAGAGTAATATCACCTATCCGAAATAGTGATATCACCTATTCGAATAAGTAATATCACTTATTAAAATTTGGAAACAAAGCGCAAGAATTTATAAAAGTGATATCACCTATTCGCATAAGTGATATCACCTATTCGAAAGAGTGATATCACTTACTGATATTAAAAAGTAAAACGGCGCCCCATAGATTCGGGCTTACGGATTTAGCGCATTCTGATTAGGGGCGTTTTCATATATAAGCAAAGTTCCGCGATGATTCAAGTTGGTTTTTCGACTTGTCCTTGAGGTGACATGCGTTTTCAGCGTTCCCAAATTTCATAACATCTTAGATGGTAAGCTGATCTTGTTTGTAAAACATTGATTGATCTTATTTGCATTATTCAATTGAATTTGAATTGTTTATTCATTAGTTTCATAGAACCTACATATTTGTTCAGATTTCACATATAAATCAGCACGGTACTACATTCTTGCACCCATCTGGGTTTGAGGTAGTGACAACTCAATTTGGGTGGTTGATTGTAACTTATATGGTTATTTAGGTCAGAGATCAGACTTGTATTTAATAGCAATTAACTTCAAAGAAGAATTGTTATAAATTTATATCAACTGTAATTCAGATGGGTGACGATTAGTGCCCAATAGTGTTTCGCACCCAGATGGGTGACGATTAGTGCCCAATAGTGTTTCGCACCCAAATGGGTGATGATTAGTGCCTAATAGTGGTTTGCACCTAAATGGGAGAAGAATATACTTTGCATGTACATTGCTTCATCGCTTATTTATATTAATCAATTCTCATATAGCTACATAAACTGTTTATGTGTAGATGCTGATGTTTGCTAGTTGCTATGATAATACTAGTCACTGGATTTTCAGCTGCTTCTTCGTCCTCTCATACTGCCACTGTTGGAACCCATGTGGGTGACGGCCTTAGCACCCATTTGAAAAAAATGGGCAATTGATCTGAGTATAACAAATAATTAAGTACTTGTTTGAGAATAGAAGCCCGCCCAGGCCTAATTGACTTATAGAAAATTGATATTTGATTTGAGACAAAGGACACACTGACAGAGCATAAGCCATGAGAGGCAGATAGGGTCAGTGTCTTGGTATTTCACCTGCTTTGTGGTCATCCTCATTCTGGTTATCCATTACCAAGTTGTCATTAATTCAATAAAATATTAAACTGAAACTTAGTTGTTCCTTATCTTTCAAGGTGCATTAAACTTATAGTCCGGCAACAGAGGGATCCCAAATTTTGTAAGTGTGACTGGTTAGGTTGCATGGCCGGTTACGGTTACAATATGAAGAGTTTTTAAACAAATGAAAAACATAGTAATGTTGTATGTTCATTGTCTACAAAAACCCCTAGATATAAAACATGTATGTTCTGGGATTAAATGTGGTATGGTCCAATTATTTCAATGATAAAACGAAAAGAAAGAGACATGAAAACATAAATTATCTAGGTAGAATATGTGTATACACAGCATAATGTTGAAACGGCAAAATATTGTTCAGTTGATTCATAACAAAATACTATCGGTACACATTATATAGGCATGTGACCTATCAATAAATCGGTCATTATATATAATGTAAGCTGTTGATATAGGATCTCTCTCTCTCTCTCTCTCTCTCTCTCTCTCTCTCTCTCTCTCTCTCTCTCTCTCTCTCTCTCTCTCTCTCACACACAATATATGACGTGTATATTTGTCGTATTCACTTTCTATTTTCAGCACTGTTCTATTTGACATGTATTGGTGGTATATCACTTATAACCTGTCTAATACCGTTATTTTATGAATTATCGTGTGAAACTGTGTATCCAGTTGCCGAGGGAGTCACGTGTGGAGTCCTGTGTTTATTTCAGAATCTTACAGGCGTTGTATTTCTCTGTGTGACACTGATTCCTAATATAGGTAATACAATGATTAAATGAAACGTTGTAATTGGTGTTAGATTAAGATGAGATAAAAGTTTATTACACATATTATATTGCGTTTGGATACATATACGACACAGAAAAATCGATTTTTTGCGGAAAATAAAAACTATTTTTACTGATAAGGTACATCAAGGTCTTTCTAAATGTACCACACAACACATACGTAATTTTCAGAATCTATTATCCAAATATGTTAAAGTTATCCAAAGCCTAACGCGATACACACTTGATTTCAGATACGAGGCTTTTTAGAAAATCGCAAAAATCCAGTATTATATGTACCCAAATACTATACTTAGCTCTTCCATTGTCTGTTGTTTAGTCTACTTACCTCGCTACGTCATTTAGACTATTTCCCTTGCTACGTCATTCAGTCTACTTACCTCGCTACGTCATTTAGTCTACTTCCCTGGCTACGTGATTTAGTCTATTTCCTTCGCTACGTGATTTAGTCTACTTACCTCGCTACGTCATTTAGTCTACTTACCTCGCTACGTCATTTAGTCTACTTACCTCGATTCGTCATTTAGTCTACTTACCTTGCTACGTCATTTAGTCTACTCACCTCGCTACGTCATTTTGTTTACTTCCCTCACTACGTCATTTAGTCTATTTCCCTGGCTACGTCATTTAGTCTTCTTCCCTCGCTACGTGATGTAGTCTACTAACCTCGATACGTCATTTAGTCTACTTACCTCTCTACGTCATTTAGTCTATTTACCTCGCTACGTCATTTAGTCTACTTCCCTGGCTACGTGATTTAGTCTACTTACCTCGCTACGTCATTTAGTTTACTTACCTCGCTACGTCATTTACATAGATTACCACAGACTGTTTAAGCCTGCACGTGTTAGAAACGATGACTGTTCTGAACAGAAACGTCTTTTCCTTAAACTTAAATTTACAAATAAAGGCATAGACGCTTTAAACATTGGCAATGTTCTAAATCACAAAAAAGTTCAGTCCTGTATTCCACCATATTTTAAACTGAAGACCACGCCTTGCATTTCATATAGCTATACACCTAGCATCGCATCCAAGCTATTCAATCACAAACATGTTTTGCAGTGCCTAGACATCAACCATCTTCTACACAACATGTTCATGTGCTTCATCTCCTTTCAAATACAATACTATCGGGCATGTCATTACCGGCGACGTTTCTATTGTTGAAAATGAAAGCCTCAAAAATCTTATTTTAAGGTGCCCTAAATACCGGGAAGCCCGTTCCTTTAATTGGCGTCAGAATTTCAGTTTAGTTATGGATTCTGTCGAAGATTATGCTAGACGGTGGGCCAAACATGAAGATGTAGAACCAGACACTTTGTCTGAATGGCTGAAAACCATACGATGGTTGATAAAATATCGTATTCGAAAACTTAAAGGGACTATGAAAACACGTTATCCCTCTGTATTTAATGATCCAGAAGTAGTAACTGAACTGGATAGGTTACATGAACAATATGTACTGGTACCAGCAGACAAAGCCTCAAATAATATAGTTTTTATTTGTAAGGCACATTACTATAATTGTTTATTAGAAGAACTTGGGTTTAATACGAATTCTGGTAATCCTACATACACACGTAGCTCACTTTTAAAGGACGAGATCCTTCAAAATCACGTATCCGTATTACGCTCATTTGATATACCTACAACGGATACCGATTTCGAGATACCATATTTATATTGGATACCTCAACTTCATAAAACCCGATATAAGCAAAGATACATAGCGGGATCCAGCAAATGTTCTACCAAACCTTTATCTTTACTCCTTACCAAGATATTGACAGCCGTTAAGGAGAAACTTCAACAATACTGTACAGTTGCTTATTCCAGAAGCGGTGTAAATCAGATGTGGATACTTAAAAATTCTAAACAGCTTTTAGAAAATTTGAAGGCACACAATTTTTCTCGAATTCACAGTATCAAAACTTATGACTTCTCTACTCTTTACACTACTATTCCACATAAAAAAAATAAAACAAAGACTTTTCAGCATCATAGACAACTGCTTTTTCACTAAAGGTGGTAGCCGAAAATTTAAATATCTAGTGATTGGATATCAGGATACTTATTTCGTCAAACACCACTCTGATTCTACACATAAATATACTGAAGTTGATATTAAAAACATGCTGGAATTTCTAATAGACAATATATTTGTAATGTTCGGAGACGTGGTCTTTCAACAAACTGTCGGCATTCCTATGGGAACCAATTGTGCTCCTTTATTGGCCGACCTGTTCCTGTATTCATACGAAGCAGACTTCATTCAGAAACCGCTGAATCAAAAGAAGAAAAAGTTAGCGGTGTCCTTTAATTTGACATTTAGATATATCGACGATGTTTTGTCAATTAATAATGACAATTTTCATACATATGTCAATGCGATATATCCCAGCGAACTAGAAATTAAAGATACAACAGAATCAAGCACACACGCTTCATACTTAGACATATTACTTAATATAAACCCAGACGGGAAATTAGCAACGAAGCTTTACGATAAACGCGACGATTTCGGCTTTCCCATCGTAAATTTTCCACATTTAAGTAGTAATATCCCTCAATCATCCGCATATGGAGTTTATATTTCACAAATGATCCGATATGCCAGGGCGTGCACAACATATGAAGATTTCATATACAGAGGTAAACTACTCACTGACAAATTATTGACACAGGGATATCGAAAACCACGTTTAATGTCAACGTTCCGCAAGTTTTACGGTCGGTATAATAGTCTTGTTTGCGACTTCCCTGTTTCACTAAGTGAAATGTTGAGCTGTCTTTTCGTTGGCGGTTGTTGAGACGTCTGTACTAATTGTGACGAAGATACACTCCTCACGTGTTTCATTGAACTTGACTGTGGACTCACGGCGGGTGTGACCGGTCGACAGGGGATGCTTACTCCTCCATGGCACCTGACCCCACCTCTTGGTTTCCAGAGGTCCGTGTTTGTCCATTATTACCGGATTTGTATCTATGTCCTGGACATTCTATTGATTTATGCTTTGGTATCTGAGGTTTTTATATTAGTCTACTTACCTCGTTACGTCATTTAGTCTTCTTACCTCGCTACGTCATTTAGTCTACTTACCTCATTACATCATTTAGTCTACTTACCTCTCTACGTCATTTAGTCTACTTACCTCTCTACGTCATTTAGTCTACTTACCTCTCTACGTCATTTAGTCTACTTACCTCTCTACGTCATTTAGTCTACTTATCTCTCTACGTCAATTAGTCTACTTACCTCTACATCATATTGTCATTTATTTTTATATCCAATTTATCAATCTATCATGTTAAAAATCTTCAAAATAATTTTCACAATTAAAATATCTTTAAGCATGATGAATGTCCACCATTGACAGGCGAATAAGTGATTTTCAGAACGGAAATAATTTTGAACTGTTTAAAAAATACATGTACTTCACCATTTCTTATTTTATGAAGGTTAAAACAAAGAGACATCTTTTTATATTGCAAAAAAGGTTTTGTTCGAATTTAACATCTGAACTTGTATCTATTTTTTTTATATTCTGTGAACAGGCAACTCTTGGATTAACTTTGGACTTGCGGGCTGTATTGGAATCTGCGTTCCATGTCTGTTGACGCTGAAAGAAAACTACAACAGACTCAATATTGACATACAATATAATTTGCAAACAAGCAGCATTGCTTCTGATGTGCCGTACACTACACACATTGAAAGCTCTAGTTAGTGTCGAGTACATCAAGAACTATAATGAAGGAGCTCATCAAGAACTCTAATGAAGTAGCTCATCAAGATCTATAATGAAGGAGCTCATCCAGAATTATAATGAAGGAGCTCATTGTGTTGGTTTCTCTAGTTAGTGTTGAGCTCATCAAGAACTATAATAAAGGAGCTCATCAAGAACATAATGAAGTGTTGATAGCTCTAGTTCATTTTCAGCTCATAAAAATATAATGAATTGTTGGTATCTCCAGTTAGTGTTAAACTCATCAAGAACTTATAATAATGTGTTGTTACGACCCTTTTTAGTTTCATATGAGGAAGGACTGCTAAGCTAATGATGATTCAGACTCCATTAAAAGTTATAGGGAATTATGAGATGGTCGTTACCAGGCAACATAGTGAAGGACGAAACCTACATATACCGATTTGTTATATACATAGTTATGTAATACTATTAATAATGTAGGCGCAGAACAAAATATTTGACTTTTAATTAACTACTGCAATTTTACAATAGTAATACAATAATACTAATATCATGCATACCGGTAACATGGAGGTCGATAACGGGAGTAAATATCATAAACATTGAACCAAAGTTATAAGTTTGAAAAAGGCCAAAATAAATGCTCAAAAGATCGTTCCTGTCAATAAGACTTCGTCAGTAAAGAGTGATTTTCAAATACATGTTTAGTTCCGAAAATAAATAGTGGATTACGACAAGGTCAAACTCTAAACAAAGTTTCTTTCTTTTGAGGGATTTAGAATTCAAACAATCTAGTTAGTATGAATTAATCAGTTAATTTTTTAAAGATGTAGTGTCGTATACTGTGTAGAACCATTTACTTTTTGAATTATGTTCATGATATTTCATTTGAGATAAGAATGTTGACATCGGTATGGTTAGTGTAACACATAACAATGAAAAATCCCAGATTTATCAGCAAATGATCAAGAAATCTAAATTTCCAAAACGTTTTTAAAGTATTTGATATGTTAGGGTTTAGTTATAATTTCAATTATCTAAAATTCCAAAGCATTTTGGATTTTTGAATTGTTAAAGCAATATGAGCTGTCGTGGGAGCAGATTTTTCCATGCATATTTTATACACGATTTTATCTCGTATATATTCAAAGAGGTCACTTAGTGACGATCGTCTTGAGTACTATAACATTTATAATATTTTAAAAGAACAAATGCGTATAATTACAGTAATCTTGCCAAACGTAACCGGTTTTTCAGTCCGATTGAATCCGCCATCACTTGGCCATTGCTAATTACTTTCTTTGGATAACCGATTATCAAGGAAGCACATGGTGAGACTTGCCAGTGGCAGACATATTTGTTAAATGTTTCCATTGATATACATAATCGTTGTCAGCACTTCAGGTCATCTATTTTCTATGCATTGCCTCCGTTTTATTGACACAATAACAAATTTATAAGGTTATAGGGTAATAAAGAAGTTTGATAGGGGAATCAAAGCCATTTCAAATTAAGTGGAATTTTAATGTAACAGAGTTCAATGTAGATAGGTTCCACTGTATTTTGATTAATAGTTCTGATATTTTCGTTCTGCCCCTCCCCACAAATAAATATTATCGAAACTTCATAGAGATTATTTTGATCACAGAATATTATTTTTAATCCTTATTATTTAATATGTGTTATGGGTCAGAAATACCTTAAAGTATGCCAGAAAAATCAAGAACACATTACAGTAAAGTAAATTCATAAATTTTATTAAAAAATATAAAATAACAACTTAATCTAAATGATTGTTTACAATTATTAGTCACAACATGATATCAATGTCCGTTGTTGTTCACAGTTCCTATAGTTAGAGTTCCACTTGAATACATACATAAATTCTAATCCTAATTAAATATTAATACAGATCCACTGGAATACACAATCAATTCCAATTAGCATGTAATATTGATGTGCACTCCACTCTAATACACATAAATTCCAATTAGCATGCAATATTGATGTGCACTCCACTCTAATACACAAAATTCCAATTAGCATGTAATATTGATGTGCACTACTATCGTATAACTTCAAATAAGATTGTCCTGCTCTCGTATAACTTGGTCTTAAAAATGGTATCAGGCACACTTCCTTGTTCTTAGCTATTCTAAACCTGTCTAGAGACTGACAGTCTACCTCTATATATACCCTAGTACAGTTCAAGAAAACACTAAATCAGGAAGAATCAAGAAATGACTTTCTTGTACATTCATGTTTACAATGGACATTTTCTATGGCTAAATATAGTAACATGATAACACAATCAGAAAGACCTTGAAACAAAACAATAGCAGTATTCCAGAAAGTTCCAGAAGTACTAAGTTCAACAAGTAATAATAAAATGTAAACAAACACCCATCAACCCTCATAACATATGGTTGCAGGAAGTTGTTTATGTTATGTAAACCTTTTCAATGAATGACTTCATGTATATAAGTTGTGTTAACATCCTTATCCATTTTCGGTGCTAGTATCATCATCAGCATCAATGTGAAATAATATTGGCATATCTTAATTGCTGACTCTGTTATTCCATTGGAAATAAGGATATAGATGACATATACTGTTCGTACAAGACTTACAATGAACAATTGTAAAGCATCTCTTTTTTCGATATCATATATGACATTCGGGAACCATATCTTTTGACAGTGGTGTTTTGATAATCTCGTTTATTTCCGGTTTTTCTATTTTTAAATCAATTTCCAATCTTGTATATTTCACATTTAGCACTAAAAGGAGAGGAATAGTAACAGCTATACAACCAATCAACGCCCAGTTTGCCCATGTAAACCCTGAAAAAGTATAATTGACATGTATTCAATGATTTAAATAGACCAGATTTGAACAACTTTTACAAGAAGGATTGGTAATATAAAGTTAATATGTATATCAATTTGCTCAGGCAGTATTAAGGGGTATGAAAATATTACTATATTAACAAATCATTGTAGCTGTGCATGTGACACACGTATTCAATGTAAAATAAACCTTCAGGAACGATCACTGGTGACTTCATTACATACAGTAGGTAATAAAAAAAATGCAAGACCTATTACGATGCCAAAATATCGGATATTTTTTGAAAATTGCTCCCACGACTAAGATATATAAGCCTATATATAAATGTATTAAAACTCCATAAATATCATTTGATACAAAACAAGATTATAAAAAAACAAAGATGTATATACATGTATTACCTATATTTGGAATTAATGTAACACATAAGAATATAACACCACCAAGATTTTGCGCCAGAGTCACAAAACCGGAAGTTACCCCCTCCGCAACTGGATAGGATGATTCACATGCCATTTCCAAGTACAATGGGATTGCTCCGTTTATCAAGGAACTCCCAGTAATACAAGTAAAATAAAAAAGTCCTGAAGATAAGAATAGCAATAAACATGAATTATTTTTAATTGTTTTAAAAAGTAGTGGAAAATTTCATTCTGTTATAATATAGCATGACATTTGTGGGACTTCATTTACATCTTGAATATAATTCCCGGTGTAAGACAAATCAAAAAAATATATATACACGTTATTACAAAAACAAACATTATCTTATTTATGTTGTAAACTTCTGTACAGTTATATCATTTATTGATGCTGAAATATCTCTTACCTTTACTTTGTGGAATCAATTTCATACAAAGCATAGTGAAGACAATGAATAATACAGTTGCAGTAGACTTCAACATAATAATAAACTCTTTAATTCTCTTCTTAAACATATCTGAAAACCTGCAATAATGTGCATATATCAATTAATCACATGGTTATACAAGATCCTATTCAGTGTTGATCAGTTCATTTACAGAAGCGAACTACATATCACTGATTTTTCGCCACAAGAATGTGACAAATCGCGATTTAAACTTGTTGAACTCTCTGAGAGAAAAAAAAGTCAAAAAGCGTGGTCGTCTGCAGTTCTTAAATTGTTTATACCGATTGTGTCCAGGAATTACTCCTGATTTTTACAAGGCGACGAAATTATCATCCTCAATTACTTAGCATCTGTTTCAAGATGGTTGATCGTCTATATTATGTTTCTCTTGAATAGAATAAATCCTACAAAACATCTCTCACCTGAACATTGAAAGCAGCATCAATACACGGAGAACTGATACAAGATTTACCCATGTCAATTTGCAAAATGAGGTCCAACATTCGTTCAGATTTAATTTGTTTACGTTTTATCTATGCTTACTGTATTTATAATCCATATGAAAACTTTTTCCTCTAAAATGCGATCTTTGCAAAATAAGATAGATATTTCATTGGACATAACTGTGGACTCACGGCGGGTGTAACCGGTCGACAGGGGATGCTTACTCCTCCATGGCACCTAATCCCACCTCTTGGTTTCCAGAGGTCCGTGTTTGTCCATTTGTAACGTATTTGTATCTATGTCCTGGACATTCTTATTCTGAATAGTGTTTTGCGCCAAATTCCACAATTATTCAGTTATATGGTGGCGGCCAGTTTTAGTGGAGGAGAGCATCTGTGTACAAAGTACCCAGGAATTGACACCCAACCTCCTGCAAGTGAACTCAGAAAATCAGCTTACGATCCAGCGGCACACGAACCTGTGCTGATTAGAAGTGAGGGACTTGGTTTAAAATGCGATGCTTTAATCGCTCGGCCACGGATGTCCCGGTATTAATGTTAAGTGCACATGTAGTTGTCGTTGTCGATGATATTCTACGAAAAATAGAATGTTCTCACACTTCTGTCTAACATAAGCTAAGTTGGGTAAGTAACTGTGACCAGAAATAGAACAGAACTTTCCGATATGGTTCGTAATAATATTATGCACTTTTAACGAAAGGTGTGCCCTACATAACTTCCGTTTATGAGTTTATCGCATAGTACAGTGGAATGAGCTAGATTTGAAAAGTAGTCTGAACATTTAGTTTAACTTTCCCCCTCCCAATCAAATGGCCTGTGACAAGATGCCATTGAATATCGTCAATGTAAACATTACGAAACCTAGGTCACATTTCTGTTGACGTCACGTGATCTGAATACAATTTATTCCACAAAAAATGAACGGAATGTGATAACTAAAATTTACAACAAAGAGTGGAATGCCAAGGAAATTTTCCATATCCAATTCTGGATTATTAATTATCCATAAAAAATCTTCTCTGCATTATCTTATGTGGTAACCTAATATAAACTTCCCTGAATATTTCTTTTCTGGCGCTTGTTTAAAGTCACATTCCGGAGAGAAACGTTCAGTAATAAACTTTTTTGTAGGCTCTTAATGTTTTTTCGCATATACTTTCGTTGTACTTTTAAAGGTATAAACTAATTAATTCGTTAGCTAATTACGGGAAACACGCATCTTACAGATCTAAAATAACCTCTTAAAATAGTATGGAAATGAGGAGATATCGAAAACGAGGCGTGGGAACCAAAACAAACTGTCCGGGATAAATAGCCTATGCTAGAATCAGCACATCATGTACAGATCTACATCAATCTTACGGTTCTTTGTTCTCGTAGCATGGTGTACCATGTGGTAACACGTTTTCACCGCAACGTATCGATCCGTTTAACAAAATATTTCTCGTCTCAGCCGTCGGAACTTTGGTCAGTTGCTTATCCGATCTATTATTATCATTAAACCGTCAGCATCAAGTAGTTTCAACTCTTTGAGACGTGAATTCCAGGTACCGGTAGTCACTTTCGTGTACATATCGTCCTGACTCCATTACGTATTCCTGATATTCTTGCTGATTGGCTGACAGTAAAGCGGTTAAAGTATTTGACATACTATATAAGGAAAATGTCAACTACTCTTTAGATTGTCAGCCAATCATATCTGAAGGGTAGTATGGATTCCGTATATGGAATGTCACATCTTTCACTGAAGTTAAAGTAGATATTTCAGATGGAATTTCGTTAATAACTTCGTTAGTATATATAGAAAAGAATCTCAGAAACCAAAGTATAAATCAATAGAATGTCCAGGACATAGATACAAATCCGGTAAAATGGACCAACACGGACCTCTGGAAACCAAGAGGTGGGATCAGGTGCCATGGAGGAGTAAGCATCCCCTGTCGACCGGTCACACCCGCCGTGAGTCCACAAGTCAAGTCCAATGAAATACGTGAGGAGTGTATCCTCGTCACAATTGGTACAGACGTTTCAACAACCACCAACGAAAAGGCAACTCAACATTTCACCTAGTGAAACAGTAATCGACGAATTGTTTTTATTTCTTTCAATGCCTTCTGTTAGAAGTGGTTTTCTAAAGAAAATGTCAAACGTTAAATTAACAATAACTCACCGCCCCCGGATTGTGATTTCAATCCACGTAATGTGGCTTTAAATGTTGCATCAGAAATGGGTGTTCCTAGGCTGCGGCAGTATAAGACCCGAGACGTTAAAATGTTTGGACGGCTCCTTAAGATACAACAGGTTACATTCAGTATTTATGATAGCAGTATCATGCTTCTGTATGTGTACTTATTTTAGCGGTGTTCTAATATAATTATAAGCGCCTCTCGTGATCAATTCAATGTGCTAATTCAAGTGCAGCGCTAATATTTCTCAATCTTGTCATCACCATACACGACAAAACTAATGGTATTTTTAGTACTAAATAATATCATTGTTGCTTTTTGGATTCTATATTATGTATCAGTTAATTGTATTACCACTAATTTAAGAATTCTGTTTTCATGTTCGGAACTCAAACCACCGCTATCGAAACATTCATTTATGCGTAGATAGCCGATTAATTAGGGCGTCGTGCATGGAAGCCAAGCGGTTGTTAAGTTTGTAGGTACCTTGTTATTTCTGTATTTATGCGTAATATGTGTTTCATTTACACAGACTGCATACTTCATGTGTGTTCTAAATAGTAAAATAGTTACCTAGATGTTAGTAATCCACAAATAGTTCCACCTATTGCGCCACTAAATGATAACCATCCGGCCTGTTTCTGGACATGACATAAACGAAATATAATGAGTTTGATAAAATATTCAAAATGCCTACAATTTAAAATTATCCTGACTAGACGAAATATAAATCAAAGAAATAATTTGTGGATAATAATAATAATAATAATAATAATAATAATAATAATAATATATTTCTATATAACACAAACACACAGACACAGACACACACAGAGGCATAAAGCTATCCCTCGTCCTTGAGTACACAGGCATATTTTGCATTGGTTACGCTCTTTAAATATTTTCATCTTTTAAAATTATTATCATTATTTTCATCTTTTTAAATTATTATCATTATTTCATTATAATGAAATAATGATAATAATTTAAAAAGATGAAAATATTTAAAGAGCGTAACCAATGCAAAATATGCCTGTGTACTCAAGGACGAGGGATAGCTTTATCATACACATATACACACACTTTGTAAAATGTGGTATAAGTGGACATTTTATTTCCTGCAATATTTGTAAGAATATAAGAAATAAACATCTCAAAACTTGAAATTCAAAATAATTAAAAATTAGATTTAAAAAAAATAGATTGTTATGACAATAATTTGAGTACCTGAGTAATCCCAAAATGATTCAATATAACTCCAAGCGTCGATATCCATACACCAAAAACCCCTATTGGAATTGCATACATCAGAGCAATGTGCCAAAATGTCCTATTTCTAAAAAGGATATATTTAATACTGTATGGTTATCTAAATATAACTGATATGATATGTTTAATACTGTATGGTTATCTAAATATAACTGATATATGTTTAATACTGTATGGTTATCTAAATATAGCTGATATGATATGTTTAATACTGTATGGTTATCTAAATATAGCTGATATATGTTTAATACTGTATGGTTATCTAACTATAACTGAGATATGTTTAATACTGTATGGTTATCTAAATATAACTGATATATGTTTAATACTATATGGTTATCTAAATATAACTGATATATGTTTAATACTGTATGATTATCTAACTTTAACTGATATATGTTTAATACTGTATGGTTATCTAAATATAACATATATGTTTAAATACTGTATGTTATCTAAATAAAGCTGATATATGTTTAATACTGTATGATTATCTAAATATAGCTAATATGATATGTTTAATACTGTATGGTTATCTAAATATAGCTGATATATGTTTAATACTGTATGGTTATCTAAATATAACTGATATATGTTTAATACTGTATGATTATCTAAATATAGCTAATATGATATGTTTAATACTGTATGGTTATCTAAATATAACTGATATATGTTTAATACTGTATGGTTATCTAAATATAGCTGATATATGTTTAATACTGTATGATTATCTAAATATAGCTGATATATGTTTAATACTGTATGATTATCTAAATATAACTGATATATGTTTAATACTGTATGGTTATCTAAATATAACTGATATGATACGTTTAATACTGTATGGTTATCTAAAATAAACTGATATATGTTTAATACTGTATGGTTATCTAAATATAACTGATATATGTTTAATACTGTATGATTATCTAAATATAGCTGATATATGTTTAATACTGTATGATTATCTAAATATAGCTGATATATGTTAAATACTGTATGATTATCTAAATATAACTGATATATGTTTAATACTGTATGGTTATCTAAATATAACTGATATGATACGTTTAATACTGTATGGTTATCTAAATATAACTGATATATGTTTAATACTGTATGGTTATCTAAATATAACTGATATATGTTTAATACTGTATGATTATCTAAATATAGCTGATATATGTTTAATACTGTATGATTATCTAAATATAGCTAATATGATATGTTTAATACTGTATGGTTATCTAAATATAACTGATATATGTTTAATACTGTATGGTTATCTAAATATAACTGATATGATACGTTTAATACTGTATGGTTATCTAAATATAGCTGATATATGTTTAATACTGTATGATTATCTAAATATAGCTAATATGATATGTTTAATACTATATGGTTATCTAAATATAACTGATATGATATGTTTAATACTGTATGGTTATCTAAATATAACTGATATGATATGTTTAATACTGTATAATTATCTAACTTTAACTGATATATGTTTAATACTGTATGGTTATCTAAATATAACTGATATGACATGTTTAATACTGTATGGTTATCTAAATATAACTTAAATGTATTGTCAATGGTGAACATGTAAAATACTCTGTTGTCTTTGGTGATATCTATTGTTGTATATAACGTGTCAATGACACTGACTGTAAACACTTCAATAATTGTACAATTGTAGGCAATAAATGAGTGGCAGCAGTCTTTCAAACGTAGTTGCATAGTATCTAGAAACAAATATACACCTACACATACAACATACCTACACATACAACACACCAACATATATAACCCACGTACACATACCACACGCATACACATACAACACGCATACTCATACAATACACATACAATACTCCTACATATGAAACTCACCTAAACATACATCACACCTACAAATACAACACACCTATATATGAAACCCATGTATACATACAACACACCTACACATAGAAAACACCTACATATGAAACCACTTACATCTACAACACACCTACAAATACATCACATCTACAAATACAACACACCTACATGTGAAACCACCTACATCTACAACACATCTTCAAATACAACACACCTACATATACATCACACCTACACATATAATACATGTACATGTGAACCACACCTACATATGAAACCCACCTTCACACACAACACACCTACACATAAAACACACCTTCATATACATCACACCAACAGATACGACCCACACACAGACATACACATACAATGCACCTATACATACAACAAAACTCTACATACAACCCCACCTACACATACAGCACAGCTACATATACACCACATATACACATACATCGCACCTACACATACAGCACACCTACATATATCTATCATACAACACACACACAAACACACCTACATATACCTGTACACATACAGCACACCAACACATACAACACATACACAAACACAACTACACATTCAACACACCTACCAATACAACACATCAACACATACATCACACCAACAAATATAACACTCCTACATATACAACACACCTACACAAACAACAAACCTACACATACAACACACCTATATATACAACACACCCACACCTACAACAGAAACATACAAAATTCATCAACACATACAACACCTGCATATATAACACATCTACACATACAACAAAAACATACAAAACACACCTACACATACAACATACACTAACTCACAAAAACACCACATAAAAACACACCTACACATACAACATACACTAACTCACAAAACACCCCATATAAACACACCTACACATACCACATACACTAACAACACACACTATTTACATTTAAATACCAACATAAATGTACTTTACTCATGTGCACATCTACACGTATATCACGCACAAACACTTTCAATATTGAAATGTCATCTGGATATTCTATTGTTTATATTATCATCGGGGAGTCACGCAAAAGAGGGAAAGTAAAAATACCAACTTACGTAAGAATATGTTTACATCCGCGGATAAAATTTGTTCTTTTTGTGGCAGCCGTTAAACTTGGTGGGTGAGGAGGTTTATTTGGAAAATAAAACAATACTGTTATTGCCAACAAAACTGCCCATCCAAATTCTACAAAAAAAATCCAAACTTTTGAATAACATTTACTATTCATTTGACGAAGGATAACGAATTGAAAATATGACATCACGTCAATGATAGAGGGATAACAATATCATTACATATGTAAAAACATACCTTACCTATATAATTCAGAATCATTATACGGTGTTCAAGAGTAGGCAAATCTACAAAATATAATAATGTTGTTACAAATTTTAGAATACTTTTTGAAGTTTTGGCTGTGTACATTCTGTAGCAAAATGAAAATAAAGAAGATAACTGGTAGAGCTAATGCAATACATTTTGAAAATTGAACTGTTACGTTCTTTCTTCAGTTCTAAGAGACAGGATTCATACTTGTTTATATGTTGAATTCAGTTTTACAAAATAAGGGAAGAAAACTTTATACTATATTTATGCTATATAATCTCTTTAGTATCGCTAAAATAAACAAGAGGCCCAATGGGCATTGATGGTCACCTGAACAAAACATAATTAGCTACCATAAGCATTGACATGACAATAACTGCTCTGTTGACTTATTAGTAGATCTTTGCGTGCTGAATAATTTTGTTTCTCTCAGTTTTACTCTATCTATAATACTTTTCAAAATAATGTCAAAAATAGTCTTAAACATGAATAATTGACTAAAAAGGGGAAATAACTCCCACAAGGGTCGATCTGGCAATTTCAACCCTGTTTACTTTTTTGTAGATCTTTGCCTGCTGAACATTTTTGTTTATTTCAGATATACTTTATCTATGATACATTTCAAGATAATGTCACACAACAGCCTAAGATATGAAAAAATCTACTTAAAAGGAGGAATAAGGGGCGACCTGACAATTTCGGATTTGTTGACTTTTTTGTAGATCTTCGTGTGCTGAACATTTTTTCATTTTCAATTTTACTCTGTCTGTGATGCTTTTGAAGATAATGTCCAAAAACATCCAAAACATGAAAAATCCACAAATAGCGGAAATAACTGCCATAAGGAGTGACACGGCAGTTTCGGTTCATCGAACTAGAAAGGTTTCCATGGAACATTTGCGACGGGTGTGGCATGCCAGCAGAAGACTCCATCCGGACACCTGGTCTTATTCCGTTTGGGATTCGTAATTGTTCTTCATGTTGAGACCATTTACGCATCTAATTCGTCGTGTTATAATGGACTTGAGATTTTGATCATTGATTGGTACTTCTTAAATTTTACTTGTATATCTTTGCGTACTGAACATTTTTGCTTCTTTCACTTTCTCTCTATCTATCATACATTTCAAGATGTCACAAAACAGCCCAAAATATGAAAAATCTACTTAAAAGGGAAAATAACTCCCATTAGAGTCGACCTGGCAATTCCGTCCGTCTTGACTTTTGTAGATCTTTACGTGTTGAACAGTTTTGCTTCTTTCACTTTCTCTTTATCTATTATACATTTCAAGGTAGTGTCATAAAACAGTCCAAAACATGAAAAATCCACTTAAAAGGGGAAATAACTCTCATCAGGGGCGACCTGAAAATTTCGACCCTATGACATTTTTTGTAGATCTTTGTGTGCCGAACATTTTTGCTTTTTTCAATTTTACTGTATGTATGATACTTTTCAAAATGTCTTTTGTTTGTTTGTTTATTGTTGTTTAACGTCCCACGCAAGAATATTTCATTCATATGGAGACGTCACCAAATGCCGGTGAAGGGCTTCAAATTTTGGCCTATGCTCGGCACTTACGGCAATTGAACAGTGAGGGTACTTTAACGTGCCGACACCTACTGTGACACGGGACCTCGAGTTTTACTCTCTCATCCGAAGGACAGGAAACTAACCTGCCGCCGGCGTGACTCGAAGTCAAGACCTCACGATCCAGAGTCGAGCGCGCTACCGACTGAGTCGGGCCGGCTCCAAGATAATACCAAAAGCATTCAAAAACATGAAAAATCCACAAAAAGGGGAAATAACTCCCATAAGGGGGACCTAACAACTTCGGCCTTGTTGACTTTTTTGTACATCTTAGCGAGCTGATCATTTTTGCTTCTTTCACTTTCTTCCTAACATTTCAAAATAATGTCACAAAACAGCCCAAGACATGAAAAATCCACTTAAAAGAGGACCTGGCAATTTCGGCCCTTTTGACTTTTTGTAGATCTCCGCTTGATGAACATTTTTGCTTCTTTCATTTTAAATCTATCTATGATACTTTTCAAGAGAATGCCAAAAACATCCAAAAACATGTAAAATCCACAAAAAGGGGAAAAGAACTCACATAAGGGTCCACCCGACAATTTACAACAAATGAAATATTGGTCGATTTTTGAAAGACGCTCATTTTAAGGTAACGGTTTTTTCTAGCTTAAATAATTTTCAAGGTACATGTATTAAATAAAAAATATCTGCTGACTCATTCATCTATATTAGCCATGACAGCAATGTTTGGTCCTAGCCCCTTTTCATCCGCAAACTATATGCGGCTTTACATGGTTATACTTTGTCAAGTTTGGTTCAAATTGGCCCAATTGTTGTGGAGAAGTAGTCACAAATGTAGAAAATTTTACCAAAAAAATTTTTTTACTTATGTACCTGTGACCTTGACCTTTAACCTCATGACTTTTGTCAAAATGATTCTTAGATAATTCCTAACAACTTTCTCATATATTTTTGTACACAAAAAGTCGATCAGTTTTGAGTTATTAAACAATTTGTAATACAGTTGTTTCCTGCATTACTGAAGCGCCCCTAGATTATGGACAGATTTCATTTTCGTTTGCAAACTCTGTAGATATTAACTTAATAAGCATGCATACAAAATTTGAAAGTAATATCACCATTGGTTCATGAGAAGAAAATTTTCAAAGATGTACCAAGTTTTGATTATTTTTGGCCCTTTTGGGGCCCGTATGGGTCGTTGCCCCTTTTCATTCGAAAACTTTATGCGGTTTCACATTGGAATGCTATATGCCAAGTTTAGTTGAAATTAGCCCATTGGTACTTGAGAAGAAGTCGAAAAAGTCGAAAAGTTAAAAACGCACGACGGACGACGACAGACAAAATACGATCGCAATAGGCCATCCCGGGCATTGCTCAGGCGAATTAAAACTGTTTGTTTAACACAATAACTAAATTGGTTTGAATATAAGATAAAACTGAATCATGTATTTACCTAGATCTATTTAGATATTCAACTTTTAAGATATCTAATTATTTACATACTTAACTATTTGCATATCTAACTATCATCATCTCTGATTACTTACATATTTAACTATTTACATATCTAACTATTTACATATTTAAATGTTTACAAATTTAATAATTTATATATCTAACTAAGTACATATTTCACTACTTTCATTTCGAATCATGTACATATTTAAGTTTTTACATATATAAATATTTACATGTTTAACTATTTACATTTCTGACTATTTCCTTTTTTAACTATTTATGTATCTAACTTCATGTATTTACATACCTTAACTTTTCTTTTCTACCTATTTACTATTCTAATTATTTACATATCAAAAGGACATGTATTTACATAACTATTTACATTTCTAACTACATGTATTTACATACATATTTAATTTATTTACATTTCTATCTACATGTATTTACATATCTAACTATTTACATTTCTAACTACATGTATTTACATATCTAACTATTTACATTTCTAACTACATGTATTTACATATCTAACTATTTACATTTCTAACTACATGTATTTACATATCTAACTATTTACATTTCTAACTACATGTTTTCACATTTCTAACTATTTACATTTCTAACTACATGTATTTATATATCTAACTATTTACAAAAACAGTTTCACCACAGGCATACTTACTCGTTATGATCGATGAATTACATCTGGACCTGAGAGAAAAAACTATATAATTAATCTAAAATACATAATTACTAAATATCAATCGAAATATATCCAAAACGACAAAGCAAGATGATTGTTTTGATACATAATTCTAGATCACAAAATATTGTAATAATAAGATACATACGTAGTTGTATTGCTCAAAATACATTGATGATCTGGTTCAGGAACAACATATGGCCCTGTAAAAGTGTAACAGTTTCATATCAAGTCCTTAGCCAATGAACAACTCGATGAATATTTGTATTTTAAAAATATGATTATGTATTTTACTTTAGAAACATAACATAAGAAAACTTGATAGTTTTATTCAACACAGAAAATAAGGAAATACCTAAAAATAAACAATCTTAATCATCGCCATTGGAGTAATTCGAATTTTTGAATGATAAAAGAATCGTAATTATTTAATTCTTAATATAACAGATACTACTCTTACTACTGGACCGAGTGGTTGGAGCACCGTGAGAAAACTAATTACTAACCCAAACACGTTTGGTTGAAAAAATGTAGGGAAAGCGTACTGTACATATTGACACGTCATTATATCTTAATACATTAGAACAGAAAATACCGAATAAGCATAAACTTACATGTAATTTGATATGCTGTTTTAAATGTCACTTGGTGTTTTATAGGTCGGTTATGATACCTTAGAAACTGATATGCTGTTTTAAATGTCACTTGGTGTTTTATAGGTAGGTTATGATACCTTAGAAACTGAAATGGATTAAGTTTGCAATCTTATCAAAAATCCTTATTTTCCATATAAAATCACAAGTATGGCAACTTCAATTAAACAGGCCAATGCATTGTTCCGAGTTCAGATCTTAATTTTGGAAATCCTTACATTACCCGGAAATTCTTTGCGCGAGGTAAAAAACTATGGAATAAAGCATAAACAAATACTCATTGCGTTATACCTAAAATAAATGCTATCGCTCCTCCGACGCAGTTAAATAGACGGGACACACTAGTTGCGGTGACTCTCTGTTGAGGTGGGAACCATGTCTCCGACAACGCAGCTGGAGCTATAGTTGCCACTGCACCACCAAGTCCAACAAAAAACTGACCAACTGACACCAACCTAGAAATGATGATATAGGTAATATATATGGAGTTTAGATAAGTTACGATAGTAAATTCTGATTTTATGAAATCGTTCTGTGTCTAGTTGTTAATGTATTTGTTTAACTATAGTTACAGTCAATCAAATCACAAGAATATCTAACAATTTGTTAGTTTTTATGGTTTGTGCCTATTATTTGGATCATAATCATATAAACAACAAAGTTGGATAACTGATAGATGTCAAACATTACCTGTAAACACAGATAAGTTATTTGAATTGATTTTGTTTCTAGGTGTTTTACGTAACACACACACACACACACACACACACACACACACACACACACACACACACACATACATATATATATATATATATATATATATATATATATATATATATATATATATATATATATAGAGAGAGAGAGAGAGAGAGAGAGAGAGAGAGAGAGAGAGAGAGAGAGAGAGTTATTTTGTATTTATTATCTTATTTTTATTTATATACATACACGTATATATTACTTACCATGTAGCTAAAGGTGTGTATATAGTTATACATCGGAAACCAGTACCAACTGTAGTTAAAAAACAGGAGATAAGCAGAGATAGTCGAACACCTACAAAGATAGAAATAAAATTTAGACATACATACACATAATTGTCTGTCAGAGGAATACGCAGTCATCTGTTCTATCTGTAATGCAGATATAAATACTTAATACTTTTAGTACATGGGGTTTATAATATTATAAATATAATACCAAAATAATATGAATAACTGTCTTTATATTGAGGGGTCACCATGCGATTATCGGCGATCTCCATGTCAAAAATATCCATTTCACCCTCGGGAAACTTCATCTTTGACAAGCGAATCACCGATACCCTGATAGTTTTTTTGGAAGACAGTCACAGGTTAACCCTATTCTAATATCCGCACATTTAAAATTAGTATTGTAAAGACGGAAACGACCTAAAACATTGACTTATGACGGTCCCTTCATTTATTTATGACCAAATTACTGTTTTGAATATATTGATGCGCTTAGAAATAGACTTACTTACTTAACAGTTTACATAATATATCAGTATTACAAAATGTGTAAACAATGAAGTTCAACAAGTGCATCGAGGTCGGTGTGAGTGACATTTTCAACGTCATCGACCAATGAAATAACCCGAAACAAACAGAGTCCATTAGAATAAATATTAACATGTACATATGGTTTTAGCTTTTCTGATCAGGAATAAACAAGATAACACATTTTGTTACTTTGCACATTTAACGGAATATACAGAAATATCCTAATCATTTCCTTTGATTTCAGCTTAAAACAAGATAAAATCCATTTTTATGAAAAATTTTCTAAAACTCTTTATATATATATGATAACATAATATATAGGATGGCTTGAAATACTTACTTTCTGACCACAACAAATACTTCGTGAAATGCACATACAGTAATTTTGCTACTCCTTTGGTCAATGACATCTGTTACAGCACAAAATGACGTTTACAGGAGTATGCGACAGGCAATATGTTATGATAATTGATATTGTAGAAACTTAATAAGTATTCTACAAAAACGTCTAAACTCATTTTACGTATAGTGACAGGGTGAAGGATTATGTTTTCAGAATTTGACTTTTTGGTGTAGGAAACCACTTGGTCCTTGCCATTGGTCATCCGTTATCAAACAGCTCTCTGATTAACATCTTTGAGATACGTATCAAAGTGATCCTGTTAGACAACATATATGTAGTCTTTCTAAAGATGATATTTGTGTTGAATTTCTATAGCTAATTGTCGGCTTTCCCTTGGCAACCATTTGTGTATTTTTATTAGCAGACATATGAAGAATATTGCATTAGAAATGTTTGGAGTTAGTAGACGAACACTTAGTTGATTAGAGGCTTTGACACATAGATGTATATACATATAAATTGTTACAATTTTCACACGAATTAGAACTCAAAATTTTTAAGTTACCATCGATAGCAATGACAATTTTCACATACGTGCTTCATAAACTGACATTTTCCACAAAAAGTGAATATTTCGGCATTCCTTTCATCAGTTGTACACACTGTGTTGTACAGTGGAATCATATTAGTTCACTGTTGATAGTATATATTCTACTGGACCTCACCACGCGAGAATATTGTGTTTGATATTATTTGATGTGCATTTGTTGAATTTACTTATCGTTATTCCGACTTATTCTCTGATTAAGATGTTGTTACCAATATCAGACAGTAATTATTGTAAGTAAAAGTTGGTATATGGTGCTTAACCGCATGGTAGTGATTCCTAAAGCACCGTATATACTTCCATGTCCACTTAATCCGTTATAATAATCAAGACGATGGTTTCTGTCGTTTAGACTTCATCAGTTGAGCTCCAATTTTAAATACATTTTCTAAAGAGAAAATGGTATCATACAAGACCAAATGATAAATCTAAATACATAGCCAAATCCGTCTAATACTTACCACTGTAAAAAGATGACTATCATAGCTTTTGAAGAATTTAGAAAAGTATGTGCTAGCCAATACCTATTCAGGAAACCGACTTTCAAGAAAATATAAATCTAGACAGTTAATGAAGATATTTTGTTTTTTACAGAGGATACTTACCTTTGCAATCAACAAGATAAGATAATGGCAAAACCATGACAATAACACCTATATTCCCATAATTCACGTGCATATTTATGTTATCATCACTCCAGCCGTATACGGCCTTTGCTGACTGTGCTATCGGTCCCCATTCTGCCCAAGCAGCATTAAATAGACAAGCTTTCAAAGACAAGATACCCAGCAGATACCACCGCACGTTGTATGTCCGTACAATGAGTGTTTGTGTACCGTTATCCATTTTTTTAGTCCTTCTTAACTAATTGTAATACAATCTTCTCTTTAACTTTTTCAAATTAGATGTCTTATAACTTCAATTTCAATTCTCACTGTCGAAAGAGAGAAGTAGTGTATCTAAGTAACTGAAATAATTCAGATCTTACATAAGTTATAAATTGGAAGCAAAACCTCCGATCAGCATTTGTCGCAAATTAAATCTCTCTTAATATTGCGAGATAATTTTCTTTTAAGTATGAAGATAGAATAGCACGTGTCTTTTCGCGTGACTTTACATTTCCTTTTTAAACGTCACATATGACTCTTGAACCTCTCTGTGGTATCCTAGTTACTCTTGTTGATAACATAGGAATTTATCACATTAACGTCAAGATGAATATCTATTTAGATAAACTACTGACCTTAAAGAATAAACAATATTATTATCAGTTTCATTGTGTTCTTATTTACGATCCATACTTAATTATTCTTTCCACATTTCGTCGTGTTTCATTTCTGCGCTATCTTTCAGGATTACCATTATTTGGTGTGACATAGTTTATTACATCATATTAAAGACCTCATATATATCAGGTAATTCATCATAGGATTTATGTAAATCTTTTCAGTTTTTATAATCATCCAGATTTTGCAAATATTTCAATGTTCTATTTAATGATCGCTGATGATTCACTAGATTTTTCTGGTTTTCTACACAACTGGTCTGATACAATAACCAAACCAGCACAAGGACATGAACATTCCATTCTGACATATTTCATCTGACATGTAGAACCTCAGTTAACATTATCATAAAGTAGGTCTTCAGTCTTCACTCTGCGTACTCAGTATAATCCATTTTACAACCCCGTATGACGAGTGTCGGGGAAATATGTGATCAAAATGATAACGTTTTCTTAATGAATTCAAGACCATACTACAAATCTATTTATAATACTTAAATATCGAGCAATCACGTTTGTACTTAAGAATTGAAGGCACCCAGTACGTAAGTAAAAGGCTGAAAGAAATTAAATTATAATAATGCTGAAAAATATTCATTTATGCATTGCTATCATATCTTCATTGAAGATATATTTGAATATTGTTTTTGTTTGTTTTTATTTTTTGTAATGTGTTGTGCTTTTATCTTTTGTAATGACATCTGATCTGAATACGGAAGAAAATAAAACTTGTAAACTTTTTTATTCTAAGGTTCATATGTAAAGTCAAGACCAACGTCATACAAGCCATAACAACTATATACAGTCACGTCCAACGTCATACAATCCATAACAACCATATACAGTAAAGACCAACGTAATACAACCTATATAAACCATATACAGTCAAGACCAACGTCATACAACTCATACCAACCATATACAGTAAAGACCAACGTCATACAATTCACACCAACCATATACAGTCAAGACCAACGTCATACAAACTATATAAACCATATAAGTCAAGATCAACGTTATACAAATCAAACCAACCACATACAGTCAAGACCAACGTCATACAACCCATACCAACCATATACAGTCAAGACCAACGTCATACAACCCAAGCCAACAATATACAGTGATGACCAACGTCATACACCCCATTGCATGTATATACAGTAATGACCAACGTCATACAACCCATACCAACCATATACAGTCAAGCCCAACGTCATACAACCCAAACCAACCATATACAGTCAAGACCAACGTCATACAACCCACACCAACCATATACAGTCAAGACCAACGTCATACAACCCAAGTCAACCATATACAGTCAAGACCAACGTCATACAGCCCATACCAACTATATAAGTCATTATCAACATCATACAACCAATGTCAGCCATATATAATCAATACCATCGTTATACAGCCCATACCAACCATATAGGTCAAGACCAACTTTATACAACTCACACCAACCATATACCGCCATGAACCAACCATATACACTCAAGACCAACTTCATACAAGCCATACCAACCATATACAGTAAAGACCAACGTCATACAACCCAAGCCAACCATATACAGTCAAACCCTGCGTCATACAGTTCATACCAACCATATACACTCAAGACCAACGTCATACGACCCAAGCCAACCATATACAGTGAAGACCAACGTCATACACCCAATTCCAATTATATATACTCAAGACCAACGTTATACAGCCCATACCAACCATATACACTCAAGATCAACGTCATACGACCCAATCCAACAATATACAGTGACGACGACCAACGTCATACACCCAATTCCATTTATATACAATCATACATTAAATCCAGCCAATACCCACTATATACATTAAAGACCAATGTTATATAACTCACACCAACCATGTACAGTCACGACCAACGTCATATAACCCATTCCAATATTATACAGTCAAAACCAACGTTATACAGCCAATACCAACCATATACATTCAAGACCAACGTTATATAACTCACACAAACCATGTACAGTCAAGACCAACGTAATACAACAAATACCAACCATATATCGTGATGTCGTATAATTCAGCGCGTCGTCTAATTATGCTCAATTCACTATATATACCAGCGTTTACATATGCTAACAGTCGTGACTTTTACGTAATTAACATTATATACTCGATTCCAGTTAACCTAACATGCATTTCTTCCGATTGTGGTGCAATTTTGGATGGACATCAGTGAATATTTATAGAGAATGGACGTGATTTAAGAGAGCGTCTGCTGCTGTGCGGGGTTTAAGTTACTGCCAGAGTCGTCCGAATGCACTAAAGTTCGTTCCAAAATAGTATTTAGCATTATGACATATTAAAATACTATTTTAGAATGAAGCAAAAATTCTTTTTATCATGTTTTGTATTTTGTATTTATGTTAAATGAACTGAATATTTATTATTCACAAAGCATGGCAAAGTTCTCAGCACAGACGCCATTTTGATAAAATTTTAAGAATCAACTGGGTGTTTATATATTTTGTCAGATTAAACAGTAACACTTTCTTGAAACAATCTATAAACTTTCCACTCGGGATCTCTGATGATGACCTACATTTACATTTGAGGTCATGTATGCTCATGGTTAGAAATATAGTAATGTATAATAGATGAAGCGCTCAGAATTAAACGACTTTAATAAGGTTGAGAAAACATGTGGGTATCAGAGTTCAAACCATAATTTTATTGTTGATTCAGCACACACAGTAATTAAATGTGTATGAACTGATTGCTGAAAGATGACTTCACATGTGTAAACAATAACATTTGATTTTCAAATATCGTAATTTATTGATATAACAATTAGAGCTTCGGAGCGCATTGTACAGTCAAGACACATGTTATATAGGCCTAACCCATACCAACCATATAGAGTAAAGACCAACGTCATAGAACCCATACCGACCATATAGTCAAGACCAACGTCATACAGCCCATACAAACTATATACATTCAAAACCAACGTCATACAGCCCATACAAACTATATACATTCAAGACCAACGTCATAGAACCCATACAAACTATATACAGTCAAGACCAACGTCATACAGCCCATACAAACTATATACAGTCAAGACCAACGTCATACAGCCCATACAAACTATATACAGTCAAGACCAACGTCATACAGCCCATACAAACTATAAAAAGTCAAGACCAACGTCATACAGCCCATACAAACTATATACAGTCAAGACCAACGTCATACAACCCATACCAACCATATACAGTCAAGACCAACGTCATACAGCCCATACAAACTATATACAGTCAAGACCAACGTCATACAGCCCATACAAACTATAAACAGTCAAGACCAACGTCATACAGCCCATACAAACTATATACAGTCAAGACCAACGTCATACAGCCCATACAAACTATATACAGTCAAGACCAACGTCATACAGCCCATACAAACTATATACAGTCAAGACCAACGTCATAGAACCCATACAAACTATATACAGTCAAGACCAACGTCATACAGCCCATACAAACTATATACAGTCAAGACAGCGTCATACAACTGATTCCCACTACATATAGTCAAGACCAACGTCATACAGCCCATACAAACTATATACAGTCAAGACCAACGTCATACAACTGATTCCCACTATATATAGTCAAGACCAACGTCATACAGCCCATACAGTCCAGTAGTATTCTAGACTAACTTCGTGAAGTCTAGACCTGTACAGTTCACATTTGACTCTTATAGTCCTGAACTACAGTATACAGTTCAAACTGAGACCGACCTGGGAATGTTCTGAACTGTGCTAGTTTCGCCAATCATAGATAAATATTTTACAGCGGTTGGGACTGGTCCGTACAGACAAAACCTATGACTGACATAGTCAAAACCTAACCATACAATCCAGAGCTACTACCGAATTACAGACCAGATCTTTCTCTAATATACTGTCAAACATATTCCACAATGCCCAGACCTACTACTGATATACAATCGAAACATAAACCAACACAGTCAAGATAATATCCCCATACACTCCAGACCTACTGTTGATATAGTCAAAACAAAACCAACACAGTCAAGTTATATCACCATACACTCCAGACTACTGCTGATATAGTCAAAACAAAACCAACACAGTCAAGTTATATCACCATACACTCCAGACCTAAAGTTGATATAGTCAAAACAAAACCCACAGTCAAGTTATATCACCATACACTCCAGACCTAAAGTTGATATAGTCAAAACAAAACCCACAGTCAAGCTATATCACCATACACTCCAGACCTAAAGTTGATATAGTTAAAACAAAACCAACACAGTCAAGTTATATCACCATACACTCCAGACCTAAAGTTGATATAGTCAAAACAAAACCCACAGTCAAGCTATATCACCATACACTCCAGACCTACTGTTGATATAGTCAAAACAAAACCCACAGTCAAGTTATATCACCATACACTCCAGACCTAAAGTTGATATAGTCAAAACAAAACCCACACAGTCAGGTTAAATCACCATACACTCCAGACCTACTGTTGATATAGTCAAAACAAAACCCACAGTCAAGTTATATCACCATACACTCCAGACCAACTGTTGACATAGTTAAAACAAAACCCATACAGTCAAGTTATATCACCATACACTCCAGACCAACTGCTGACATAGTTAGAACAAAACCCACCGAGTCAAGTTATATCCCCATACACTCCAAACCAACTGTTGATATAGTCAAAACAAAACCCACACAGTCAAGTTATATCACCATACACTCCAGACCTACTGCTGATATAGTCAAAACAAAACCCACACAGTCAAGTTATATCACCATACACTCCAGACCTAACGCTGATATAGTCAAAACAAAACCCATACAGTCAAGTTATATCACCATACACTCCAGACCTACTGTTGATATAGTCAAAACAAAACCCACACAGTCAAGTTATATCACCATACACTCCAGACCAACTGCTGACATAGTTAAAACAAAACCCACACAGTCAAGTTATATCCCCATACACTCCAGACCAACTGTTGATATAGTCAAAACAAAACCCACACAGTCAAGTTATATCACCATACACTCCAGACTACTGTTGATATAGTTAAAACAAAACCCATACAGTCAAGTTATATCACCATACACTCCAGACCTACTGTTGATATAGTCAAAACAAAACCAACACAGTCAAGTTATATCACCATACACTCCAGACCTACTGCTGACATAGTTAAAACAAAACCCATACAGTCAAGTTATATCACCATACACTCCAGACCTAACGCTGATATAGCGAAAACAAAACCCATACAGTCAAGTTATGTCACCATACACTCCAGACCTACTGTTGATATAGTCAAAACAAAACCCATACAGTCAAGTTATATCACCATACACTCCAGACCTACTCCTGATATAGCCAAAACAAAACCCATACAGTCAAGTTATATCACCATACACTCCAGACCTACTGTTGATATAGTCAAAACAAAACCCATACAGTCAAGTTATATCACCATACACTCCAGACCTACTGCTGACATAGTTAAAACAAAACCCATAGTCCAGACCTTTCCCAATACACGTTTTTGTTTGTTTATTTTACCGTTGTTTTCATCCCGTTAAGAATTTTTCACTTGTATTGAAATGCCACCAGCTTTAGGTCAGTACCACAAATTTTGACATATGCTATGACTTGACGCCAATAAGTGCCATGCCTGTCATGACACGTGACCTCGTTTTAAGTCTCATCCGAAAGACCTATGACTTCCACTTCGTATACCGAGTGTTTGGCGAAGGAACAGTCATTACCATTTAAACAAAATCTAGCCCGGTACCTTCAACTTGCGAGTCGAACACTGTAGCATTAGACCACTGCAAGCAGCACATATCGAACTTAAAACTGACAAGTGAAGATATATCACATACACAGACCTACCACTGATATAGTCAAGTCAAGATATATCACATACACAGACCTACCACTGATATAGTCAAGTCAAGATATATCACATACACAGACCTACCACTGATATAGTCAAGTCAAGATATATCACATACACAGACCTACCACTGATATAGTCAAGTCAAGATATATCACATACACAGACCTACCACTGATATAGTCAAGTCAAGATATATCACATACACAGACCTACCACTGATATAGTCAAGTCAAGATATATCACATACACAGACCTACCACTGATATAGTCAAGTCAAGATATATCACTTATACAGATCTACCACTCATATACAGTCAAGTCAAGATATATCACATACACAGACCTACCACTGATATAGTCAAGTCAAGATATATCACATATACAGACCTACCACTGATATAGTCAAGTAAAGATATATCACATACACAGACCTACCACTGATATAGTCAAGTCAAGATATATCACTTATACAGATCTACCACTCATATACAGTCAAGTCAAGATATATCACATACACAGACCTACCACTGATATAGTCAAGTCAAGATATATCACATACACAGACCTACCACTGACATACAGTCAAGTCAAGATATATCACATACACAGACCTACCACTGATATAGTCAAGTCAAGATATATCACATACACAGACCTACCACTGACATAGTCAAGTCAAGATATATCACATACACAGACCTACCACTGACATATAGTCCAGACCTAACCACGAACGGGAGACTGTTGGACGTCAAAATCGACAAATTACAATGTAAAGAGAACGATAGAACAGTGTTATAAAAGTGCATGTGAAATGAACCGTTGAACATTTTGAAAATGATATTTTAACATCGACAGGCACACCAGACCTGATTATTTCTACACATACATACATGTATATATATTTTGCCATATTGAACACATCCAAGGTTTGTTTGTTGTTGTTTAACGTCCCACTCAAGAATATTTCACTCATATGGAGACGTCACCAAATGCCGTTGAAAGGCTTCAAATTTGGCCTATGCTCGGCACTTACGCCAAAATCAATTATATAAATCTAGTACATATTTGAAATACAGTAAAACCTACAATAGCAGCCACCTCTATATAAGGATTACCTGTCTAAAAAGGCCAGTTTTTCAAGTCCATTGACTGCACACTTCAACTAAATTGAACATGTGTATAAGGGTCACCTGCACATAAAGGTAAATATTTTCTGGTCCCTTGCGTGGCCCCTATATACAGGTTTCACTGTATATCTAAGTGAAACCTAGCTTTTCTACAGTTCAGTCTAGTTTATCTAAGTTAAACCTAGTTTATCTTCAATAAATGCACGTTATGAGAAAACTAGGTTTGACATATTGAAAGGATTTTGGCATATTAATCTGAATTAACTGGAGAAAATTAATACATGTATGATTTTGATGCAGTTAAACCTTGTCCCATGCACTCGAAGAAGAGGAAACGCCCTCATGCAAAGCAGGTGTGCATGTTTAATACACTTTTAAAATGTTATTTTGGTGCAGTTAATTTTATTTTGTTCAGATAATGCGAATTACTGAGAGAAAAAAAAACTACATTTAACTGAGAAATAATTAGGTTTAATTCATTAATGTGATTTTGACGTGCTCTCTGGAAATACTTATAAGCAAATATAAACCAACTCTAAACTTGTAGTTTGGAGCTAACGTGTTTTGCATATTGACTTTAACGCCATATAATAAGCTTACCTCGATATTTAGGGCTAAAACCAAATAAGTGGTGTCCGACTCCCGGGGAGATGGACGAACCTCGGCTGTTGTAGTTGTACTTTCAACTTGATGTACTTCATTAATCATCAACTGTGGTCCAATAAAAGGGGCGTTCCAAAATAATCTATCCGTGTCTCCTCGATGCATCCAGCCAAATTCTCGGCGATGTCTAACAGCTGGCGACCTGTCGTATAAAATAGTTCGGAAAATGGGACGCAACGATATTTAATGATAATTTGATATTTCCTTTCGATTAAGTAGATAAATGTTGGTTAACGTAGTGTAGCAAACTGTCAAAAGATTTTTAGGGTATGAAGGATTCTTGCCTTGAGAATTTGTTTTCAATGTCTGTGTATCGAGGCGTGTACATGTATTGTATAAAAGTTATAATAATGTAACTATATTACACCTAAACACACCCCTCCTTTGTGGATCTGCCACTGCTTTAATAATTTAAACGTCGACTTGGACAGACTAGATTGGAAATTATTTCTTTAGGAGGAAGTGAAAAAGTGAGTGCGACTTAGTAACCAAAACAAAAATAGAAATGAAATGCATGTACATTATTCTAGGCCTTACTATGATAGAAATATGTGCAGTGCGAAAATATAAACTAGTAAAATGAAATACCAAGGAAATAACACAAACCAGGAAACAGAAAAAAATCAGTCAGATGTGAAAATTAATTTTTTTAAGATGGAAAGTTGTTAAATTAATGTTTAAGCGAAGGGTTCACCGCAGGTAAAACTCTGAAAGTTCATTCCGGCTGTGCCAACATCTTTTGACGTACTGACAAGAAGAGTGGAAAAAACTTTGGTGGCATTCCCGGAATCTTGTATAAACATTTAAATGTTATAACAACAAACCCCCAGGCGAACACCAATCTTTTTCTTTTCTTTTTTACTGTCATTCTCACTTATAATATTGAAATATAT